>CM071916.1:34848599-35049705 GCA_036785865.1 Coffea canephora
TTCATGCATGCACTTAGTTTACTTGTTTATGTGGTGTAAAAATGTGATTGTGGGCTCTGGAATTCCCACACTTGGGTTTGTTGTTGCTGATGTGATGATTAATGGTGATTATATTGTTTGGTTTAGTGATTTTAATGATGCCATTAGTGATGGGTAATTAGTGGAAACTTCATTGGGTGTAAGAAGCTAAACTTTCCCGATTTTGCCCCTGCCATGTTTCGGCCATTTCCAGGCCAATTTTTAATGGTTTTAATTGCTTGAATTGGATGTTTGTAGGATGTATTAGATGTGTGAAAAATTTCATTGAAAAATAATGAGGTTTGAATGGGCAAATGAATTTTTTTTAGAAACCAGCAAAATCTGGAAAACTGATTCCGTATGCCTCTGACCAGCAGTAGTATTTTGGCTATAACTCTGTCCTCGGATGTCGAAATCATGTGCCGTTGGTGCGTTTGAAACTAGACATTCCTAGCTTTAATTGGTGGTATATAATGCACGTTCTGAGTCTTTGTGAGCAGGCCGAACCAATGTTTTAAGTTGCTGTCCTGTCACTCTGTTCATCGGAATGAAGTGTTCAGGCTGCAACTTTGATGCCCGATTTGAACAGATGGGTGCGAATTGGGAACGATTTCTTCTATGATATTTTAACTCTATGAATGTATTTTCCAACGGCGTAAGCCATGCTCAATTTCGAGCTATATTGACTGAGTTGTGACTAAAACAAGTGGACTGCTCTGTTTTTGGAAAACCCTAATGTTTGGACTGGTTTGGAACAAATCTGCGGGTGAACTTGTTAGTTGATGTTTTGATATTAAACACTTACCAAAGGTATCATGGGTATATCTTAGACCCTTATTTCACAAATGAACCATGGTTGGATAACTTTCTTGGTTAAACGATTGGAAATTTGGAAAATGAAGGTCCAAGGCAGATTGCCTTAGGATTTTTCTTGAACTTCGGTTGGCTCATTAACTACCTTGCCGAAGGTATTTTTCCCCGAAATTCGATAGAGAGATATTTCCATATAGTATTGAAATACTGCCAATTTTGGTGCCGATTCAAGTTCGTTTCGATACCAATTGAATTACTAAAGTTAGAGGTTCAAATCTGAAAATTCTCATCCAGTCTTGAATTTGCTCAACTTCGGGCTACCGTATCTCGGTGCTCGAGACTCCGATTCTTGATCCGCTTGTTTGTCATACACTTCACTTGCAACACTAATTGAGCTGAAAATTTCAGAGGCCGGTTTGCAACGTGCGAATCGTGCCGAATTTTCAAAGTTGGCCAAAAACCAACTTCATTCTGCCTTGTGAACCAACCCTGCATCTTCAAGCTCATTTTTACCACTTTCCACTTCGATTCATGGAAAAGTGTCTTCTAGGAACTTATAGTACTCTCTAAGAGGTTTCCAACGGTATAAATTTTCCAATTCTGACTTATATCGAGCGAGTTACGATTTTAAAGATTTATCGTAAAACTGAAAAATTTTCCAACTTCAAAGAAATAGAGTTTTTCAAAAACTCTTTATTCTTTTGATGTTCTTAAACGTTTTTGTTTACGATTTTCATGATCAAAACTCAAATAATATTGTACATGATAAAAGGCAAGTTGAACCTCGATTTACGTGTAATTGAGGTTCCTTTTTGCAAAATAATTCTTAGATTGTACTAGTGTACAATCTTCCTGATAAGTGGGTTAATTGTATGATTATTCGCCATTAAATTGTCAGGCGCGCAAGGAGACCTTCAAGAGGATCTCACCGCGGACACTTGAACTCCCAGAAAATAATTCTTATTGAATTGCTCGGTGAGTGTCAAGTGTATGAATTTGATACTTGCTTATTGTGATACTTGTTGGGAGTTTTAAAAATAAGGGCGGGTGCGTACTTTATCGCACTCGTTCTAATTTCAATGAATGAATGAATGAATGAAATGTATGAATGAATGAATGAAATGAAATGTCATGTCATGAATGCTTGTGTCGTTGGAGTGAATCTCCTCGACTACCAAATGAATGGGGGACGCCCAAACTCATAGGCCGTCCTTAGACTCGAGCCGGCAATGGGCTTGGTCGGGAACTTGGGCGAGCCATGAGATTATAAGCTCGACCTAATAAGAGGTCTTGCTTGGCATACTCGTCGAGTATCGCCCTAAAAATAGACTTGTGGGCCCTTGGGGTGTACGGTGGGACGGAGGAAAGTAAGTGGTGATCTACGGAAATGGAAATACCGACCCGGTTGACAGGAGGGTCAATGCGGGAAGTATACGAATGACATCGACAGATCGAGTGGAACTTAGCTCCTGAGAGCTACTATATCCTTGAATTGTTTCTGATTACTTTTCCTGTTTGATAGATTGATTATTGAAAAGACATGGCTTTATTTATTAAAGTTGGGATTGTTATTTGATTACGTGCTTGCATGTGTGTTCTTGGCCTCACGAGCGTTTAGCTCACCCTATAGTTTTGTTTTCCTTAACAGGACCGACTCTTGGAGAAATATGGAGAAACCATCCGTTGTAATTTTGTTAAGACTCCTGTTATATATTTTGACTAGGCCCTGGTTGGGTTGTACTTTTGGAAATTGTTAAACTTGAAATGTTTGTGCCCTGATGTGTACTTTGAATTGAAGTCGTTTCATGATTACCGATGTACTGGTTATACATTAAGTGACTTATTAAGCTTGAACGCTTCCGCATCATTGTATTCATGTTGCTCTCATCGAAGTGCTTAATTCGGTTTTAAATTGAATGGAATTGCTTGAGTCCTGGCGAGAGCTGGGCAGGCGTCCGCGGATACCCTTTGGTCCGCCTTAGGGAGATGTGGGGCCGTCACAGTTGGTATCAGAGCACTAGGTTAGAGGTCTATATGGGAGACATATTAGATACTCTACCTTTAGACTCGATATGGGATAACTTAATCCTACCCTAAGTGATGCTTGAGGCGAGCTAGCAACTAAGTTAGTCCTACCTCAAGTGACGAATGGGATGAACCAGCTATTAAGATAGACATGCATTGCAGATATTGGGAACTGAGTAGTGATTTAAGTTCTAACCTGAAAATATTATTATTGTTATTATTTTGCAGGGATGGCTGATGGAAACGGAGCCCCGGCAGCTAACGGGAATGGCCATGCGAATGGTCATTTCGAGCCCCTTAGGACTATCTACTACCGATCTATAGCAGGAGGAGCTCGTGTACGCTACTCACCCTATGACAGATACCCTCGATGTTCGTGTAGGTTGACTTTCGCCTACCCGGACTATGTGGTGCTTGCTTTGGACGACGAGCGTCGTCAGTTGGTGGATGCCAACCGTGATTTGCAGACTGAGGTAGATGAGCTTAGGCAGATGGTTGGCGCTCAGGGTGAGCGGATTGCTGAGCTTGAGGAGGTGCTAGAGGGTGAGGTAGCCACATCTGCAGTGGTTAATGAGGAGCTTCGGGATACTAGGGCTCGACTCATTAGGTTAGCACGAGATGTCCGTACTCGGGCTTTCGAGATGCTGGTTGATGCTACTAGTCTGGTTGAGGACGCTACTGCCGGTGATTCCTGATGATGAGGAGGAGGATCCGGAGGAGGATCCCGAGGAGGAGGTTCCTCCTGATAGCCCTGCTATGGACTAGGATCTTGGTCGTTGACCCCTTTTGACTTTTGACTGGTACAGTTAGGACTAGTTAGGATGACGCGAGTGCGAGGCCATTGTATTTTGCATGCTTGTGTGGCCTACTTTTGGGCACTTGTTCTTACTTTAGTCTTCTGTGACTAGAAGTATACTTCTGAGCACCTGTGTGCTATATTTTGTGAATTGTCCCTAACTTGCTAATTGTACGAACTTGACATGCTTATGAATGTAAATTATTGTTAATTTCAATGCTTCTTGGTTAGTTCTAAATTCGATATAATTCTTGTTTTCTGCTTAAATTAATTTATTTCTTGCACTAGGCACGTTTAGACTAATGGAAGGATTAAGGAGTGGTCGAGGCCGTGGACGAGCGTCTAGACAGGCCCAACCTCAGGGGGATGACCAGGGGTCGGCAACTGGACCGACCCAGGGACAGGAAAACGTTGAGGGTAACCAAGTGGCTACTGCCATCAATAGGATGACTGATATCCTAGAACGTCTAGCGGAGAGACAGGGTCCTGGACCATTTAACCAACCTGGGGGCCAGGATAGGGGAGAGGATAGAGCCCTGGAAAGATTCCTAAAGTTTAACCCGCCTAAGTTTATGGGTGAACCTGACCCCGAAGTAGCGGAGAACTGGTTAGAAAGGATGACCAACATATTCGCCGCTCTAGACTATACTGAGGATAGACGAGTGAACTTTGCTGCTTTTCAATTTGAGGGAGTAGCCCGTGCTTGGTGGGATTTGATAAAAGGAAAATGGGAAAGAGCTCGAACCCCTTGGACTTGGGAGAATTTCACAAGGGAGTTTAATGAAAAGTTTCTTCCGCCCTTGATTCAAGAGAAAAGAGAGGACGAATTTATTAAGTTGAAACAAGGAACCTTACTGTAGCAGAGTATGAAGGGAAGTTCACTAAACTTTCCAAATACGCTCCTGAGTTAGTAGCCGATGAACGGAGAAGGATTAGAAGGTTCATACAGGGACTTAATGTGGAACTTCAGGAGGGCCTGGCTGCAGCCCAAATCTCTACTTTTACTGAGGCTTTAGAGAAAGCGCAAAGGGTTGAGAATGCAAGATCTCAAGTGAGGGATTTCCACAATAGAAAAAGGAATTTCCCTAGTCGCACTACTGGGCAGACCAGTAAGTTTGTACACCCTTCTAAAAAGGGAAGAGGTGAAGGAGGAACGAGAACTGCTGGAGCTTCTAGGGGAGCTCTATCTAGGGGAGGTCGTAGCGGGACGACTCAAGCTAGGGGAGCACCATCTGTTGGATCGACTGTGACCCTCAAGTTACTTGTGGGTATTGTGGTAAACCCAACCACTCTGAGGATGACTGCTGGAGAAAGCTGGGAAAATGCTTACTGTGTGGGAGCACTGAGCATCAGATTGCAAATTGTCCGAAATCGTCAAAGACAGGGGGAAACCTGCAGAGACCTGAAAAATCAACCTCTAAGCAGACCAGTGCCGGAGGGAGTCGACCAAAAGTACCGGCTAGGGTCTACGCATTGGACTATCCACAAGTTCCAGAGGCGACCGAAGTGGTCGAAGGTACAATTCCAATCTTTCACCGCCTAGCTAGGGTTTAATTGATCCGGGTGCAACGCACTCTTTTGTAAACCCTGATTTCATGAGTGGAATAGACTTGAAACCAATTAAGTTACCGTATGACTTGGAGGTTAAAACACCCACTGGGGACAAAAGTCTAATTGCTAATATGGTGTATACGAATAGTGAAGTTTGCGTGAGGGAAAGAAAATTGCTGGCCGATTTGATAGGCTTAGCGATTAAAGGATATGATGTGATCCTAGGGATGGATTGGTTAGCCCGTTATAATGCTCAGTTAAATTGTAGGACGAAAATTGTAGAATTGTGTATTCCAGGGGAGGCAACCCTGAAATTGGATGTGAGGGGTAAGTTAGCCTCGTCTGCACTTATTTCGGGAATTCGGGCTAGAAAGTTGTTAAGTAAAGGAGCTCAAGGGTATTTGGCTTTTCTTATTAATACCCCTAACGATAAGGTGAATCTGGAAGACACCCCGGTAGTAAAAGAATTTTCTGATGTTTTTCCTGAAGAATTGGAGTCTCTACCTCCGGAACGGGAAATAGCTTTTAAAATTGATTTAGCTCCGGGAACAGCACCTATATCAAGGACACCATACAGGATGGCTCCAGCTGAGTTGAAGGAGTTGAAGTTACAATTACAGGATTTGTTGGAACGGGGTTTTTATACGAGAGAGTGATTCTCCGTGGGGAGCCCCAGTTTTGTTTGTAAAGAAGAAAGATGGGAGTTTGAGGTTATGTATAGATTATCGAGGTTTAAATGATGTTACGGTTAAGAATAAATACCCACTACCCCACATCGATGAACTGTTTGATCAATTGCAAGGGGCGGTAGTGTTTTCAAAGTTGGATCTAAGGCAAGGTTACTATCAATTGAGGATTTTGGAGAAGGATATACCTAAGACTGCTTTTAACTCAAGGTATGGGCACTTCGAGTTTGCAGTGATGCCTTTTGGGTTAACCAATGCACCTGCCGCTTTCATGGATTTAATGCATAGGGTTTTTAAGCCTTACTTGGATCAATTTGTGGTGATTTTCATTGATGACATTTTAGTGTATTCTAAGAATGTGAAAGATCACGAGAAACATTTGAGAATTGTTTTACAAATCCTGAGGGAACATCAGTTATATGCTAAGTTTAGCAAGTGTGAATTTTGGCTAAAGGAAGTGACCTTCCTAGGGCACATAATTTCAAAGGATGGGATTAAAGTGGATCCAGCTAAAGTGGAAGCTGTTTCGAAATGGAAACGACCGGAAAACCCAACGGAAGTTCGGAGTTTTATAGGACTGGCAGGATATTACCGGAGATTCATCCAGGATTTTTCGAAAATTGCTGGGCCTATGACTGGGTTGACCAAGAAAAATGGAAAATTTATTTGGAGTCCTAAGTGTGAAGGAAGTTTTCAGGAGTTGAAAAGACGGTTGACTAGAGCGCCTGTTCTAGCTCTACCAAATGGACATGATAGTTTTGTGGTTTACACCGATGCATCTAAGGAAGGTTTGGGATGTGTTTTGATGCAAAATGATAAAGTGATAGCTTATGCCTCCCGAAAGTTAAAACCGCATGAAGGAAATTATCCGACCCATGATTTGGAGTTAGCGGCTGTGGTCTTTGCTTTGAAGAAATGGAGACACTATTTATACGGAGTGACATTTGAGGTTTTTACAGATCACAAAAGCCTTAAGTACTTATTTTCTCAGAAGGAGCTGAATTTAAGGCAACGTAGATGGATGGAATTTTTGGAAGATTATGACTGCACGATTAAGTACCATCCTGGGAAGGCCAATGTAGTGGCCGATGCTTTGAGCCGTCAGGTACAAATGGCTGGATTGATGGTTAAGGAATTTCGATTGTTGGAAGAAGTTAGCTATTGGAATCCCCGATTAGAACCAAGGAAAGTGATTTTGGGGAACATTGTGATAACCTCCACTTTATTGGAACGTATTAAGGAATCTCAGGAAAAGGACCCTGAAATGCGAAAGTTGGTGGAGAAAGTCAAGATGGGAGACCAGACCGATTTCACTTCGGGATCAGATGGAATATTAAGATTTCGAAATCGGGTGGTTATACCAAAGGACGAAGGGCTTAGAAAAGAAATTTTGGAAGAAGCCCACCGATCAAAGTTTACAGTACATCCAGGAGGGAATAAAATGTACCAAGACTTGAAAGGTCTTTATTGGTGGAAAAATATGAAGAAGGAAATTGCCCAATTTGTTCAGACATGCTTGGTTTGTCAACAGGTTAAAGTCGAACATCAGAAACCATCTGGGCTTTTGCAACCTCTAGAAATACCTGAGTGGAAATGGGAAAATGTTACCATGGACTTTGTATCAGGTTTACCAAGGACACAGAGAGGCCATGATGCCATTTGGGTGATAGTGGATAGATTGACTAAATCGGCTCATTTTCTGCCGATTAATATGAAATATCCATTGGAGAAATTGGCCAGATTATACTTGGATGAGATCATCAGACTACATGGTATACCTGTGAGTATTGTGTCGGATAGAGATCCAAGATTTGTTTCGAGGTTTTGGCAAAGGATGCAAGAAGTGTTGGGGACTAAGTTGAACTTTAGTACCACCTATCATCCCCAGACTGATGGACAATCTGAAAGAACGATTCAAACTCTTGAGGACATGTTGAGGACTTGTGTACTGGACTTCGGAGAGAATTGGAGTAAGTTCTTGACTTTAGTGGAATTTGCCTATAACAATAGTTTCCACTCTTCTATTCAAATGGCTCCGTATGAGGCACTTTATGGTCGGAAGTGTAGATCCCCATTTGTTGGGATGAAGTAGGTGAACGGAAAATCTTAGACACGACTACTGTATCTTGGATTGAGGAGGCCAATGAAAAGGTGAAATTGGTACGGCAAAGAATTCAAACCGCTCAGAGTAGACAAAAGAGTTATGCCGACAATCGGAGGAAGGATTTGGAGTTCACTGTTGGAGATATGGTATTTCTCAAGATTACGCCTTTAAAAGCAAGTTTGATGTCCGGAAAAGGGAAGAAATTACAACCAAGGTAAATTTCGAGGACGAAATTTTCTTAAGGGGGAGAGGATGTGAGAACTCGCAAAAACTATTATTCTATGCCTAATTTATGGCTTAATAAATTATTTAATTGGATTTTATTTCCAAGGAATATTTTCTAGTCTTATGAGACCTAAACGCATGATAATATAACTTCGTTATATTTTTAAAATGATTCGTTTCGAAAATTAATTTTCTAGAGCGCGTTTAGTAAAAATAGTGAATAGTACTTGGAGATTTTATCCGCGTAGTAGCCCAATAAGCTTGGAATATTGGAGACTTGTACTAGGGTCCTAAAATAGGTAATTTTATGAATAAATATTCAAGTGATAGTTAGTAGTGCAATCGTTATAAGAATTTTTCGAAAGTTCCGCGTTATAGCGGTAAAATTTGACGGTACGCGTTTTCACACGCGCGACTTCAATTGAAGGACTTTAGACCCTTATTTCGGGACAATTAAGAGTGAATAATAATTACAAGAATATATATGCCTTGGAGGTTTAGTGCACTAGTGAACCAAACGCGCGAGAAAAATCGGGTCCAAACGCACCCTAAATTGCACTATTTCAAGTTGACTTTGAGGTGCATTTTGCACCACACAAAGAATCTTCCTTTGGAAGCCAATTGCATCAGCACTCTCTCTCTCTTCACCTCACTTGGCCGAACAACAAGAAGGAGAAGAGCTCTCCATTGTCTTCATTTTCCATCTTCAATCCATGCACCAAAATCCACCCAAATCACACCAAACTTGGAGATCTCTTAGCAAACCACTTGGAGACTACATCTAGCTAAGGAGGAAGGGAGCTTTCACGGTTTCTTTGGAGCTTCAAGAGGGCCGAAAATTCTGACCTTGCAAACCAAAGGAGTAGGTAATGATCAACCCTTGGATTCTTATCTTTTGGAGATTATATGACAAGATTAAGTTCATGCATGCACTTAGTTACTTGTTTATGGTGTAAAAATGTGATTGTGGGCTCTTGGAATTCCCACACTTGGGTTGTTGTTGCTGATGTGATGATTAATGGTGATTATATTGTTGGTTTAGTGATTTTAATGATGCATTAGTGATGGGTAATTAGTGGAAACTTCATTGGGTGTAAGAAGCTAAACTTTCCGATTTTGCCCCTGCCATGTTCGGCCATTTCCAGGCCAATTTTTAATGGTTTAATTGCTTGAATTGGATGTTTGTAGGATGTATTAGATGTGTGAAAAATTTCATTGAAAAATAATGAGGTTTGAATGGGCAAATGAATTTTTTTTAGAAACCAGCAAATCTGGAAAACTGATTCGCGTATGCTCTAACCAGCAGTAGTATTTTGGCTATAACTCTGTCCTCGGATGTCGAAATCATGTACCGTTGGTGGCGTTTGAAACTAGACATTCCTAGCTTTAATTTGGTATATAATGCACGTTCTGAGTCTTTGTGAGCAGGCCGAACCAAATGTTTTAAGTTCGCTGTCCTGTCACTCTGTTCATCTGGAATGAAGTGTTCAGGCTGCAACTTGATGCCCGAATTTGAACCAGATGGGTGCCGAATTTGGAAACGATTTCTTCTATGATATTTTAACTCTATGAATGTATTTTCCAACGGCGTAAGCCATGCTCAATTTCGAGCTATATTGACTGAGTTGTGACTAAAACAAGTGGACTGCTCTGTTTTGGAAAACCCTAATGTTTGGACTGGTTTGGAACAAAATCTCGGAGTGAACTTGTTAGTTGATGTTTTTGATATTAAACACTTACCAAAGGTATCATGGGTATATCTTAGACCCTTATTTCACAAATGAACCATGGTTGGATAACTTTCTTGGTTAAACGATTGGAAATTTGGAAAATGAAGGTCCAAGGCAGATTGCCTTAGGATTTTTCTTGAACTTCGGTTGGCTCATTAACTACCTTGCCGAAGGTATTTTTCCCCGAAATTCGATAGAGAGATACTTTCCATATAGTATTGAAATACTGCCAATTTTGGTGCCGATTCAAGTTCGTTTCGATACCAATTGAATTACTAAAGTTAGAGGTTCAAATCTGGAAAATTCTCATCCAGTCTTGAATTTGCTGAACTTCGGGCTACCGTATCTCGGTGCTCGAGACTCCGATTCTTGATCCGCTGGTTTTGTCATACACTTCACTTGCAACACTAATTGAGCTGAAAATTTCAGAGGCCGGTTTGCAACGTGCGAATCGTGCCGAATTTTCAAAGTTGGCCAAAAACCAACTTCATTCTGCCTTGTGAACCAACCCTGCATCTTCAAGCTCATTTTTGACCACTTTCCACTTCGATTCATGGAAAAGTGTCTTCTAGGAACTTATAGTACTCTCTAAGAGGTTTCCAACGGTATAAAGTTTTCCAATTCTCGACTTATATCGAGCGAGTTACGATTTTCAAAGATTTATCGTAAAACTGAAAAATTTTCCAACTTCAAAGAAATAGAGTTTTTCAAAAACTCTTTATTCTTTTGATGTTCTTAAACGTTTTGTTTACGATTTTCATGATCAAAACTCAAATAATATTGTACATGATAAAAGGCAAGTTGAACCTCGATTTACGTGTAATTGAGGTTCCTTTTTGCAAAATAATTCTTAGATTGTACTAGTGTACAATCTTCCTGATAAGTGGGTTAATTGTATGATTATTCGCCATTAAATTGTCAGGCGCGCAAGGAGACCTTCAAGAGGATCTCACCGCGGACACTTGAACTCCCAGAAAATAATTCTTATTGAATTGCTCGGTGAGTGTCAAGTGTATGAATTTGATACTTGCTTATTGTGATACGTGTTGGGAGTTTTAAAAATAAGGGCGGGTGCGTACTTTATCGCACTCGTTCTAATTTCAAATGAATGAATGAATGAATGAAATGTATTGAATGAATGAATGAAATGAAATGTCATGTCATGAATGCTTGTGTCGTTGGAGTGAATCTCCTCGACTACCAAATGAATGGGGGACGCCCAAACTCATAGGCCGTCCTTAGACTCGAGCCGGCAATGGGTTTGGTCGGGAACTTGGGCGAGCCATGAGATTATAAGCTCGACCTAATAAGAGGTCTTGCTTGGCATACTCGTCGAGTATCGCCCTAAAAATAGACTTGTGGGCCCTTGGGGTGTACGGTGGACGGAGGAAAGTAAGTGGTGATCTACGGAAATGGAAATACCGACCCGGTTGACAGGAGGGTCAATGCGGGAAAGTATACGAATGACATCGACAGATCGAGTGGAACTTAGCTCCTGAGAGCTACTATATCCTTGAATTGTTTCTGATTACTTTTCCTGTTTGATAGATTGATTATTGAAAAGACATGGCTTTATTTATTAAAGTTGGGATTGTTATTTGATTACGTGCTTGCATGTGTGTTCTTGGCCTCACGAGCGTTTAGCTCACCCTATAGTTTTGTTTTCCTTAACAGGACCGACTCTTGGAGAAATATGGAGAAACCATCCGTTGTAATTTTGTTAAGACTCCTGTTATATATTTTGACTAGGCCCTGGTTTGGGTTGTACTTTTGGAAATTGTAAACTTGAAATGTTTGGGCCCTGATGTGTACTTTGAATTGAAGTCGTTTCATGATTACCGATGTACTGGTTATACATTAAGTGACTTATTAAGCTTGAACGCTTCCGCATCATTGTATTCATGTTGCTCTCATCGAAGTGCTTAATTCGGTTTTAAATTGAATGGAATTGCTTGAGTCCTGGCGAGAGCTGGGCAGGCGTCCGCGGATACCCTTTGGTCCGCCTTAGGGAGATGTGGGGCGTCACAGAGAGAGGCAATGATTGAGCCATAACCTGAACCCCAAGCTGTAGGGGGAGATCAAGTGGCAACCGCAATCCAACAAATGACTAATATTCTGGCTCGTTTAGTGGAACAATAGGGACAAGCCCCTGTAAATCAACCGAAGGACCCCGAGATGGGACAAGATAGGGCCTTAGAGAGATTCCAGAAATTCTCTCCACCTAAGTTCCTGGGAGGACCAGACCTGGAGGGAGGCGAGAAATGACTAGAGGCCATGATCAACATCTTGTGAGAACCCGTATTTCTTTTCCATTTCCTAGGTTTTATTATATTCAATGGCTTGTTTTCTGCATTTCTGTGATTAAGAAAATTTCTAGATACTTTTAAGGAGCAGATATAGTTTTTAGATGATTTTTCTAGTATCGAATAGGTTTTGAGAAATGAAGAGCGTATACCGGACGTGGGACCCACTAGGGCGAAAAGTTCGGAAAAATTCGGCCAGTTAGCTTAAGTTTTGGATACTGGATTTAATTAACCGGGCGTTAAGAGATAATTAGAGGTTGCTATTTGCATTGGTGTGAGAGGAAACAAAGAGATAGAGATGCATTTATGGAAGTAACAAGTGTCACTTGGATATTGGGTTGACCTTTTGACTACTATTCCATGTTTTACCATTTGACTAAAGAAACTAAAAACTTACCAAAATTTGCGTCATTTCCAAGCTCTTGTGGCCGGCCAACTTCAAGGAAGAAAGAAAGAAAACCTCTTCAACTTCTTGATTCCCTCTTGCTCAAATCCAATAACTCAACCAGCTAATCTTGTTTTTGTTCCATAGAAACCCTTAAGGGAGTGTTTGTGAGGTGTTTAGTGGAGTTGTTTGGAAAGCCAAGGGGATTAGTTGCTCCCTCTCTTGTATTGCTAAGGTGAGTAGTGAAGGACCCCTCTCCTCCCTCTAATGATGTTTAATTCATGATTGGTGGTAGTATAAGATGCAATTTTATGGATTATCTTTTGATTTTTGGTTGAATTGGTGAAGTTTTATAATTATTGGTGATTTTTCTGTTTTCATATGAATATGATTATGTGGTCATGTATGATGATTGGAAATGGTATTTAAGGAAGCTAGAAGGTGGAAAAAGTGGTTAATTGCAAGCAATTTCTGTTTTGGAAAGAAAATTAGAAAGTTAGGGTTTCATTCTTCTTCATTCTGCCCGGCACTGTATCACATAGTTAGAGGCCAAATTGGCTTTGGGTTAAAACATGAAAGTTGTAGGGAATGATATTTTATAGATTTCTGTAAAATTTCAGGTCAATCGGAGTAGCATAGCTTGAGAAAAGATGGAATTACCCTTGCTGCCCTGGTTTTACCCGAATTTGATAGTTGTGTCTGTAATTGGTTAATTTGGTTGGGAATGCTTCAGAATTGGTTGTTGAGGTCTTCTTATGAAATGTATCCTTGTATCTTAGCTTTCGGATGGCTTTGGAATCACTTGATTTGGACTTAGGTAGGCTGACGTATGATGTTTGAACCAGACTGCGGTTTGTGAACCTGTTTTTGCGGTTCTGGTGTAGTATCTTGCATTTTTTATCTGGTTACACTTGAAACTGGATGGAGTTGCCTTCTTCAACATTGTAGCCCTATCTCTTAGTTTCGAAACGGCAAATCTTTCACCTTCATCCGATAATCGTAGTGCCTTTGGTGCCAAAACCGCAAAATGATTTCAAAAACTATTTTTTTTTGGGTTAGCGCTTAACCCCATTTCCGGATTTTTCTAATTTCCTCTAATGCTTATGTATGCTTATGGAACCCTATTTTGGGAGTATTTGGCATTGGTTTATGATTCGTTATCGAGTCTTATTGTATTATTTGCATGTTTTAGGGCGTGACGGTGGTTCACAACGCTCCTTTGACGGAGGTGCATGAAATATCATTTTCAAGATTGGTGAGTGTACTACTCACTTGTGTGTTGCTCTATGGCTTTGATATTTGAACTGGATGTGTTGAATGTTTATTGCACATTCGATATTGATTTAAGTGAGGGTGTACTTGATCACTCTCACTTTTATGCCTAATATCATTTTTTATCATGTTATTGGAATGTTACATGGAATGTTACATGAAATGAAAGTACTTGACTTGGTGTCGTTTGGACAAGTATCCAACAACCATGATTGTTACGTTGATTGAATCGAGCCGGCGAGGGCTTGGTCGTGCCAATTAATGAACCTTGGAAACTGTTATATGGAATCTTGTAGTAAGAGAGACTCTTGATTCCGGTATACTCGAGTAATACCACATTGCAAGTGTTTGGAGTTCGGGCCCGGTAGGGATAGGTTGGGTGGAAGGAGTGGAAGTAAAGTGGAGTCTACAGTTGGTTACTTTGAAACATTGACGGAGAGTCAATGAGGTTCGATCAAGAATGCAAACGAGGAAAATGGCTCTTGAGAGCCGCCCATATCCTTTTATCACCACTTTTGATGTGTGCCTTTGCTTACTTTTGATGAATTGGAATGAAAAACTTTATGCTTATGTGAACTTTGCTGCTTGAGTGGTATTATCTCACTGGGCGTAAGCTCACCCTATTCCTTTTATTTTCCTTACAGGAAAATAAATACTTTTGGACTGCAATTGATAGTTGGTTGCCGAATTGAGCTAGATGGGCATATCTTTTGTATAACTCCTAGATTGAAACCCTAAATGTATTTTTGGGTCCGCTTCTCTTTTGATTTGGCAAACCGTACATGTATCCACTTTGAATAACTTTTGTATGCCACTTTGGATTGTATATGCTTAATTTCAACATGTAAATATTTGCTTTGATGTTTGGTTGGGTTTTGACGTGTTGGTTACTATTCATGGCCGACTCCGGTTTCATTTTTTTCATTTGACATTTTGACTTGTTTACGCGCGTTTGTATGTTCCGGAACGTATTAGATCGCTCTAAACTGAACCGTTAGTCCTGGCGAGAGCTGGGCAGGCAGTCCGCTAACCCCTTTTGGTTCGCCTTAGGAGAAGGTGGGGCTGTCACAGGTGGTATCAGAGCCTAGGTTTGAATTAGCCTGGGTGTAATAGAAATTCTCGATTTGAGGGTTCTTTGTTTATGGCCTTTAAGGTTATTTATGGTTAATTGCTCTTTTGGTGTAGGATGGGCGGAAGTGGTAAGCCTAGTCATTCTCCTGCTGGTGAGCTACCTTGTGGAGCGCTCCCAGTGATCCCATACCAGATACGGCCAAGAGGGGCCGTCGTGCGTTGGAGCCCGTCTAACCGCCTCAGACGGTGTGAGTGCCGCCATACCTATGCTTACCCTAACGCCTTAGTGTTGGCCGTGGTCGAGGAGACGTAAGGAGTTAGCCGCAGATAATGCTAGGCTCACTGGCGGGACTAACCTCACGCTCCAGAATGAAATGCTCACTGGCGGGACTAACCTCACGCTCCAGTAGCTGTGAAAATGAAATGCTCACTGACGGGACTAACCTCACGCTCCAGTGGCTGTGAAAATGAAATGCACACTGGCGGGACTAACCTCACGCTCCAGTGGCTGTGAAAATGAAATGCTCACTGGCGGGACTAACCCACGCTCCAGTGGTGATAAAAAGAAATGCTTACTGGTGGGACTAACCCACGCTCCAGTAGCGATGTAAATGAAATGTCTTGACAATCGGACAGTGGGATCAAACCCGAGCCTGCCGTGATGAACTTGATTTGATTTTTGATTTTTTGATTTTTTTTTATTTTTTAATTTTTCTGATTTTTCGAGAGAATCTTTTCAAAATAATTTGCCCTAGTTTCCACCAATTGTTAAACTGATCAATTGATTTGCATTACGGCGTGGTTGCTCCTCCTTGAGGCCTTGATTCGTAAGATTTTGACTTACGCTCCTTCGTCGATTTCAGCCATGGATACCTGCACAGGGGCTTACCAAAGTATGGCATGCACTTGAATTTCAAAATATTTTAATTACTATTCATAGAAAGAGCAGTGTGATTGATTTGAAAGTATATTAGTTGGCTCTTTGACGAAATCCTCAAATGGTCTATAAAAAATTTGCCCCAGTGTGGGTTTATTTTGCGAAATCTTGCAAATAAAAATTTTGCCCCAGTGTGGGCCCATTTGATTGCAAAAATTGAGTTGGATGCCTTTCCGTTTATTTGAACCAAGAGAAATCGCACTTTCCAAAATTTAGAAAGTAATCATACATACGACGTGAAGAAATTTGAATGTTGAGTTCATGCAGAAATTTCATGATGAATCCCTCAGAATAACACCAAATTACAGAAGATTTCTTCCTCACTTTTAGCATCGGTGCTAAGGGTAACAGATCACCATTTCTTGTTGGCTCATCTTCAGGACCAATCAAGTGGGCGTTATGTCTGATTGGAAATGGCTAAAGGAAATGGGAGGTCAAGATTTGTCTCATTTTTGTGCCCATTCGATGTCACATCTTAGTGAAAGCAAAGAGTTTGTCACCCTTATTTCTTAAGAAAATGTAGTCAACATATAAGCTTTAAGCTTGCAACAAATGGGTAGGAACGATAGCTAAATATGCGAAAACTGGTTATACCCCCATGATCACAAATGATTGTTGGATTTCTTACGAGCATAATCCTCACTTTGGATTGTCATGAAGGAATAAGTCAACGATGGACTTTATGGGCTTGTAATGTGGCTTGAAAATGATAGTTAAAGAATAAGACTTTCAAGGACATTGCACCGAAGATCGCATTTTCCTAAATTGCCCCTATTTTGAACTCAAAGATCTTAGACTTTGTTTGCATTTTTCTTATCATTCACCAGGGACTTCAGCGTTGAATTTTCCTGCATTTTCTTGCATTTACTTTTCTTGCTTCTTTTTTCCTTTCCCTCAACTTGGTGGGTTTTCACATGGTGAGTAGCGTCAACCCCATACCCAAACAATTCAGAAATACAGCTAAAATTTTCTGGCATCAGAAATTTTCTTGACAGGGCCATTGCAAAGAACAGAAGTCAGGACTTTCGGCTTTTGTAATGGGGTCAGGTGGGGCATTTAGGAAAGTTAAGGCTTGAAAGCGGATTTCAAAAGCGGTTTGAAGAATCTGAGATCGCATTGTCGTGCCAACCCTATTTTAGGGTTAAATCAGAATTTGCCCCAATTTATGCTCAATTGAGGCTTTTTCTCTTTCATTTTCTTTCTTCTTTTGATTCTTCGGCCTTCTGCCATTCTTTTGAACCTTCACAAAATTTGCCTCAATTTACTTTTGAACTGAGGTTCTCTTTTCTCTTTTCTTTTGATTTTGCGGCATTATCACTTTTTCACTTCTTGAAATTTTCCTTTTTCAACTCAAACTTGCCCCCAGTGTGGGGTTTGCGATTCTCAGGGGTTGCCAAACGAAATAATTTATTCTGATGGCTCAAAAGGGAAAACTAAGGATAGAATGTTTGATTGGAAAAGAAGAGAGCCTGATTTTTATTCCATTCCTTACAATAACTCTGAAAGGAAACTTTCATTAATGGGAAATTTCTGGCATGTATCTGAATTAACTGACTGAGGAAGACCCTTGTTCATCCATATTTGTGAAACATAGGCGGTCCGTGCGGACAAATCTCTTCCTTTTCTTCTTTTTTTTTCCAAAATTGGACCCCAAGTGGAATCAAATTTCCCCAATTTGCGGTTCCCTCCTTATTCTAGCATTTTTGCTTTTCCCTTTTTCTTTTTTTCTTTTTCAAAATTCCCCAATGTGGGGTGCGATCATATGTGCACTCGAAAAGAACCACCAATTTTTAGCTCAAATGAGGATGCAAGGGATGATCAGTGTTTAGGTTGTAGAAACGACGGCCAAAGTATCTTTCTCACGCTTCATGACAACCAAAGTAACGCAATGCTCGTTGAGAATTCATTCCCCTTTTTTATTTTTAAAAATTTCAAATGCAGGGTAGTGATCATTGAGGCTCTAATTTGAAACGAAATTATTCTTTTAAAGGCTCAAACGGGAGAGCAAACGATAAACTCTGTATAGATAGAGAAACGAACGCTTGAAGTATCATTCCAAATTTTCAAAACAAATAAGGATAATGTACCTTTTGCTTTCATTTAGATGTGAATTAGACACAATGGACATTTTCCAAGCAAAGATTGCCTCAATTTGTGATTTATCAATCAATATGACTGATTTTATTTTTGGGCTAAATGAAGTGGGCAAAATATGAATTGTACAGTGAAGGAGAAAAGGTATCTCATTGGGCCTTTTGAGTGACCGTTCACCTTTTTTTTCTGAGCACTCTTATTGTATAGCTCGGATTACCAGCCTAGTGTACACGAGGAAAGCATACACTTGTGAATTTTCAGGCTGGAGGTAAAAAAAAAAATCTCAATTTGGTCTTATTTCTTAAAATTCATCATGACATCTCCAATGAGCAAAAGAATAAAATGTACATGAATATGTACAAAATAATGATTGTCCAGAAACTTTATTGCTGACAAAGTTTAAAACAAAATTTCTCGTTCAATTATAATACAAATGAGAAGAGAAAATTTCTAAAGAGCTCCACATATACACTTTTCATCTCTTTTTCTTTTGGAACAAAATGTATTAACAAATCCAATAAACAGAATTTCCCTTTGGAAACAATTACAAAATCTCTCAGAGGCTTTAGCGTAGAGCTTCCAGATAGATGATTTATGTTTTCATTGTAGGATCTGCCCAAGAATCAAATAATACTTGCAATTTTGACACTTTATTTGTGACGACCCCACCTCTCCCTAAGGCGTACCAAAGGGTTCGGCGGACCGCCTGCCCAGCTCTCGCCAGGACTCATTCACTATCTCAATCGAGTCATGTACACACATCCATGAACCATAAATAATATTCACAATTCAAGCTTATAATTTACATTGATAGAATTCGAGGTACAAAGTCTCAATTCACCAAACTAGTTCAAAACGAATACAATCCAAGTACAACATGTTCCATCCGAGGAATAGTGCGAGTACAAGTCAAAAATCAAACAACTAGTCTATGCTAGACTTTACATATCTCACACCTCGCTCGTACCCCTGAAAGGAAAACAAATAGAGTGGAATGAGCTAAAAGCCCAGTGAGGTTCCAAATAGCAAATTGACCATTATTTATAAGTACAAGTTTTCGATATAGCAAAGTAACGAGCATGAAGAGTTCATAAATGTGAGCAATAACACGTCAAGTAGCAATCTTAAAATGAGCGAGTGTAGAAGTTTTTCAACAGAAACAATAATCCAATAAACAATAATCACTCCAAAGTATAAGGATACGGATGGCTCTCAGGAGCCAAATTCCCATTGCATTACCAAAAGCTTGATCACGTAGTAGTTGACACTCCGTCAACTTTCAAGTAAGTAACCAATCCAGTAGAACACCACTTACACGACTCTCCGTCCACCATTCACACCCCCTACTGGGCCCAAAATCCTCAATAAACACGGGTGGTAATACTCGAGTATACCAATTAGTCGAGGAGATATCACTCCACTCGACAAAGCAAGAGACCCAGGGCTCGTTACCCAACCGACCAAGCCCCTGCCGGCTCGACTAGAGTAACTTGCCACAGGGTTTCTGGAATTCCAGGAAGTGCGCGCATCATAACAAGTATGTCAAGTCAATTGCAACAATAAACAAGTATATATCATGTAAGGGCAAGTGCGATAAAGTACACTCTTGCCCTAACAATTCACGCATGTGGCATGTAATCATATTGGCACGTATCAAGTACAAGTATCAAGTTCAATTCAGTATTTGAAAGCACTCACCAAAAGATATAGTGCTTTTACTGGTCACTTTCAGGTTATACTCCGAGTTCGGAGTCCAAATCTGCGATAAAACTCAATTTGAGAACTTTGAAACATGACTAGAGTTCGAAACTTAGACGTTTCGTTCAATAAGAATCAATAAATTGAAATTCACTCGGACAGTAGTCATGAAATACTTGCTCGCCTTTTTAAACAGTAAAACTTTGTAATATTTATACTTGAAATTGTCTTGCGAGTTGAAAGTACAAGGAAAACATACTTCGAGCAATCATTATTTCATTTCTCAAGGGTATAGTTTTCTAGTCCTCGAGTAAAAATTCGGGCAGCATGCCCTTTGTGTTTACCTAATTTTCCAGCCTTTTAGGCTTCATTGTTTTTCTCAAACACAACCCAACATTATACATATCAGCAATTCATGTCAAGAGCCGTTTCATAGGCTCACAATATCATAATAACAAGAATCGTATTAAGTACAAGTGCAGAAATTCAATTTAGTTCAAAATAGATTTGACGTACAAATGCGGAAATAACATATCCGAGGCTACGCTTATCGGATTAAAACGAAACCTATGCCGTTTCGAAACTAAGACACAGAGCTACAATATTCATGAAGGTCACTTAGTCCAGTTCCTAATGTAACTTAGTCAAATTCTCGAATTACTAAACCAGAAACCAATTCGTCGGCTGTTTAAACGCAGAACACTGTAATGAACATAACTCAGTGTACACATGTCCGAATTAGGTTTTCTTAGATGCATTTTAAATCCAATTCAGAATACTACAACTTTCATGTTTTGGCAAAAAGCTAAATCAGAAGGGATCCTAGTCAAAAAACGTGATAAACTAGACTTAACTGATCACACGGACTGCTTAGGAAATACTTAGAACAGTAAGGGTATTTCGGACTTTTCATGACCTACGTTGCTCCGATTGAGCTGAAATTTTACAGGAACCTAGAAAACACCATTATATAAAACTTTACTTCTTTGACCTAAGGCCAATTCGGCCTCTATCATATAGATACAAATTCGGACAGAATGTTGAGCAAAAATTCCAGATTCTGAAATTTTGAGTTTCTAATGCAACTTTCCTTAATTTCTTGGTCCAATCACTACCAAAACACCTTATACAACCTCAATTGCAACATATAAGCATTATACAACAATTTGGGCAGAATTTCCACAAGCCCTAGTTCATCATATAAAAAGGGGAAAACCTCCAAGAATCATCACAACCACTTGCACATCTTGAAATCAAGCCAAAACTTAAGCTAAATAACATCTTAAACCCAAAATTTAAAGGATCAAGGGTCATGATCAGATTTTTACCTCAAAGACAAGGCTTGGTAGAGTGATCCTTCACTCCCTTTGATATTTCTTGGTTCCTCAAGCTTCCCAACTCACACTTAGTACTTTAATCGGTTTAGAATTGGATTTTCTCACTTGGTTAGCTAAGATCAAGAAGAAAATGGTTGTTCTTGTTCTCTCTTTTCTCTCACCCTTTTGGTCGACCAAGCTGCTGAAAATGAAGAGAAAAGGTGCAAAATTTGGTGTTTAAATGGAAAGACTAAGTCTTGGTCAAGAAGCCTTAAGGTGGCGACAAGTGTCGCCACCACTACCTTTCATTTTTCTCTTTCTTTCTCTTACATTTCTAGCCTCATAATTTTGGTCAACCAGCTGCAAATTAGGAAGATATTTTGTGCAAAAGTCAATAAGCTTGTTTGGTAAGAAAAATGGTGGTCAAGTGGTGCGTTCAAACGGTAGTGCGCGGGACCCGCCGGTTCGCGCCGTTTTTCTTAAAAACTCACGTACTAGAGTTTTTACTTCCCATTCACTAACCTGATATCATTGCTACTAGTCACATCTTATTTCTCACTTAAAAGTCACTTTTAATCATCAAATTGATCCTCGGCCAGTACCGAAAATTCATCCGGCGAAAAATCGCGAAAATCCTAATTTTGCTCCAAACTTGAAACCGAAGCGTAAAACCTTATTTTCTAGGTTTATTTACACTTATCATGGAATAATTGGATAGTAGGGCTTTAATAAATGATAATTTTCAAATAAAAAGAAATTTTTAAGAAAACGTGAGGAATTTTCCAATTCCAGTAATTAAAATTAGGGTTTCAATTAAAATATGAGAGATTTAGGAAAACCGGTTAGTTGCAAGTAAACTAGGGTTTTTGGCTACAATATTAGGGTTTCTAGTCTTTTTAAACAAAATTAGGTTTTAAATCAAACCCAAAGAAATACACTTTAATATTTTCTTCACAAACAACCTCCTAATATTCGGAATGTTACATTATTAGATCCAAATTATCATCAGATACAGAAAAATATTTTCGCCTTATTAAAACATTTTTATGAGTGCAAGGGAAGGGGAAAAACAAAAGAAAGAAAAAACCATGAGTTAGTAAGGAATACTATAAAATCGGTATGCATGTCCCATGGGGGAACCCTTTTTGTGCCAAGGGTAGGCCTAGCATGAAAATGCAATCCTCTAGGATAGGCACTATACCATACCTGATGGATCTGATCAACTTATTGAGTGAAAAAATAATTTTGAAAAATTTGGTCAATTGGAGTGACGAGAGACATTTGTCAAAATGAGGACAACGTCCGAATGGATTGATCACTTTTGATCGATACAAGAATTTGCAAAAACGCACGGGTTTGACCTTGACAAACTTCCTATCGAAGAGATTGGAATTCGTTGACAAATTTTCTCAGTAAAGCACGGGTCAAAAACCCCAACTGATCAAATGGCTGGATGCAATGGATGGTTTTCTCAAAATCGACTAGGTTTCTCAATTTGAAATTCGACACTGAAACCCTGATTGGTCAAATGGTTTTGAATGAAATTGACCATTTATTTAAAATCGACCGGATTACCCTAAAAAGAGAAACGGGTCAAATGAATTGAGTGACATTTGATAACTTACTCAAAATTGACCGGATCATCCTAAAAAAGGAACTTGGTCAAATGAATTGAATGAAATCGAGAATTTATTCAAAATTGACCAGATCGCCCTAAAAGGGTAAAATGAATCGGACGAAATTGATGATTTATCGAAAATCGACAAAATTGCCTTAACTAATCAAATGAATGGAATGAAAATGGTGATTTATTCAAAAATCAACTAGATTGTCCTAAAAATGAACAAATTGATAAAATGGACCGGATGAAATTGATGAATGAAATGGTCCAATGGATTGAATGGAATTGGGAGCTTATTTAAAAATCAAGCTATCCACTGATAGTTTCAAAAATTTATTGCGATGCATTAGTCTATGAGCCTTCTAAAGTCAAATTTTGGCCTTAATTCATTTATCGTCTCAATAGGAGGAATTATTTGTGGATTTCTTCAAATTAATGTCCTTTGCGCAAGGGATTTTTACCAACTTTGATAAAATGGCCCAAAAGTGATTATTAGATGCTCATATTCCAAAAATCGCTCTTATGAAGACGATCGGATCCTACCTTACCTTGTGCACTACCCCTTTGAATGGTACAAAATGTAAACGTGCAAGTCTCTTTGGATTAAGTATCCGAGACACAAGGTGGTTTATTTCTAACACGGGATCCCCTAAATGGCATTCCCTTTCTAGGGTTTATGCATGATGCCAGTTTATTAAAGCAGTAAAAATATGTGACAAATATGGCCTAAAGGACATAAATAATGCATCGAGGGGAAAAGGTCTAAAAATGAAATATACTTATTGAAAAATAAGTGTAATGACTGAAATTTAAACATGTGAGTTATCTAGTGGGTAGGTCACTAAAAGAATGCCGAAGAGGCCTCTTATTGCTAAGGCACATGAATGCAAGCCAAGAAAACAACGAAATGGTTAGTACAATTGATAGTACACATAACATATTGGGAGCAAATAAGAAAGGAAATACAATAAATAAAAACAAGTAAAAGGGGTAGAACCCCTTCCCTCGTGCCTAATGTGCTTAAAAAGGGTGAGGCTGACTCTAACCTAGGAAAACTCTAACATGGATGCATGAGGCTGGGGCTCACTAATGCAACTAGACTCGATAAGGCTTCGGCTCCCAAGCCTTCAGACCTAAAGGCAAAGGGTCATCACTCCCAAGACCTTCGATAGGTGGCTCGAGTGATCCCTTAAGTAGCGCTATGGGCGCAGCGCACACCATCTGCCTACCCAAGGCGATCGATCCTAATCCTACAAGGCGGTGTGGGAAACGCCCACGAAAATAAAATAAAATAAAATGGGATAACAATAAATAAACGTGCACGTATGAAGTGCTCCCTATTTTGAGGGAAAGGGTTGAGAACCAACGCGAGGCTCTAAAGGTGACACACACCCCCCCCCCAAATGCAATGCAAAGCGCGAGATAAAATAAGTAAAACATACATCCAAAAAACCAATCATACATACATGAGTGAAGGAGTAGTTTGATACGTGCGCGAGGCAAAAAGTCCTAAAATAGAAAATGCAATCCTAATATCCAAATGCTATGCATAACAAGGGTAGAAAACGGAAAAGAATGACTAAATCAAATGCTTGGACCCACTTAGGAAGTCCCCAGTGGAGTCGCCAAGTTGTCGCGCCCCACTTTTTGATAATTGATAGGTGTGGAAGTAGTGTGTGTGATGTGTGTGAGACATGTACGTGAACGTGTGAAAGTGAAAATAAAGGCCGTGGGATTGTAAAATGCGACGGTTTGGCCAAGTAAAGTTCAAAAAGGGTTTTTTGATGAAAAATGGAGTCGCCACTTGGTATAGAGTTAGGGTGTACCAAGTCACCCAAAAATGATTTTTGTTTTTGAACGGAAAAAGTAAACAAACCCTTTTAAAGAACTTTTAGATCTACGTAACCAAAGAAAGGGATCGGGGGTCACATTTGATAAGGGAGAAGGCAAAGGCAAAGCCTAAGGCACTCTCTTACCCTAGCCAAAGCTAGTTGTGTAACTTAGCCCCACTTTTCCTAATTTTTCTACCCAAGGTATGTATCGCATGTTGGATATGACTAATGGATGCGAAAAGAAAAGAAAAATGCAATCCCAAATCTAAAATGTTTCTTATGAGGCTTTTTGGTCCCAACCACATGAATTGTGGTGGCCAATAAGGAAAGCTCTCATAGAAGTCGTGATTAATGCAAATGAGGACTCAAATATGTGCAAGTGTGAAAATGTATGAAGGATGCAAAATGCAAATAAAAAGGTAAGTGCAAGTGTGCGAATGTAAGAAAAGTGCATGTGTGCACATGTAAAGAAAATGTATGTGTGCCAATTGAGAAAGTAAGGGTGATTGTGTGCAGGTGAATGAAAATATGATAGTAGATACATATGAATGCAATTGGGTGCAATTTGTGGGTTAGAAAATAAATGAGGGATAGGAAAAAGGTGGTGAGAAAATGGATTGAGAAAAGTATAAGTAGTGAAATAATGTGGCTAAAAGAGTGAGAAGGTGATATAAAAGAATGCAAGTGTATGACCCTAAGGGAATGCATCAAGTCGGGCACCGGAAGGACTCCTAACTTTACGACTTTGATTTTCCCTTGGATTAGAAGGAAGAACTAGCGTGCTAAGGCTATTTTGTAGCCAAACTCGCTCGTTTCCCTTATCGAAAGGG
Source organism: Coffea canephora (assembly GCA_036785865.1). Lineage (NCBI taxonomy): Eukaryota > Viridiplantae > Streptophyta > Magnoliopsida > Gentianales > Rubiaceae > Coffea > Coffea canephora. The sequence continues at coordinate 34,873,907 of CM071916.1, forward strand.
AACTTTCAAGCAAATGTACCCTATAACTAGCATGAGGATGCAAAAAGCCTAAAATGAAGGGAAAAGGATTGGAGGAGCATGCCAAATGATAAAAACTAAGAAAACTGCATGAAATGTAGTGAACATGCAAGTATGCACTAACAAAAGGGGGACGGCCTATTGGGTCTAGCGTTGGACTAGCCCTTTCTATGAATTCCTAACGGAATAATGAGCCACAACTAGCTTTGGACTAGTGTGGTGACGTACATTCATCCATCACATTCATCTACGACTATAGAAAGCAAGTAAACATGCCAAACACTCATAAACACATAGCACATAACACTTAGCATGCTTGACTAGATGCAAGAGCCTAATAAAGCAAATTAACACATAGCAACAAAAGCAAGCAATCAAGCTAATGAACCTATTACATTTGCTAGCTAGGCACACGTCTTCAATAGGTCTTCATCAAGTGCTCTCCAAGCCCTATCTATTACAAGCCAAGAGGTGTACACATACCCCATAAATAAAAGAATGACTTAATAAAAGCAAAAGTAAATGAAATGAATTAAGGAAAAACAAGGAAAGCAAGTAAAGTAGGCATGCAATTCTCACTTAGCACGTTGGATCACATAGTGGAGAGACAAAAAAGATAAAAGAAGTTATACCTCCCTTGAAATGGAGCTCTAATGGGGTGAAGTCACTTATTTATCCTCCAAAATAAAAGAAATGGTCAAGGTACCAATTTATTTGGAAAAATTAAAGAAAACATGCAAACACGGGCTCACATGGTCATAAAGCTCTTAAATTCATGCATGAAGTGCAATTTAAACAAAGCATAGTAGTTAATTGAAGTGAACAAGCAATGAAGTTGTAAAATTAAAAGCTACCAAGGACCAAATTGAGAAAATTAACCAAGCACTCCAGCCTAATTAAACATTTTTAGGAACTTCAAGGGTCCAAGGGCAAAGAAAAGGTCAAGTAAAGGTTAAAATGCAACTACTTCAGGACCCGATTGCAAGAATTTGGAATGTAATTGGGCCACAGTGCGACAAAGGGAGACTTGGGGGCCAAAGTGCAATTTTTCTGAAGTTTTCATGCAAACTACGTTGATAGCTTTTTCATTTCTGGTTGCTATGTTTCTGTAAATGCTTCTCACTAGCCACCCAAACATCTTAAACAAGGCTTCAAACTCAACATTTATTAGTTTCCTTAAGGTCAACCATCATGCACAAAACTAATCATGCAAAACGAAATGAAACAAAGCAGAGAGTGGCCATAGGATCAGATTTCTTGCTGCAAAATTCTGCAACTAATTCATGCAAAGCTACGGTGGAAGCTTCTACAAACTACTTCAGAAATTTTCCTTTCTTCCGCCCCCATTCTGACGCAATCCCTTATGCTTCCTAAACACATTCATGCAAGCAATCCAAAAAGAAACATGATCGAATTGTTATCTAGATAAAATACCAGCTTGGAACCGAAAAGAAAGAACAAACAAAAGATTAGGACTCTGAAACATTGAGTTCAGCAGGCTGATACATTTCCAGCTATGTTTAGACATGTTTTCAAGCTTTTCCTTAAACCCAAACACATAAACATCAACACCAAACCTTCCCTCTCATTCCTTCAACACCAGACTAAGCTAGCAAAGGCTGATTAAAACCAGTTTTGTCAATTGTTGCGAGAAGAAAAAAAGAAAGCAGCAAAGCGTGAGGATAAAGTGCAGCTTTTGGACAAAGCCATGAGCAGGAGGAAATGAAATGAGAGCAACGGCAAATGACAACAAGAAACAGTGTGCAACTAACAGAACCTAAATCTAATCCAGGCAGCTTACGGAAATATGAAACAGAGCTTCAAATTCCATACACCCTTTTCAAGCACAAGATCAATATGCAAACAGCGGAAATCTAAGTTGAGAAAACTAGCAAGTTCGAATGCATTCATGGATTGATTTCGAGCAATTTTCAGCTTCCATATACACGGAAAAACAGCCATGAATATTAATTCAAATGAAACCGACAAACATATCAACTAATCCTGTAAACCAACTGATACGGATACGGGTGCGCAACCACTTCAACCTTGGGTCAAGGACAACATTGACGGTCCGATGACAAGATCAAGATCCAAGAAGGTGAAGGAAGCTTTACAAGCCTTGATCATTCACCATACAAGCAAGGAGCAAGCTAGGTTTGAAGATTTGATGGACCATGACGTTACTTTGTTCACTTGTACGTTTGAAGTGAAGGAATGATCTCATACTTGTTAGTTTAGTTGATAGTTGTTTTAAGACTGTCTAGTTTAGTAGTTGTTAGGCGTTAAGTATTTTATTACTTATTGGGCCTTATCGGAAAGCCTTAAAGAGCTGACTCTTTAAGCTCTTTATGCGGACCGAATTTCTTTCAGGTTTATGTGGGCCGGAGTTTGCCCTAGTTTTAGCCTATAAAAAGGCACCTCTTGTATCAGTCCGCACAGAATATTTTGACAACCAGAAATCGTGAGGAATTTTCCTTTCAAGTTCTTAATCGAACTTACTCTTGAATTCTTGAGTTCATTGCTTAGGATTCAAATCTGACTTTATCGATTAGTTTGTTCCCTAATCGTGGTGTCTCTTCATCCATCTTTATTTGCTTAAGGTTGCTGATTGCCTTTGTGTGTCAGAGGTCTTGAGTTCATGAGAACAATCGAGTTCAATTTCCATTGGGAGAAAATGTCCAACTCTGATAATTACAAGGTTGGGAGGTTCTAGGAGGGTCTTCCCCTAGGGTTGCTCATCAGTTGGTAATCAGAGCATCAGGTTAATTCTCTTTCAATTGAAGTTGTTCATATCTTATTAGTTTGTGTCTTTTGTCAAAAAAAAAAAAAAAAACTGTAGCGATTACTGTTCATCGTACTGTTCCGAAATACTGTTCATCGTACTGTAGCGTACTGTTCACGTTACTGTTCATCCGAAAAAAAACTGTTTGGGTATTGTCTTTTTTGTGTTTTCTGTCCAACTTTTGTTCTTGAGTCTGTTATACTTTTGTTTGGATTTAAAGACAAAAAAAAAAAAAAAAAGAGTCACGTACCTTATATTGTTTTTAGTGTCCAAGTTGCTAGAGTATTGCTGGAATTTTTCTTTTGAGTATTGCTGAAATTCTGTTTTGCCTATTTCTTGAGTATTGGTTGTTGTTCTGGCAAACCCTAAACACCACAACGTAATTTGGGGAGTTCTTGAGTTTCTTGAACAAATTCTTGAAGTTCTTGGACCATCAAGTCTTGTTTTGAAAATTCTTGAACCATAAATCAAGAACCAGGGCCTTCTTGAAATTTGCATAACCTTTCATCCGTTTTCTTGAACTTGTTGGTGTGATCTAAATTTGTGTTCCTTGAAGAGCCGAAAAAAAAAAAAGAAAAAAAAAACGAAAGAAAAAAAAAAGGAAGAAGAGAAGGAATTGGCTCTCATACAAAGGAAATCAAGTTTCCCAAAAAAAAAAAAATCGTGAGTTTCCAATTCTTGGTGGGTTCCCAAATCTTGATTAGTCTCCAAATCTTGGTTGATTTCCCAAAATTTGAGTTTCCTAATCTTGATTGGTTTCTAACTCTTGAGTTCCAATCTTGATTGAATTCCAAAAACCCCAAACGACCTAACCAGCCCCAAACACACCCAATTCCATTTTCAACACCAAACCAAACCCTTAGCCCAAACCGCCTTGGGAGTTCTTGAGTTTCTAAAATCGGTTGAGCTAGTTTTGCGATCCGATTTGACTGAAATTTGAGGACTGGTTCGTACATTATTTGAGCACCCTAAAAGCACCACTTACCATCCAAAATACTGACCAGAAACTCAGCAAAAAAAAAACAACAGCTCAAAAAAAAAAAGTTCTAGCTTCGGGTAGAGTTTTTCTAAGATTTGCAAATTTCTGCTTTGTGTCTTGTTACTTGCTTATAGGGTAATTAATTCTGGAATTTTGAGAGTTGAGTTGTTTTAAGAACTTCGAAAAGGGAAATTGAGAGTGAGTGTGTTTTCTTGAGTGATACACGAGTGCTTTGCAAGGTAGACTAGGATACATTTGTTTTGCAGGTTTGACAACATGTCTCAAGAGGGGAACATGCCTGAGCCGTCTGAGACTGACATGTCACTCAAACTGGTGCTCCAAGCTCTTCAAAAACAAGCGGAGAGACAGGAAGTTGTGATGACACAAATATCCGACAGGCTGGCTGCCATTGAGATGCGAGGTACTGGAGATACATACAATAGAGCTTCGAGTGTTCAGAGTGCTGATCATGATGCGGATGATGAGGGATATCATTCTAACACCTCGATTCGATCAGGGAAAAGCCAAAGAGGAGCAAGGGAAGGTCGAGACCGACCTAGGAGAATCGATGACAATCTTGGGTCCATCAAGACCAAGATGCCTACCTTTCATGGGAAAAATGATCCTGAAACTTACTTGGATTGGGTTAGGCGAGTTGAGCAAGTGTTTGAGGTCCACAACTACTCTGAAGAGAAAAAGGTGAAACTTGCGGCTATTGAATTTGAAGATTATGCATCCATTTGGTGGGAGCAAGTATGTGCCATACGGAGGAGAAATAGGGAACCATCAATTGACACTTGGGCTGAAATGAAGCAAGTGATGAGGAAACGATTTGTACCCTTCCATTATACCACGGACTTGTACAATCGGCTCCAACGACTCACTCAAGGTTCTAATTCGGTTGATGAGTACCACAAACAAATGGAGGTAGCGATGATAAGGGCCAATGTCCAAGAGGATCCGGAAGCAACCATGGCGAGGTTCCTTAATGGATTAAATCCTGAAATTAGGAAGAAGGTTGAGCTTCAAGACCACTTTGAACTTCAACAAATGGTGTCTTATGCAGAAAAGGTGGAAAAACAAGCCTTACCTCTAAAGAACTCTAGTGGCCGAACCACTACATCCTCTTCCACTCCTTGGAAAAGAAATCAATTGCCAACAACCAATGTTTGGCCAAGGCAAGGTAATAGAGAGAGGGAAAACAAGCGGATGGAACAACCGTCCCATCCGAGTGCAACTTCTTCTAAACCAACCCCGCGGCCAACTCTTCCAGGAGCAAATACATCTACCAACCAGCCAAAGGCATGTTTCAAATGCAAGGGAATTGGCCACCTCATGGCTCAATGCCCTAACCGAAGCATCATGTATATGAATGAAGAGGGAATGTGGCAAAGCGAAGGGGAGGAGGAATATGCGGACATGCCACCGCTTGAAGAAGAGGGGAAGGATGATGACCTGGTTGAAATAGAAGAGGACCCCGTGGCTCGAACTATGGTGACTATGAGAGTGCTAAATGCACAAGCTCAAGAAGATGATCTCCAACGGACCAACATTTTTCATACGAGATGTGTGAGAACCCGTAAAAACCCTAATCTTTTCCTAGGGTTTATTTCCCCTTAATTGCATGTTTTTTTTTGCGTTTTCTGGCTTAGGAAATTTTCCTGATGAATTTTTATGAGTAATTATAGTTTTAAGATGATTTTCCTAGCATTGGAGAAATTTTAGAAAATTAAGAGTAAATAGTGGACGTGGGACCCACTAGTGCGAAAAGTTCGGAAAAATTCGGCCAATAAGGTTAAGTTTCGGATACTGTGTGAAATTTATCGGGTGTTAAGAGATAAGTAGAATGTGTGAAGTGATTGATGTGAGAGGGAAAACCAAAGATAAGAATGCATTAATGAGTGTGACAAGTGTCACAATATGGTTGGTTGTGACTTAAGAAACACTATTCACCTTTTGACAATTTTTTTGACTTTTACCACTTGAGTTAAATATCTCAAAAATTACAAAAAAATTCACTCTTCTCCCTTCCCTCTTGGCCGGCCACCTTGAAGCTCAAAAGAAGGAAAACTCTTCCAAATTCTAGCCTCCATATAGCTCAAGTCTTCCAAGAAAATTACTTAAACTAGTTTCTACTCCATAAAATCCTATCTTCTAGTGCTAGTAAGGGTTGTAGTGAAGTTTGTTTGAAGAGCAAAGGTGTCCACAATCCCTCTCTCTCTTGATTTCTTGGTAAGTGTTGCTTGAACACCCTACTACCTCTAATAATGGTTATATGATGCTTAGAAGTGGTTTGAGTGTTTGAAAATGCGATTTATCTCTTGATTTGGCTTGTTTTGGTGAAATTTTTATTTTATTGGGAATTTTTCTGGTTTAATATGATCTTGATGTTGGGGGCTTGTATGATGAATTGTAATGGTTGGAAGTGACTCTAGTGAGTGTGAATTGTGGTTAAATGCAATCAATTTTGGATTTGGTGTGAAAAATGGAAAGTTAGGGTTCATAAAATCCCAATTCTGTCCGGTTTTAGATCACTGGGTTAGAGGCCGAATTAGACTTTGCTCAAAACATGAAAGTTGTAGGTATTGATGTGTTTGAGTCGCCTGTAAAATTTCAGGTCATTTGGATGAGTGCAGAGTGAGTTATGCCGTTTTTACTGTTCCGAAATACTGTTCATCGTACTGTAGCGTACTGTTCACGTTACTGTTCATCCGAAAAAAACTGTTTGGGTATTGTCTTTTTTGTGTTTTCTGTCCAACTTTTGTTCTTGAGTCTGTTATACTTTTGTTTGGATTTAAAGACAAAAAAAAAAAAAAAAAGAGTCACGTACCTTATATTGTTTTTAGTGTCCAAGTTGCTAGAGTATTGCTGAAATTTTTCTTTTGAGTATTGCTGAAATTCTGTTTTGCCTATTTCTTGAGTATTGGTTGTTGTTCTGGCAAACCCTAAACACCACAACGTAATTTGGGGAGTTCTTGAGTTTCTTGAACAAATTCTTGAAGTTCTTGGACCATCAAGTCTTGTTTTGAAAATTCTTGAACCATAAATCAAGAACCAGGGCCTTCTTGAAATTTGCATAACCTTTCATCCGTTTTCTTGAACTTGTTGGTGTGATCTAAATTTGTGTTCCTTGAAGAGCCGAAAAAAAAAAAGAAAAAAAAAACGAAAGAAAAAAAAAAAGGAAGAAGAGAAGGAATTGGCTCTCATACAAAGGAAATCAAGTTTTCCAAAAAAAAAAAAAACAAAAAAAAATCGTGAGTTTCCAATTCTTGGTGGGTTCCCAAATCTTGATTAGTCTCCAAATCTTGGTTGATTTCCCAAAATTTGAGTTTCCTAATCTTGATTGGTTTCTAACTCTTGAGTTCCAATCTTGATTGAATTCCAAAAACCCCAAACGACCTAACCAGCCCCAAACACACCCAATTCCATTTTCAACACCAAACCAAACCCTTAGCCCAAACCGCCTTGGGAGTTCTTGAGTTTCTAAAATCGGTTGAGCTAGTTTTGCGATCCGATTTGACTGAAATTTGAGGACTGGTTCGTACATTATTTGAGCACCCTAAAAGCACCACTTACCATCCAAAATACTGACCAGAAACTCAGCAAAAAAAAAAAACAACAGCTCAAAAAAAAAAAAGTTCTAGCTTCGGGTAGAGTTTTTCTAAGATTTGCAAATTTCTGCTTTGTGTCTTGTTACTTGCTTATAGGGTAATTAATTCTGGAATTTTGAGAGTTGAGTTGTTTTAAGAACTTCGAAAAGGGAAATTGAGAGTGAGTGTGTTTTCTTGAGTGATACACGAGTGCTTTGCAAGGTAGACTAGGATACATTTGTTTTGCAGGTTTGACAACATGTCTCAAGAGGGGAACATGCCTGAGCCGTCTGAGACTGACATGTCACTCAAACTGGTGCTCCAAGCTCTTCAAAAACAAGCGGAGAGACAGGAAGTTGTGATGACACAAATATCCGACAGGCTGGCTGCCATTGAGATGCGAGGTACTGGAGATACATACAATAGAGCTTCGAGTGTTCAGAGTGCTGATCATGATGCGGATGATGAGGGATATCATTCTAACACCTCGATTCGATCAGGGAAAAGCCAAAGAGGAGCAAGGGAAGGTCGAGACCGACCTAGGAGAATCGATGACAATCTTGGGTCCATCAAGACCAAGATGCCTACCTTTCATGGGAAAAATGATCCTGAAACTTACTTGGATTGGGTTAGGCGAGTTGAGCAAGTGTTTGAGGTCCACAACTACTCTGAAGAGAAAAAGGTGAAACTTGCGGCTATTGAATTTGAAGATTATGCATCCATTTGGTGGGAGCAAGTATGTGCCATACGGAGGAGAAATAGGGAACCATCAATTGACACTTGGGCTGAAATGAAGCAAGTGATGAGGAAACGATTTGTACCCTTCCATTATACCACAGACTTGTACAATCGGCTCCAACGACTCACTCAAGGTTCTAATTCGGTTGATGAGTACCACAAACAAATGGAGGTAGCGATGATAAGGGCCAATGTCCAAGAGGATCCGGAAGCAACCATGGCGAGGTTCCTTAATGGATTAAATCCTGAAATTAGGAAGAAGGTTGAGCTTCAAGACCACTTTGAACTTCAACAAATGGTGTCTTATGCAGAAAAGGTGGAAAAACAAGCCTTACCTCTAAAGAACTCTAGTGGCCGAACCACTACATCCTCTTCCACTCCTTGGAAAAGAAATCAATTGCCAACAACCAATGTTTGGCCAAGGCAAGGTAATAGAGAGAGGGAAAACAAGCGGATGGAACAACCGTCCCATCCGAGTGCAACTTCTTCTAAACCAACCCCGCGGCCAACTCTTCCAGGAGCAAATACATCTACCAACCAGCCAAAGGCATGTTTCAAATGCAAGGGAATTGGCCACCTCATGGCTCAATGCCCTAACCGAAGCATCATGTATATGAATGAAGAGGGAATGTGGCAAAGCGAAGGGGAGGAGGAATATGCGGACATGCCACCGCTTGAAGAAGAGGGGAAGGATGATGACCTGGTTGAAATAGAAGAGGACCCCGTGGCTCGAACTATGGTGACTATGAGAGTGCTAAATGCACAAGCTCAAGAAGATGATCTCCAACGGACCAACATTTTTCATACGAGATGTGTGAGAACCCGTAAAAACCCTAATCTTTTCCTAGGGTTTATTTCCCCTTAATTGCATGTTTTTTTTTTGCGTTTTCTGGCTTAGGAAATTTTCCTGATGAATTTTTATGAGTAATTATAGTTTTAAGATGATTTTCCTAGCATTGGAGAAATTTTAGAAAATTAAGAGTAAATAGTGGACGTGGGACCCACTAGTGCGAAAAGTTCGGAAAAATTCGGCCAATAAGGTTAAGTTTCGGATACTGTGTGAAATTTATCGGGTGTTAAGAGATAAGTAGAATGTGTGAAGTGATTGATGTGAGAGGGAAAACCAAAGATAAGAATGCATTAATGAGTGTGACAAGTGTCACAATATGGTTGGTTGTGACTTAAGAAACACTATTCACCTTTTGACAATTTTTTTGACTTTTACCACTTGAGTTAAATATCTCAAAAATTACAAAAAAATTCACTCTTCTCCCTTCCCTCTTGGCCGGCCACCTTGAAGCTCAAAAGAAGGAAAACTCTTCCAAATTCTAGCCTCCATATAGCTCAAGTCTTCCAAGAAAATTACTTAAACTAGTTTCTACTCCATAAAATCCTATCTTCTAGTGCTAGTAAGGGTTGTAGTGAAGTTTGTTTGAAGAGCAAAGGTGTCCACAATCCCTCTCTCTCTTGATTTCTTGGTAAGTGTTGCTTGAACACCCTACTACCTCTAATAATGGTTATATGATGCTTAGAAGTGGCTTGAGTGTTTGAAAATGTGATTTATCTCTTGATTTGGCTTGTTTTGGTGAAGTTTTTATTTTATTGGGAATTTTTCTGGTTTAATATGATCTTGATGTTGGGGGCTTGTATGATGAATTGTAATGGTTGGAAGTGACTCTAGTGAGTGTGAATTGTGGTTAAATGCAATCAATTTTGGATTTGGTGTGAAAAATGGAAAGTTAGGGTTCATAAAATCCCAATTCTGTCCGGTTTTAGATCACTGGGTTAGAGGCCGAATTAGACTTTGCTCAAAACATGAAAGTTGTAGGTATTGATGTGTTTGAGTCGCCTGTAAAATTTCAGGTCATTTGGATGAGTGCAGAGTGAGTTATGCCGTTTTTACTGTAGCTGTTCTGTTTTGATCAGAATGCGAAAACTGCGATAGTAATTGGCCCTTTTGACTGGAATTGGTTTGGATTTTGAAGTTGGTGTCTTTTGATGACATGTAGCTGGATGTCTTAGCTAACTTATGCCTTTGGAATTTCGGCATTTGGACTTGTATGGACTGAGATATGCCGATTACAGTTTTCTGTGTTTTGCAAACCTGTTTTGGTAATTCTGGTATAGTATTTGGCATTTTCGAACTAGTTAAGCTAGGAACTGGATTGAGTGACCTTCTACATTGTTGTAGCCCTGTTTCATAGCTTCGAAACGGTGGGTCTTACACCCCCATCCGATAACCGTAGAGAATTTTACACCATTATCGCATAATAAGGGCAAAACAGTTTTCTATTTGGGGCCAAGACTAAGGCCATTTTCTAATTTCTGGTTTGCTATTATGCTCATTCATGCATATGAAACCCTATTGGGGTTGTGTTTAGCATTGCTATATGACTCGTTATCGAGTCTCTTTTAGGGCTTGCTTTCATTTCGATTGTTTCCTAGTTAACTTTTGTACTTGTACCACTTTGAGCCTAGCGAACGGCTTTTGGGAAATGAGATGAATTTTGTGTGAGATGTTGGGACTGATTTGAGGATAGAATGAAGCCTTAATGGCTGGAAAAGTAAGAAATTTAGGGGAAGTGCTGCCCGATTTTCTAGGCCGTTTGGTTCCTTTAAGTTGGGTTTGCCTTTTGGTAGAATGAAAGGCTTTTGGGTTGTTTGCGCCTAGGTCTTCATGCTACCTTTTCGTTTCCAAGAAAATCATGTTTTGCACCCTTGCATTAGTAATTATTTGGCGAGGCATACGACTAGTAGTCGAGCCTCACATGTGCATTCTGTTTACTCGATTCTGGAAGTAAAACCTTCAATTGGTTTATTTTGATTATTTTAGGGTTTCTTGGCGATTAAGGCCAATCTGAAGTGAAAACTTTTGAAGTTGAGCCGGTGAGTGTACCACTCCCCTCCATTGCTGTTTAACTTGATTTTTGCTCTGCAATCTGTTTAATTGTTGGAGACGAGGGTGTACTTTATCACACTCGTTCTCTTGTCTGTCCATATGCCAGTTTTGAGTGTCTATCTGAATCTGCTATCTGAATCTGCTATTCTGTATCTGTATCTGAATCTGTTATCTATGTCTGCATCTGTTCGGATTTCTATGACCTATGAGCTCAATCCTGTGGCTAAGTTATTCGAGTCGGGCCGGCAAGGGCCTGGACGATTAGATAACGAACCACGGTAGTCTGTTCGGGGATTTTGGGTATTGAGACCCTTGATTCCGGATATACTCGAGTATTACCATTTCTGTTCGGTTACGGTGAGCGGGCCCGGTAAAGGGGTGTTTGGTGGATGGAATTCGGTGTAAAGAGGGGTCTACGGACGTTTTGGTTCTATATACGTTGACGGAGAGTCAACCGGTTTGGATCAAGTACTGCGCTGGAAATTTGGCTCCTGAGAGCCACCCGTATCCTTCTGATTTGAATCATTGGTTCCTTTGCTTTACATCTGGCATGTGTATCTGATTTGTTAAATGTGAAATGCCATGATTTTCTGCTATATGTTTGGTACCTCATTGAGCGCAAGCTCACCCCTTTCTGTTCCTTTTGTTTTCCTTACAGGAAAATAAACCCTTTTGGTCTGGATTTGACAAATGGCTGCCAAATTGAGCTAGTCGAACATATCTTTTGTATAGCTCATGTATTAAAACCCTAAGTTTACTTTTGGGGGCGTTTTCTCTTTTGATTTGGCCAACCATGTGTATATATTAACTTTTGAAAACTTTTGTATGTCATGTTGATTTGTAAACGCTAAAGTTCAGATGTGAATGTTTGTTAGCTATTTCGGTTGGCACCGACGGGTCGGTTACTATTCATGGCCGGCTCCGGATTTCATTTTTTTTATTTTATTTTGGGTTATTTTACCATTTTGACTTGTTTACGCTCGTTTGTAAGTTCCGGATCGCTATAGATAGTTCTGGTCTGCATCGTTAGTCCTGGCGAGAGTTGGGCAGGCAGTCCGCTCACCCCTTTGGTTCGCCTTAGGGGAAAGTGGGGCTGTCACAAGTGGTATCAGAGCCACTTCGCGTGGTCTCTGCGCGGAGTGAGACTGGGCCAAGTGGTGTTGTGGTCCTAATTTCATGAATATGTCTAAGTGCTCGTTTGAGCGTAAGTTATGAACCGGGCATGTGATAAGTGTACGAATCATTATCATGGGACTTGAGGAAGCTAGGTATGTATGTCGGGTAGGAATCCTTAATAAAGATGGTTTACTCTTGGGACCGGCCGGCTCGAGTTGTGAATTATCCTAGACGAGATTCTTGCGCTCGGATACGAAAGATATGAAGGCCTAGGGTAGAAAGGATTTGGTGAACTAGAAAGGCAATTCTATGGAATTTCGTGTGGTTTGTTCGGGTGGTTAAGCGTGATCGACCTTGATTAAGATATAAATATTTGGACGAAGCCCTAGAAGGGGGACAAGGATGGATCGAAAGTGTCCTCTCGGGTGTACTCCTTAGAACAACATCAAGTCTTTGACCCCTTGGAGGACGCGGAAGGTAATAATTTACTGAACCTGGCCAGTGAAGGGGTACCGATCTGTTAGCTAAGTATAGTGCTCAATTTAATCCCGGAGTAATCAATGATAAGGAATTTCGAGGACGAAATTCTTTTAAGGGGGAGAGAGTGTGAGAACCCGTAAAAACCCTAATCTTTTCCTAGGGTTTATTTCCCCTTAATTGCATGTTTTTTTTTGCGTTTTCTGGCTTAGGAAATTTTCCTGATGAATTTTTATGAGTAATTATAGTTTTAAGATGATTTTCCTAGCATTGGAGAAATTTTAGAAAATTAAGAGTAAATAGTGGACGTGGGACCCACTAGTGCGAAAAGTTCGGAAAAATTCGGCCAATAAGGTTAAGTTTCGGATACTGTGTGAAATTTATCGGGTGTTAAGAGATAAGTAGAATGTGTGAAGTGATTGATGTGAGAGGGAAAACCAAAGATAAGAATGCATTAATGAGTGTGACAAGTGTCACAATATGGTTGGTTGTGACTTAAGAAACACTATTCACCTTTTGACAATTTTTTTTGACTTTTACCACTTGAGTTAAATATCTCAAAAATTACAAAAAAATTCACTCTTCTCCCTTCCCTCTTGGCCGGCCACCTTGAAGCTCAAAAGAAGGAAAACTCTTCCAAATTCTAGCCTCCATATAGCTCAAGTCTTCCAAGAAAATTACTTAAACTAGTTTCTACTCCATAAAATCCTATCTTCTAGTGCTAGTAAGGGTTGTAGTGAAGTTTGTTTGAAGAGCAAAGGTGTCCACAATCCCTCTCTCTCTTGATTTCTTGGTAAGTGTTGCTTGAACACCCTACTACCTCTAATAATGGTTATATGATGCTTAGAAGTGGCTTGAGTGTTTGAAAATGTGATTTATCTCTTGATTTGGCTTGTTTTGGTGAAGTTTTTATTTTATTGGGAATTTTTCTGGTTTAATATGATCTTGATGTTGGGGGCTTGTATGATGAATTGTAATGGTTGGAAGTGACTCTAGTGAGTGTGAATTGTGGTTAAATGCAATCAATTTTGGATTTGGTGTGAAAAATGGAAAGTTAGGGTTCATAAAATCCCAATTCTGTCCGGTTTTAGATCACTGAGTTAGAGGCCGAATTAGACTTTGCTCAAAACATGAAAGTTGTAGGTATTGATGTGTTTGAGGTGCCTGTAAAATTTCAGGTCATTTGGATGAGTGCAGAGTGAGTTATGCCGTTTTTACTGTAGCTGTTCTGTTTTGATCAGAATGCGAAAACTGCGATAGTAATTGGCCCTTTTGACTGGAATTGGTTTGGATTTTGAAGTTGGTGTCTTCTGATGAAATGTAGCTGGATGTCTTAGCTAACTTATGCCTTTGGAATTTCGGCATTTGGACTTGTATGGACTGAGATATACCGATTACAGTTTTCTTTGTTTTGCAAACCTGTTTTGGTAATTCTGGTATAGTATTTGGCATTTTCGAACTAGTTAAGCTAGGAACTGGTTTGAGTGACCTTCTACATTGTTGTAGCCCTGTTTCATAGCTTCGAAACGGTGGGTCTTACACCCCCATCCGATAACCGTAGAGAATTTTACACCATTATCGCATAATAAGGGCAAAACAGTTTTCTATTTGGGGCCAAGACTAAGGCCATTTTCTAATTTCTGGTTTGCTATTATGCTCATTCATGCATATGAAACCCTATTGGGGTTGTGTTTAGCATTGCTATATGACTCGTTATCGAGTCTCTTTTAGGGCTTGCTTTCATTTCGGTTGTTTCCTAGTTAACTTTTGTACTTGTACCACTTTGAGCCTAGTGAACGGCTTTTGGGAAATGAGATGAATTTTGTGTGAGATGTTGGGACTGATTTGAGGATAGAATGAAGCCTTAATGGCTGGAAAAGTAAGAAATTTAGGGGAAGTGCTGCCCGATTTTCTAGGCCGTTTGGTTCCTTTAAGTTGGGTTTGCCTTTTGGTAGAATGAAAGGCTTTTGGGTTGTTTGCGCCTAGGTCTTCATGCTACCTTTTCGTTTCCAAGAAAATCATGTTTTGCACCCTTGCATTAGTAATTATTTGGCGAGGCATACGACTAGTAGTCGAGCCTCACATGTGCATTCTGTTTACTCGATTCTGGAAGTAAAACCTTCAATTGGTTTATTTTGATTATTTTAGGGTTTCTTGGCGATTAAGGCCAATCTGAAGTGAAAACTTTTGAAGTTGAGCCGGTGAGTGTACCACTCCCCTCCATTGCTGTTTAACTTGATTTTTGCTCTGCAATCTGTTTAATTGTTGGAGACGAGGGTGTACTTTATCACACTCGTTCTCTTGTCTGTCCATATGCCAGTTTTGAGTGTCTATCTGAATCTGCTATCTGAATCTGCTATTCTGTATCTGTATCTGAATCTGTTATCTATGTCTGCATCTGTTCGGATTTCTATGACCTATGAGCTCAATCCTGTGGCTAAGTTATTCGAGTCGGGCCGGCAAGGGCCTGGACGATTAGATAACGAACCACGGTAGTCTGTTCGGGGATTTTGGGTATTGAGACCCTTGATTCCGGATATACTCGAGTATTACCATTTCTGTTCGATTACGGTGAGCGGGCCCGGTAAAGGGGTGTTTGGTGGATGGAATTCGGTGTAAAGAGGGGTCTACGGACGTTTTGGTTCTATATACGTTGACGGAGAGTCAACCGGTTTGGATCAAGTACTGCGCTGGAAATTTGGCTCCTGAGAGCCACCCGTATCCTTCTGATTTGAATCATTGGTTCCTTTGCTTTACATCTGGCATGTGTATCTGATTTGTTAAATGTGAAATGCCATGATTTTCTGCTATATGTTTGGTACCTCATTGAGCGCAAACTCACCCCTTTCTGTTCCTTTTATTTTCCTTACAGGAAAATAAACCCTTTTGGTCTGGATTTGACAAATGGCTGCCAAATTGAGCTAGTCGAACATATCTTTTGTATAGCTCATGTATTAAAACCCTAAGTTTACTTTTGGGGGCATTTTCTCTTTTGATTTGGCAAACCATGTGTATATATTAACTTTTGAAAACTTTTGTATGTCATGTTGATTTGTAAACGCTAAAGTTCAGATGTGAATGTTTGTTAGCTATTTCGGTTGGCACCGACGGGTCGGTTACTATTCATGGCCGGCTCCGGATTTCATTTTTTTTATTTTTATTTTGGGTTATTTTACCATTTTGACTTGTTTACGCTCGTTTGTAAGTTCCGGATCGCTATAGATAGTTCTGGTCTGCATCGTTAGTCCTGGCGAGAGCTGGGCAGGCAGTCCGCTCACCCCTTTGGTTCGCCTTAGGGGAAAGTGGGGCTGTCACAAGATGCAAAATTGGAGATGAGGTATGTCTCATGATCATTGATAGTGGCTCTTGTACTAATTGCGTAGCTGCTGGCTTTGTTGAGCAAAAACATCTTCCATGGACTTACCATCCTAAACCCTATAGACTATCTTGGTTAAATGATGGGGGAGAAGTCAAGGTGACCAAACAAGCTTTAATTGCTTTTTCTATTGGTCGATACAAGGACCACGTTTTATGTGATATAATTCCTATGCAAGCTAGTCATGTCTTGTTAGGGCGTCCTTGGGAGTATGATAGACAGGCTGATCATATTGGACTTACCAATAAGTATAAGTTCATTATGGACAACCTCGAAATCACTCTTTCACCATTGACACCTACACAAGTGTATGAAGAACAATTGCATTTAAGAAAAGAGAGAGAGAAAAGGCAATCGAAAGAAACAAAGAAAAAGCCGAATGAGAGAGAGAATGAGGGGAAAAAGAAAGTAGAGGCCGAGTTGAGTGAAAAAGGAAATTCGAGTGGAAAAAAACTCAGTGAAGCCGAGAGCTTGAAAGTGAAAAAAAGGAATTTCTATGCAAGTGTGCGTGAGGTAGATATGGCTTTGAATGCACAAAGTCTTCTCGTAGTACTTCTGTACAGGGAAGCTGATTATTCTTCTTTTTACACACTAGGCATAACCGATTCTCTTCCTAGTGCAATCTACTCTCTTTTGCAGGAATTCAAGGATGTGTTTTCGGAGGAACTACCGAAAGGATTACCTCCAATTCGAGGTATTGAACATCAAATCGACTTTGTTCCTGGAGCAGTTCTACCAAATCGACCAGCCTATAGAGCAAATCCAGAGGAAACAAAGGAAATCCAAAGGCAAGTCGATTCCCTCCTTGAAAAGGACCAGGTTCGTGAATCTCTTAGTCCTTGTGCGGTTCCAGTCATTTTAGTACCTAAGAAAGAGGGGACTTGGAGAATGTGTACAGATTGTCGTGCAATTAATAAAATTACTGTTAAGTATCGTCATCCCATTCCTAGGTTAGACGATATGTTAGAATAATTGCATGGGGCAATTATTTTCACTAAAATTGATTTAAGATCTGGGTATCATCAAATAAGGATAAAGGAAGGTGATGAATGGAAAACTGCTTTCAAAACAAAGTATGGTCTTTATGAGTGGCTTGTGATGCCTTTTGGCTTAACAAACGCTCCAAGTACTTTCATGAGATTAATGAACCATGTTTTAAGGCATTTTCTTGGGAAGTTCGTTGTTGTTTATTTTGATGATATACTGATCTTTAGCAAGTCTTTAGAAGAGCATGTTGAGCATTTGCGACTTGTTTTAAGTGCCTTGCGTGAAAATAGGCTATTTGCTAACATGGAAAAATGTGTCTTTTGCACTTCTGAGGTTAACTTTCTTGGTTATATTGTTGGAGTAAATGGCATAAGTGTTGATCCCGCCAAGGTAAAGGCCATCATGGAGTGGCCGACTCCAACCAATGTGTCTCAGGTAAGGTCCTTTCATGGTCTTGCAAGCTTCTATAGGAGATTTGTTAAAGACTTTAGCACTATTGCAGCACCTTTGAATGAGATAGTTAAAAAGAATGTGGGGTTTCAATGGGGAAAAGAGCAAGAAGAGTCGTTTAATAAGCTTAAAAATTTGTTAACTTCAGCACCTATTCTTGCTCTGCCTAATTTTGATTTGATGTTTGAAGTTGAATGTGATGCTAGTGGGATCGGCATAGGGGCTGTTTTACATCAAAATAATAGGCCCTTGGCATATTTCAGTGAGAAATTGAGTGGGGGAGCTCTTAATTACCCTACTTATGATAAAGAATTGTATGCTGTTGTGCGTGCTCTTGAAGTGTGGCAGCACTATCTTATGTCTAAGGAATTTGTGATACATACTGATCATGAATCAATTAAATTCCTTAAGGGGCAGGGTAAGTTGCATAAAAGACATGCAAAATGGATTGCATTTATTGATTCCTTTCCATATATCATTAAGTATAAGAAGGGAAAAGATAATGTCGTTGCGGATGCTTTGTCTAGAAGGTATATTTTGATCACTAACCTGAGCACTAAGTTACTTGGTTTTGAGCACATTAAAGACTTGTATGCCCATGATGCTGATTTTTCTAATGTGTTTCAAGCTTGTGAACATGCTGCATTTCAAAAGTTTTATAGGCATGAAGGCTTCTTGTTCAAAGAAAATCGCCTATGTATTCCCAACTGTTCACTTAGGGAATTACTTGTTAGAGAAGCCCATGGCGGAGGGTTGATGGGGCATTTCGGTATTGATAAAACTCTTGACATTTTGCATGAGCATTTCTATTGGCCTAAAATGAGGCGTGACATTGCTAACATTTGTGATAAGTGTTTAAAGTGTAAGCAGGCAAAGTCAAGGAGTAACCCTCATGGATTGTATACTCCTCTACCCGTACCTCATGCTCCTTGGACAGACATATCCATGGATTTTGTGCTTGGTTTACCAAGATCTTCTACAGGTATGGATAGTATCTTTGTTGTAGTGGATAGATTTTCTAAAATGGCTCATTTTATCCCTTGTAGGAAAACAAATGATGCGCGCCATGTTGCTGATTTATTCTTCAAGGATGTGGTTAGATTGCATGGAGTACCGCGTACCATTGTAAGTGATAGAGATGTGAAATTCTTAAGCTATTTCTGGAAATCACTTTGGGGAAAGTTGGGAACTAAGTTGCTGTTTTCTACTTCTAGTCATCCCCAAACGGATGGTCAGACTGAGGTAACCAATCGAACCCTTGGTGCTCTACTTCGAGCCATTGTTCAAAAGAACTTGAAGAAGTGGGAAGAATGTTTGCCTATTGCCGAGTTTGCATATAACCGCACCACTCATTCTACTACCAATCATTCCCCTTTTGAAATTGTTTATGGGTTTCAGCCGCTAACCCCTCTAGATTTATCACCTATTCCTGTTAATGAGTGTTTAAGCGCAGATGGTGTCAAAAAGGCAGAAGCTGTTCGGACCTTGCATGAGAGAGTTCGAGCTCAAATTGAGAAGAAAAATGAGCAATATGCACAACATGCAAATAAGGGGAGAAAACATGTTGTATTCGAACCCGGTGATTGGGTTTGGGTACACATGAGGAAGGAAAGATTTCCAGCATCTCGACGGACCAAGTTACATCCAAGAGGCGACGGACCTTTTCGAGTACTAGAGAGGATCAACAACAATGCATACAAATTGGAACTTCCAAGTGAGTATGGCATAAGCGCATCTTTTAATGTGTCTGACCTATCTCCTTTTGACTTTGATACAGACTTTGAAGATTCGAGGACGAATCCTTTCGAGGAGGGAGGGAATGATACGGATACGGGTGCGCAACCACTTCAACCTTGGGTCAAGGACAACATTGACGGTCCGATGACAAGATCAAGATCCAAGAAGGTGAAGGAAGCTTTACAAGCCTTGATCATTCACCATACAAGCAAGGAGCAAGCTAG
The DNA here is from genome assembly GCA_036785865.1 of Coffea canephora. Lineage (NCBI taxonomy): Eukaryota > Viridiplantae > Streptophyta > Magnoliopsida > Gentianales > Rubiaceae > Coffea > Coffea canephora. The sequence goes on from CM071916.1 coordinate 34,893,283, forward strand.
GTTTGAAGATTTGATGGACCATGACGTTACTTTGTTCACTTGTACGTTTGAAGTGAAGGAATGATCTCATACTTGTTAGTTTAGTTGGTAGTTGTTTTAAGACTGTCTAGTTTAGTAGTTGATCTCATACTTGTTAGTTTAGTTGGTAGTTGTTTTAAGACTGTCTAGTTTAGTAGTTGTTAGGCGTTAAGTATTTTATTACTTATTGGGCCTTATCGGAAAGCCTTAAAGAGCTGACTCTTTAAGCTCTTTATGCGGACCGAATTTCTTTCAGGTTTATGTGGCCCGGAGTTTGCCCTAGTTTTAGCCTATAAAAAGGCACCTCTTGTATCAGTCCGCACAGAATATTTTGACAACCAGAAATCGTGAGGAATTTTCCTTTCAAGTTCTTAATCGAACTTACTCTTGAATTCTTGAGTTCATTGCTTAGGATTCAAATCTGACTTTATCGATTAGTTTGTTCCCTAATCGTGGTGTCTCTTCATCCATCTTTATTTGCTTAAGGTTGCTGATTGCCTTTGTGTGTCGCTGATTGCCTTTGTGTGTCAGAGGTCTTGAGTTCATGAGAACAATCGAGTTCAATTTCCATTGGGAGAAAAGGTCCAACTCTGATAATTACAAGGTTGGGAGGTTCTAGGAGGGTCTTCCCCTAGGGTTGCTCATCACCAACTCAACAAAGATCAGGCAATGACATAAGAACAAAGATTCAAAATCCCTCCTCCCAAACAGATTTGCAAAGACAGGAAAACATCTTTTGTTGCTTCTACTAGGTTCTCGCATGCTGGGTTTCATGAACAAATTTTTGAATCATACCAACCCCCAAGCTAGCAGAATGTGAGAATTACCTCTTATCGCTAAAACCTAACAATCAGAATTTTGTCAACCCAACAAACAGCAACCAGCGAGACATTAAGACATCAATCATGATAAATGCCAAGGAGCCAAACAAAATGTCACAAGATTCATGCCTTTTGGACTCGGGTTCTCGTGAATACAGCGTTAAAGCAAGAAAGGGAGAAGCAAAACTGATCACCTGAATTGCTGGGGCCGAAGCAAGAGTTTCTGCTGCGCTTTCGTTCGAGATCGAAATTTGTGTGGTGGAGGCAGGGCAGCTCTTTCACGAATAGGTTCAGCAATCTTGCAGTTGTTTTTCCTTCAAGATATCTGAACAAAAACCGTTCCTTTCCCTACGTAGATGGAGCAGAAATTGATGGTTTCACGAATAAAGCTGGGTCGGGGAAGAAAAATCCTTGTGAAGGCAGGCCGAAAGATCATCCTTTTCGCGGGTTTCGCAGAGGAAGTCCCTGCGTTTCTCTTTTCCTTGCTAGCCGAAGCTCTTCCCTTTCCTGCTCTCCTCTCCCAGCCGCAACAAAACTTTTCTTGGTTTCCCTTTTTCTCCTTCTTAAAAACCCCAGCCGTCCCTCTCTTTCTTGCTCTTCTTATCCGTCGCCCCTTTCTCTCCTTCTCTCCCTCTCAGCTTTTTTCACTCAGCCCGTCCCCTCTACCTCTGTTTCTTTCTTTTGCCGTTTTCCAGATTTTGCAGCCGCCCCCTCTCCCCAATATCTCAGCCGTCACCTCTCTCAAGCTTCTTGATCTCTTTCTTCCCTCCCTGTTTTTGTTCGCCTCAAGCCCTGCCAAAAAACTTCCCCGTCGTTGTTTTTGTTTTCCTTTCTAGCAGCCGCCACTTACTTCCTCTTTCCCCCCTCTTGCTTCTCTTTCCTTTTATACCGGACCTCCAACCCTAAAACCCTAGCCATCTCTCCTATATTTGCAGTTAAGGGGCTCACCGAGCCCTCCCTTGCAAGCTGCGAAAAAACGCAGCTTGCATGTCGCGTATCACTTTTTTTTTTTTAAGAATAATATAAATAACAATAAAAATAATAATAATTCAAACAAACTTAAACTTAAATAAAATGTACAAAATTAGCAACCAAAAGATAAAAAAATAAAAAACTAAGATTTTCCTCTTTTTCTTCTTTTTTTTCCATTTTCATTCATTTTTCCTTTTTTTCTTTTTTTCCAAGAAATTCTATGCTAAAAACTTAAAATAAAAATAAAACTAGAAACTAAAAACTAAAAATCGAATAAAACTAACACGACAAATAAAAAACTAAAAATAAACAGTAAATGAAATTACACCAAAAATTTGGTGTCAACAGAAAATAAATACTTTTGGACTGCAATTGATAGTTGGTTGCCGAATTGAGCTAGATGGACATATCTTTTGTATAACTCTTAGATTGAAACCGTAAATGTATTTTTGGGTCCGTTTCTCTTTTGATTTGGCAAACCGTACATGTATCCACTTTGAATAACTTTTGTATGCCACTTTGGATTGTATATGCTTAATTTCAACATGTAAATATTTGCTTGATGTTTGGTTTGGTTTTGACGTGTCGGTTACCATTTTTGGCCGACTCCGGTTTCATTTTTTTTCATTTGACATTTTGACTTGTTTACGCGCGTTTGTATGTTCCAGAACGTATTAGATCGCTCTAAACTGAACCATTGGTGCTGGCGAGAGCTGAGTAAGCAGTCCGCTAACCCCTTTTGGTTCGCCTTAGGGAAAGGTGGTGCTGTCACACATCTTTGCCGCTTTAAACTATGCGGAAGATAGGCAAGTACAATTCGCCGTTTTTCGGTTCGAAGGCCCAGCTAGAGCATGGTGGAATGTAATTAGGGGCAAATGGGAAAGAGAGGGGACTGCATGGACTTGGGTGAACTTTGCACGGGAGTTTAACGAGAAGTACCTCCCACCTATCGTCCAGGAGAAGAGAGAGGACGATTTTATTAAGCTTCGACAAGGAACTTTAAGTGTATCTGAGTATGAAACCCAATTTACGAAGTGTCGCGCCCCACTTTTTGATGTGTGTGTGAGTAGTGTGAGTGTGTGAGATATGTATGTGAACGTGTGTGAAAGTAAAAATAAAAGGCCGTGGGATTGTAAAATGCGACGGTTTGGCCAAATAAAGTTCAAAACGGGTTTTTTGGATGAAAAATGGAGTCACCACTTGGTATAGAGTTAGGGTGTACCAAGTCACCCAAAAATGCTTTGTTTTTGAACGAAAAAGTGAATAAACCCTTTTAAAGAACTTTTAGGTCTACGTAACCAAAGAAAGGGATCGGGGGTCACATTTGATAAGGGAGAAGGCAAAGGCAAAGCCTAAGGCACTCCCTTACCCTAGCCAAAGCTAGTTGCGTGACTTAGCCCTTCTTTTTCTAATTTTTCTACCAAAAGCATGTGTTGCATGTTGGATATGACTAATGGATAGGAAAACAAATGCAATCCTAAATCTAAAAATGTTTCTCATGAGGCTTTTTGGTCCCAACCACATGAATTGTGATGGCCAATAAGGAAAGCCTTCATAGAGGTCATGAACAACGCAAATGAAGACTCAAGTATGAGTGTAAGTGTGCAAATATAAGAAAAGTGCAAATAAAATAAAAAACAAATGTAAGTGCAAGTGTGCAAATGTAAGAAAAGTGCATGTGTGCCAATGGAGAAAATAAAGGTGTTTGTGTGCAAGTGGATGAAAATATGGTATAATAGTAGTAAATGCATATAAGTGCAATTGGGTACATTTTGTGAGGTAGAAAATAAATAAGTGACAGGGAAAGTGTGTGAACATGGCATTTGCATTGAGAAGGATATAAATAGTGAGAAAATGTGGATAAGAGAGTGAGGAAGTGATATGATAAGAATGAGAGTGCATGAACCTAGAGGAATGCATCAAGTTGGGTACGGGAATGACTCCTAATTTTGCGACTTTAATTTTCCCTTTGATTAGAAGGAAGAACTAACATGCTAAGGCTATTTTGTAGCCACACTCGCTCGTTTCCCTTATCGAAAGGGGACTCTCAAGCAAATGTACCCTATGACTAGTATGAGGATGCAAAAACCTAAAATGAAGGGGAAAGGATTGGAGGAGCATGCCAAATGCTAGAAAACTAAGAAAAATGCATGAAATGTAGTGAAACATGAAAGTATGAACTAGCGAGGGAAATCCCTAAGGGTCTAGCATTGGACTAGCCGATATCTATGAATTCCTACTAGCGTTGGACTAGTGGAAAACGGGACAATGAGCCACAACTAGCGTTGGACTAGTGTGGTGATGTGCATTCATCCATCACATTCATCTATGTCTATAGAAAGCAAGTAGACATGCCAATCACCTATAAACACGTAGCACATAACACTTAGCATGCTCGACTAAATGCAATAACCTAATAAAGCAAATTAACACGTAGCAACGAAAGCAAGCAATCAATCTAGTGAACCTATTACATTTGCTAACTAAAACAAAAGGGGAAAGGTAAAAATGGACCAAAATGCTCTTCAAGCCCTATCTATTACAAGCCAAGAGGTGTACACATACCCCGTAAGGAATAGCTTAATAAAAATGAAAGCAAATGAATAAATGAAAGGAATTAAGGAATGGCAAGAAAAGCAAAGTAGACATGCAATTCTCACTTAGCACGTTGGATCACATAGGAGAGACAAAAAAGGGATAAAAGAAATTATACCTCCCCGTTTATGATGTTAGTAAAGTAAACAAGGCTCAACTTGGGCTAGAGTCACCAAAGAAAGGGATGACTTGGGCTAAAACCATCCAAAGCAAAGGATTAATGCACCAATTTATTACCAATTAATTACATGGAATAAAATAACACGAAATTGAAGCACTCAAAACACCCAAATAGACTAAGCAACCTATACTCAAGGTTTAAAACAGACAAAGACCCAATTGAAAGAATTAGTCAATCATTCGAGTCCAATCGAAATATTTAAGAACTCAAAGGTCCACAAGTAAAGGACAAGATCAAATAATAGTTCAAATTGCAATCAACTTAGGACTTAATTGCAAGAGATTGGAATGTAATTGGATATTTGTAGCATTGCTGCAAAAATCACAAGGACCAAATTGATTAGTTTTCCCAATTTTTCGGGTCATAGTGGCATAAGTTGGAAGCCAAAGGGTCAAAGTGAAATTATTGAAAATATTTCATGCAAGCTTAACGTAGAATCTTCCTTTCTGCAATTCATAGCTGCAATACTTCCGCAACTTTCAGCTATCCATCCTTCGGATCTTGTTGCGTCGACGACAGAAAAACAGAAATTGTGGCACACCATTTCAACAAAAGAACGAAACAATTCTCCCCTTCCCCCCTCTTGCATAATGATCAAACCATCAACCAAGTTACACAAAAAAAACTGAACTGCGGCAGAATTAGCAAACCCAGATTCGTTCATCAGTTTCAAATTTCTGGTTTTCTTAGAGTGATTTCTTTTCATTTTTACCGGAATACAAACGCAGCTCATAAACATCAAAGTTCCTATCAGAACAAGATTGTGTAGCCTGATAGCTTAACTAAACAGCATCTATCCACATGCAAACATGGTAAACTCTAAAGTCCATGACCCAAAAGGAATCGAAGGCATTTCTGCCGTATTCTGGGTTTCGAAACCAGCCAACAAACATGCATATCGTGCCATGAAGAGGTGAAGCAATCGAGTCAGAATCCATTCAAAACTCCTAGCGAAATCATCCAAGAGTATTAACAAAACTTCACTACTTCAAATTGAAGACAACAGCTTTTTGAACAAACCCAGGAACAAGGGGAAAGGAAATAAAGTAACGAAAGATTACAAACATGCGCAACACGGACCCTGAAACTAGTCACATTTCACATGCATTATTCTCCCATTTTTGCACCAAAAGCCGACATCACATAAAAGAAATAAAAGCACCAGTTTTACGGCACAGGAAATTCACCCAGATTCATGACCAAAAGAGAATACGCATGAAGCAGGAAGGAAAAGAAACCGCAACAAGCTCGGCAACAAATTTTCAGCATCAACAATCATGCGAACAGAAAATTTTCGGAAAGAAAACATTCATGCCAATGACACCTAACATCTCATACGAAGGATTAAACCAGGTACGGGAAGATGACCGTACCTATAACCACTCAAGTATGCTGAATTGATGTGAGGAGAAATGAACACAATCAGCCAGAATGCCCACAATGAAGCCAAGGTCCTTCTTTTCCAGCTCTTCCGTTCCTGCTCTTCAGCCCAAACCTTTCTCTTTCTGGTCTTCGTTCGATCTCCCCCAGATTCTCCAGCCGTCAGCCCTCTCTCGTCAACTTCCTTTGCTGGTTTTTCCTTTTCTGTTATCCCCCAGCTTTCTGTATTTTTTCGTTTCCTTTTCCCCGTCGCCCTCTCTAGCTCTCTCTCTATCCTACTGCCATCCTCCCTTCTTACCAAAGTTCCCCCCTTTCTCTGTCTTTTTGGTTTTTCCTTTTTGCTGTTCAAGAACCTCTCTTTTCTCAGCCCTCAAGCTCTCGTTCACTCTCGGCTCTCTCTCTTTCACTCCGTTTCTTTTGCTTCGCTGTTTTTCTCTTTGTTTTGTCACAGAACCCTAGCCGCCACTTGATGCCCCTTCCTTCTTTGCTCTCTCCTCTGTTTTCCTCTTTCTCCCCGTCTGTCAAACCTAGCTCTCTGTGGTTTCTCTCTCAGAAACTCTCCGTAGCCTTTCTGTTTTTTTTCCTCTCTACCCCCACAGCTGCCTCACTCTTATTTCATCAGCCCCCCCCACGTTCTATCTATTCTCTTAGCTTTTATATGCACCGAATATCCCTAGAACCTAGCATCAATGGTGCTGCTGAATTCATTTTTCCAGGGTGAAGTGTAAACCATCGGATGAACTTTGGTACCATGATCCTCTTAATGTAGGGTTAAAAAGCCAAGTGGCTTGACACAAAAATGATCAAACGGAGCCAAATGATACGAAGCTCAGAGAAACGCATCTGTTTTTGCTTCTGCTGGTGTATTTGCAAACATAGCAATAACGCGCGTGCCATGCACGCGTGCGTGACCCTTTTTTTTCTTTTTTTTTAACATAATAATTTAACAAAATTAATAATAAAGCTAAGTAATAAAAAACAACAATTTAAATAATATCACATCAAAATATACAAACTAAAAACAACAAAGTTGCCATTTTCAATCTTTTGTTCTTCATTTTTCACTTTCATCTCTTTTTTTTTTAACAAATTAGTAAATAAAATAAATGCTCGTAAACTAATTAAAATACAATAAGAGGCACGAAACAGGAAACAACCAAAATAAACCTAAAATTGAAACAAATAAATCTAAAATTAAACTAATTAAAAAAAATAAAATTCGAAACCAAAAATTTGGTGTCTACAGTTTGTCCCTCTTTGTCTGAGTTTTGAAAAAACTTGAGACAAAGAAATAGACACCAAATACTTACCTGTGTTATTTGGCTGTGAACGACTCGAACGATGGGGACTGACCCCTTTTGATGAGACTAACTGGGACGAGAAATTTATAATGGGCTGATCTGAACAAGAAATTTTAAAACGGGACTGACCAGAACAAGAATTTAAAACGGGACTGACCCGAACAAGAAATTTAAATGGGATAGACCCGAACAGAAATGTAAACGAGATAGACCCGGACAGAAATGTAAATGGGATAGACCCACGGGATAGACCCGGACAGAAATGTAAATGGGATAGACCTAGACAGAAATGTAAATGGGATAGACCCGCAACAGGAAATTTAAATCGGGACTGACCCAAACAAGAAATTTAAAAGGGAAGTGACTCGAACAAAATTTAAAATCATGGGACTGACCCGAATAAAAAATTAAATCATGGGACTGACCCGAACAAACTTAAAATCATGGGTCTGACCTGAATAAAGTTAAAATCATGGGACTCGCCCGAACAAAATTTAAAATCATGGGACTGACCCGAATAAAATTTAAAATCATGGGACTGACCCGAATAAAATTTAAAATCATGGGACTGACCCGAACAAACTTTTAATCATGGGACTGACCCGAACAAGCTTTTAATCATGGGGCTGACCCGAATAAGCTTTAAAATCATGAGACTGGCCCGAATAAAATTTAAAATCATGGGACTGACCCGAATAAAACTTAACTCATGGGACTGACCCGAACAAAAATTAAAATCATGGGACTGACCCGAATAAAACTTAAACTCATGGGACTGACCCGAATAAAATTTAAAATCATGGGACTGGCCCGAACAAAATGAAACAAAATGAAAATCATGGGACTGACCCGAAAAATATGAAAATCATGGGGCTGATTCGAATGAAATGAAAATCATGGGACTGGCCCAAATAAAACGAAAATCATGGGACTGACCCGAATAAAACGAAAATCATGGGACTGGCCCGAATAAAATGAAAATCATGGGACTGACCCGAATAAAATGAAAATCATGGGACTGACCCGAATAAAACGAAATCATGGGACTGGACCGAATAAAATGAAAATCATGGGACTGACCCGAATAAAACGAAAATCATGGGACGCACGCTAGTGGGACTGACCCACGGCTAGCGGCGGGGAAAAATGAAAGGCGCACTAGTGGGACTGACCCAAAGGCTAGTGGCGATGAAAATGAAATGCACACTGGCGGGACTAACCCACGCTCCACTGGCTGTGAAAATGAAATTCTTTCTGGCGGGACTAACCCACGCTCCAGTGGCGATAAAATGAAATGCTTACTGGCGGGACTAACCCACGCTCCAGTGGTTGTGAAAATGAAATGCACACTGGCGGGACTAACCCACGCTCCAGTGGCGATGTAAATGAAATGCACACTGTGGTTTCTCTCCCACGCTCCAGTGGTTGTGAAAATGAAATGCACACTGGCGGGACTAACCCACGCTCCAGTGGTTGTAAAAATGAAATGCACACTGGCGGGACTAACTCACGCTCCAGTAGCGATAAAATGAAATGCTTACTGGCGGGACTAACCCACGCTCCAGTAGCGATGAAAATGTCTTGACAATCGGACAGTGGGATCAAACCCGAGCCTGCCGTGATGAACTTGATTTGATTTTTTGATTTTTTGATTTTTGATTTTTTGATTTTTCGAGAGAACCTTTTTCAAAAATAATTTGCCCCCAAGGTAGGGCCCTTTTCCCTTCTTTCTTCTCTTTCTTCGGCATCGGCCTTCCACATCACCAGATGCTCTTTCGTCAATTTCAACTATGAATATTTGCACAGGGGGCTTACCAAAATATGACATGCACTCAAATTTTCACGAAAAGAGCAACGTGATTGATTTGAAAAATGCATTATTTGATTTTTGGACAAAATCCTCAATTGGACTACACAAATATTTGCCCCTGTGTGGGCTTGTTCTCACGAAATCTCATGAACAAAAAATTTGCTCCAGTATGGGCCATTTAATTACACAACTTGTTTGGATGATTTTCAATTTATTTAAACACTGTAAGAAACTATGTTTCCTAAAAGAAAATTTCATGATGAATTTCTTGAAATAAAACCAAATCACAGAAGATTTCTTCCTTACCTTGGCATTGGTGCTTAGGGTAACGGGTCACCGCTTGCAGAATGTGAGAACCCGTAAAACCCTAAATATTTTCCTAGGGTTTAACCGCTTGAATAGCATGTTTTCTGCGTTTTCTGGTTTAGAAATAATTTCTTGGTGGATTTGATGAGCAAATATAGTTGTTAGATAATTTTTCTAGTATTGAAGAGTTTTTGAAAAATTGAGGATAAATAACGGACGTGGGACCTACTAGTGCGAAAAGTTCGGAAAAATTCGGCTAATTAGGTTAAATTCCGGATGCTGTGTGAAATTTATCGGGTGCTAAGAGATAAGTAGAGTGTGTGATATGATTGATGTGAGAGGAAAAAGAAAAGATAAGATTGCATTTAATGAGGTGACACCTGTCACCATTAGAGTGGACATGGCTTAAGAAACACTATTCACTTTTTTTGACTTTTGACCCATTTGATTAAATATCTTTAAAATTCACAAAAAATTACCATTTCTTACCTCTTGTTGGCCGGCCATCTTGAGCAAGGAAGAAAGAAGAAACTCTTCAAGTTCTAGCTACTACTTGGTGCAAATCACCCAAAAACATTTGCTTACATCCATTTCTACTCCATAAAATCTTTCTAGTTGGTGATAGTGGTTGGTTTGGTGAAGTTTTCTTGAAGAGTTAAGGTGGTCTACAACTCCTCTTCTCTTGTTTCTTAGGTAAGTGATGAGTAAACATCCTACTACACTTAATGATGCTTAAATGGTGCCTAATGGGACCTAAAGTGATGGATTATGTGATATATTTCTTTATTTGAAGTGATGTAGTGAAGTTTTTATTTTTTTGAGGAATTTTCTGATTTAATATGAATGTGATGTTGTGATCATCTATGATGGTTGATAATGAGGGGGAAAGACTCTAGTAGGTGTGAATTAGTGATAATAGCAACTAATTTTGGCTTTGGAGTGAATTGTGAAATGTTAGGGTTTCAAAACCCCTAATTCTGTCCGATTTTGGATCATAGGATTAGAGGCCGAATTGGACTTTGCTCAAAACACGAAAGTTGTAGGTATTGATGAGTTTGAAGTACCTGAAAAATTTCAGATCATTTGGATTAGTGTAGAGTGAAATATGTCGATTTTACTGTTGCTGTTCTGGGTTGATCAGAATGCGAAAACTGCACTTGTAATTGGCCATTTTGACTAGAATTGCTTTGGATTTGGATGTTGGTGTCTTCTGATGGAATGTAGCTGGATGTCTTAGCTACCATATGCCTTTGGAATTTTGGCATTTGGACCTGTATAGACTGAGTTATAGTAATTACAGCATAATGTGATTTGTGAACCTGCAATTACGGTTCAGGTTGTGGTATTCTGTATTTTTGGCCTAGTTGTGGTAGGAGTTGGACTGAGTGGCCTTCTACATTGTTGTAGCCCTATTCCATAGCTTCGAAACGGTGGGCCTTACACCCCCATCCAATAATCGTAGTGAAATTGACGCCATTACCGCACAATAAGGGCAAAACAGTTTTTCTATTCGGGGCCAAGACTAATGCTATTTCTAATTTCTGGTTTGCTATCATGCTTATTTATGCATATGAAACCCTATTGGGGTTGTGTTCAGTATTGTTTTGTGACTCGTTATCGAGTCTCATTGTATTTGTTTGCTTGTTCTAGGAGGAAACGGTGGTGCACGACGTTCGTTTAACGACAGTGGATGAAACATCATTTTCTCACTTGGTGAGTATACTACTCGCTTAATTGTTACTATGTGGCTTTGCTAAATGTATATGTGATGCCTTGAAGGCTTACTTGGATATTGGACTTGATTACGGTGAGGGTGTACTTGACCGCCCTCACCCCTTTTGATAGTATCACTGATTAGCTACCGTTTTACTGCATTACTGAACCTGATATATTGGAAGTGATTGAGGTGAGGGTGTACTTGACCGCCCTCACCCCTTGTGATTCCATTCATGGCTATTAATTGTCTTACTGAAATACTGCACTTGTTATATGAGATACTGAATTCCATTCATGGAAAACTGATTTGGTGTCGTTTGGACGAATGTCCAACGGCTTTACTGTATCACTGAGCTCAACCCCGTTTCGTAGTCAATTGGATCGAGCCGGCAAGGGCTTAGTCGTGAAAATTGTCATGCCACGGGGACTGTACTGGAGAATCTTGTAGTAATGAGACTCTTGATTCCAGTATACTCGAGTATTATCAAAATGACTGAATGGAGTGCGGGCCCGGTTGGGGTATGATAGTTGGACGGTTGGATGTTAGTGATGTCTACGGATGGTTACTTTTAACATTGACGGAGGGTCAATGAGGTTGGATCAAGAATATAAGCGAGGAAATGGGCTCTTGAGAGCCGTCCGTATCCTTTCACTGATTTGATTTACTTCTTATTTGCATACTTGAACTGAATGGTTATGCTTATGTGATCTTAGTTGCTATGGTGGTTGTATTTTCACTGGGCATTTAGCTCACCCCGTTTCTTTTGTTTTCCTTACAGGAATTTGACTATTTTGGAATGAATTTTGTTAAATGGTTGTCGAATGAACTAGATGAATGCCTCTTTTGTATTGTATATAAAATGGGACCCTAAATGTATCATTAGGGTCGTTTTCACTTTTGTTTTGGCAACCCACATATGTAGTGACTGTTGTATCACTTTTAAAGGCCATTGTGGCTTGTAAATGGTTAATGTTATGTTGCATATGTATTTCGATGTTTGGTTGGGTTTCGGACGGGTCGGTTACCATTCAGGGCCGACTCTAGATTTCATTTCTTTTATTTTGGGTTATTTTGCCCTTTTGCCTTGTTTGCGCGCATTATAAGTTTCAGAACGTGATAGATCGCTTTATACTGCACCGTTAGTCCTGGCGAGAGCTGGGCAGGCAGTCCGCTAACCTCTTTGGTTCGCCTTAGGGGAAGGTGGGGCTGTCACAGGTGGTATCAGAGTCAGGTTTGAACTAGCCTGGGTGTTATAGGACTGCTTGATTTGGGATTTATTGTTTTTGGTCTTTAAGCTTATTGATGATTATTTACACTTTTGGTGTAGGGTGGACAGCTCCAGTGGACCTAGTGATGGCCCTGCGGGCAAGCGACCCCGTGTAGCGCTCCCGATGATTAAGTACCAGATCCGGCCAAAGGGGGCCGTTCTACGTTGGAGTCCAGCTAATCGCCGTAGACACTGCGAGTGCCGCCACACTTATGCTTACCCGAATGCCCTCGTTTTGGCGGTTGTGAAGGAAAGGAAGGAGCTGGCAAAAGCTAATGCCAAGCTTGAGGCTGAGGTGAATCAGTTAAGGGCGGCCAACGAGGGGCAAGCAAAGAGGATCGAGGGTCTGAAGTACGATGTACTAGAGGCTGAGGATAGAGTTGATGATCTCTGTGCCCAGCTTAGGGAGACGCGTGAGCGCGAGTCTAAGAGGGCTCGAAAGGTGAGGAATCGAGCCGCTGCAATCCTGAACCTTTGTTCGGAGGTAGTGGAGGGAGTGAGCGACAAGGACTCCTGTGCGGGGTCCGAGGCTGGGGAGGAGTCTACCCCGTCGCCTGGGTCCCAGAGCCCAGCGACTGACTAGGCCTTGACTCTTAGGCTTCTTTTGGATAGTTGGTGGTTTTTGCATATACATAGGGATAGGGATAGAGCCTTAGCTAACCGTTTTGGATGTAGGGTTAGCTATGTGTAAATCTCTTTTGATAGGCCAATCCTCGGGAGGATCGTTTATGTACGTACGTGCCTTGGCCGTACTTGACTTGACTGATTGTGTATATGTGTTTGGCTTGTATATATGTGTTTAGTGATTATGCTTGGACTGTTTAAATATGTGTTATCATGCAAAGTTTAAGTGTTGCTTATATGTTTTGTTACTGCTTTGGTTTAGTACTTTTGCCTAGACCGAGTGAAACCTATGGAAGGAACACGAAGTGGTCGGGGACGCGGGCGTGGTATTAGACAACCCACGCCGGTTAGGGAAACGGGGGAAACCTCAACTGGACCCAATCCTGGACCGCAAATGGACCCGAATGTACAGATAGCTGCCACTATGCAGCAAATGACAAACCTACTAGCACAAGTAGTACAACAATAGGGCCAGAACCCAAACCCTAACCCCGGAAACCCTGGCCATCATATTGAGAGCGAAGATAGAGCTCTAGAACGTTTTCAAAAGTTTTCCTCGCCAAAGTTTGTTGGGGAACCTGACCCCGACGTTGCTGAGAAATGGCTTGAGAAAATGGTTGATATATTCGCGGCCCTACACTACCCTGACGAACGGCAGGTCACTTTTGCCGTGTTCCAGCTTGAGGGCGCGGCCCGTTCCTGGTGGAACGTAATTAGACAGAAATGGGAGCGGGAGCAGACACCCAGGACTTGGGTAAACTTCATCCGAGAATTTAATGCAAAGTTTTTCCCTCCTCTAGTCCAGGAGAGGAAGGAGGACGAGTTTATAAGGCTTCGCCAAGGGACTCAGACGGTGGCGGAATATGAGAGTCAATTCACCCGCCTGTCCAAGTTTGCGCCGGAGTTAATCATGACTGAGCAACGACGGGTGAGGCGCTTTATCCTGGGTTTGAACGTTGAGATCCAGAAAGACCTCGCGGCGGCTCAAATCACTACGTTTAGCGAGGCAATGGAAAAAGCCCAACGAGTTGAAAGTGCACGGCTGCAGGTCCGAAACTTCCAGGCGAAGAAGCGTGGTTTTCCTGGGAGTACGTCTGGACAAGGTGAGAAGAGCACTCCCTCGAAATTTGGACGAGGAACGGGTGGTGGCCGACAATCGGGTTCAGGTAGAGGGACTCCGTTTAGGGGTGGTCAAGCTGGGCGAGAACAGAGGGGAATTGCTCAGAGTGGTTCGGCTTCGGCACCTCGCGGTCCCTGTGGGCACTGTGGGAAGGCAAACCACACTGAGGATAATTGCTGGAGGAAACAGGGTAAGTGCCTGCAGTGTGGAAGTGCGGACCATCAATTAGCTACTTGCCCGGTCCTGAAACAAGACGGAAAGGGAAGCCAACCATCGTCAAGGGCCAATACTGGACCAGCGAAGGGAGATGGGTCCAAACCTAAGGTGCCGGCTAGGGTATATTCCTTAGAGCCCCATCAGGTCCCAGAGTCTTCAGATGCGGTGGAAGGTACGATCCTTATTTTCCACCGCTTTGCCAAAGTTTTAATTGATCCTGGTGCCACTCATTCGTTTGTTAACCCTGATTTCATGTGTGGCATCGATATAAAACCTGCTAGTTTACCATATGACTTAGAAGTTAGTACACCTACGGGAAATCAACGTTTGGTGACTAGTATGGTTTATAGGAATTGCGATATATGGGTAGGTGAAAGGAGGTTTTTAGGAGACCTGATTAGCTTGTCCATTAAAGGGTACGATGTGATTCTGGGTATGGACTAGTTAGCCAAATATAACGCCCAACTGGATTGTAAAACGAAAGTAGTAGAGTTTCGCATTCCTGGCAAGGCAACCTTAAGGTTGGATATAAGGGGTAGATTAGCCTCATCTGCTTTAATTTCGGCCATTCGAGCTAGGAAACTGATAAGTAGAGGGGCGCAAGGATTTTTGGCCTTTTTAATTAATACCCCTACAGATAAGCTAAAAGTGGAAGACGTGGCTATAGTGAGGGAATTCCCGGATGTATTTCCTGATGAGTTAGTAGCTTTACCGCCGGAAAGGGAGATAGAATTCCGAATATACCTGTTGCCTGGAACCGCACCTATCTCGAAAACCCCTTACTGAATGGCGCCTGCAGAACTTAAGGAGCTTAAGTTGCAGTTACAAGATCTTTTGGAGCGGGGATTCATTCATGAGAGTGAGTCTCCTTGGGGAGCTCCTGTCCTATTTGTGAAAAAAAGGACGGAACCTTGAGGATGTGCATTGACTACCGGGGTCTAAACAATGTTACGATCAAGAATAAATATCCACTGCCCCACATCGACGAGTTGTTCGACCAGTTGCAAGGAGCAGTGGTCTTCTCCAAGTTAGACCTCCGACAGGGATACTACCAATTGTTAATTAGGAAGGAGGATATTCCGAAAACTGCTTTCAATTCAAGATACGGGCATTACGAGTTCGCCATTATGCCCTTTGGACTGACTAATGCTCCCGCCGCCTTTATGGACCTGATGCATAGGGTTTTTAAACCCTATCTAGACTGATTTGTCGTTGTGTTCATTGATGACATTTTGGTCTACTCTAAGACACGCGAAGAGCATGAGGAGCATTTGAGGGTGGTATTGCAGACGTTAAGGGAACATCAACTGTATGCCAAGTTTAGTAAATGCGAGTTCTGGTTGGAGAAAGTAGCATTTTTAGGTCACGTGATCTCCCACGAAGGTATTTCGGTGGACCCGGCGAAGGTTGAGGCCGTGACAAATTGGAAGAGACCAGAAACCCCCACGGAAATTCGTAGCTTTCTAGGGCTAGCTGGGTACTATCGAAGGTTTATTAAGGATTTTTCCAAACTGGCAGGACCTTTAACTGACCTGACGAAGAAACATGGTCAATTTATCTGGAACGCCCGATGTGAATCAAGTTTTCAGGAACTAAAGAGAAGGTTGACCATGGCTCCAGTACTAGTACTGCCAAATGGAGTGGACGGATTTGTGGTGTATGCAGACGCGTCGCGAGAAGGATTGGGGTGCGTATTGATGCAGAACCGGAATGTAATTTCTTTCGCCTCTAGGAAATTGAAGCTTCACGAGCAGAATTATCCGGCTCACGACCTGGAACTAGCCGCAGTTGTCTTTGCACTGAAAAAGTGGAGGCATTACCTATATGGGGTGACCTTCGAAGTGTATTCGGATCACAAGAGCCTTAGATACCTTTTCTCCCTGAAGGAATTGAACATGAGGCAACGAAGGTGGATGGAATTTCTGGAGGACTACGACTGTACAATCAACTACCATCTGGGAAAGGCAAATGTGGTAGCAGATGCTTTGAGTCGTAAGGTGCAAGTAGCAGGATTGATGATTAAGGAGTGGGATTTGTTAGAATCTGTGTACGAGTGGAGACCCTGTCTTGGAAGCCATAAGGTGATATTTAGCAATGTTAGGGTGGCCTCCACTCTACTAGAACGTCTTAAAGAGGCACAAAAAGAAGATTTGCTAGTACGAAAGTGGAGAGAGAAAGTGGAAAAGGGAGAAACTACGGACTTCAATTTGAGTCCTGAGGGTATTTTGAAATATCGAAACCGAATAGTGGTACCGAGGGAAGAGTCGATGAAAATGGAGATTCTGGAGGAAGCTCATCGGTCCAAGTATACAATCCATCCGGGCAGCAGCAAGATGTATCAAGACCTGAAAGGAACCTATTGGTGGGACAATATGAAGAGGGAAATCGCTCAGTACGTGCAGAAATGTCTCATTTGCCAACAGGTGAAAGCAGAGCATCAAAATCCATCGGGTTTGTTACAACCCTTGGAGATACCCGAATGGAAGTGGGAAAACATCACAATGGACTTTGTTTCAGGATTACCGAGGACGCAAAGGGGACATGATGCCGTTTGGGTGATCGTTGATCGATTAACCAAATCGGCCCATTTCTTGCCGGTGAACATGAAATATTCAATGGACAAACTGACCCGAATGTACATGGACGAGATAGTAAGGCTACACGGTGTTCCTGTGAGCATCGTCTCCGATCGGGATCCACGGTTTGTATCTCGATTTTGGCAGAAGTTTCAAGAAATTCTAGGGACTAAACTCAATTTGAGCACGACCTATCATCCTCAGACGGATGGCCAGTCGGAACGGATCATTCAAACTCTCGAGGACATGCTACGAACTTGCATTCTGGACTTTGGAGGCAACTGGGGTCAGCACATGACCTTAGTAGAGTTTGCGTACAACAACAGCTTCCATTCGTCGATTCAAATGGCTCCGTACGAAGCTCTCTACGGACGCAAGTGCCGGTCACCGATTTACTGGGACGAAGTTGGCGAAAAGAAAGCACTGGACCCGGCAACCATTCCATGGATGGAAGAGGCTCAGGAGAAGGTCAAGTTGATACGGCAACGACTTCAAACAGCTCAGAGTCGACAAAAGAGCTACGCGGATAATCGAAGAAAAGACTTGGAGTTTGAAGTTGGAGACTACGTATTTCTCAAGATCACACCCTTACGAAATCTTACAGCGGGTAAAGGAAAGAAGTTTCAACCGCGGTACGTCGGACCCTACAAGATTCTTCAGAGGGTTGGAGCGGTCACATATCGATTGGAACTGCCATCCAGTCTCTCTCGAATCCATGACGTGTTTCACGTCTCGATGCTAAAGAAGTACCATCCTGACCCATCCCATGTACTGCAACCGGAGGATATCGAAGTAGATGAATCACTGGCCTATGAAGAGAAACCGGTCCAAGTGCTCGATCGAAAAGTCAAAGAGTTCAGAAACAAGCGGATTCCGCTAGTAAAGGGGCTATGGAGAAACCACGGAGTTGAGGAAGCTACCTGGGAGATGGAAGAGGAAATGCAAAAGAAATACCCAAACCTTTTCGGGAATTAAGGTGAGAAATTTCGAGGACGAAATTCTTTTAAGGGGGAGAGAGTGTGAGAACCCGTAAAACCCTAATTATTTTCCTAGGGTTTAACCGCTTGAATAGCATGTTTTCTGCGTTTTCTGGCTTAGAAATATTTTCTTGGTGGATTTTATGAGCAAATATAGTTTTTAGATAATTTTTCTAGTATTCAAGAGTTTTTGAAAAATTGAGGATAAATAACGGACGTGGGACCCACTAGTGCGAAAAGTTCGGAAAAATTCGGCTAATTAGGTTAAATTCCGGATGCTGTGTGAAATTTATCGGGTGCTAAGAGATAAGTAGAGTGTGTGATATGATTGATGTGAGAGGAAAAAGAAAAGATAAGATTGCATTTAATGAGGTGACACTTGTCACCATTAGAGTGGACATGGCTTAAGAAACACTATTCACTTTTTTTGACTTTTGACCCATTTGATTAAATATCTTTAAAATTCACAAAAAATTACCATTTCTTACCTCTTGTTGGCCGGCCATCTTGAGCAAGGAAGGAAGAAGAAACTCTTCAAGTTCTAGCTACTACTTGGTGCAAATCACCCAAAAACATTTGCTTACATCCATTTCTACTCCATAAAATCTTTCTAGTTGGTGATAGTGGTTGGTTTGGTGAAGTTTTCTTGAAGAGTTAAGGTGGTCTACAACTCCTCTTCTCTTGTTTCTTAGGTAAGTGATGAGTAAACATCCTACTACACTTAATGATGCTTAAATGGTGCCTAATGGGACCTAAAGTGATGGATTATGTGATTTATTCCTTGATTTGAAGTGATGTAGTGAAGTTTTTATTTTTTTGAGGAATTTTCTGATTTAATATGAATGTGATGTTGTGATCATCTATGATGGTTGATAATGAGGGGGAAAGACTCTAGTAGGTGTGAATTAGTGATAATAGCAACTAATTTTGGCTTTGGAGTGAATTGTGAAATGTTAGGGTTTCAAAACCCCTAATTCTGTCCGATTTTGGATCATAGGGTTAGAGGTTGAATTGGACTTTGCTCAAAACATAAAAGTTGTAGGTATTGATGATTTTGAAGTACCTGAAAAATTTCAGGTTATTTGGATTAGTGTAGAGTGAGATATGTCAATTTTACTGTTGCTGTTCTGGGTTGATCAGAATGCGAAAACTGCACTTGTAATTGGCCATTTTGACTAGAATTACTTTGGATTTGGATGTTGGTGTCTTCTGATGAAATGTAGCTGGATGTCTTAGCTACCATATGCCTTTGGAAT
Source organism: Coffea canephora (assembly GCA_036785865.1). Taxonomy (NCBI): domain Eukaryota; kingdom Viridiplantae; phylum Streptophyta; class Magnoliopsida; order Gentianales; family Rubiaceae; genus Coffea; species Coffea canephora. The sequence goes on from CM071916.1 coordinate 34,912,420, forward strand.
TTCGGCATTTGGACCTGTATAGACTGAGTTATAGTAATTACAGCATAATGTGATTTGTGAACCTGCAATTACGGTTCAGGTTGTGGTATTCTGCATTGTTGGCCTAGTTGTGCTAGGATTTGGACTGAGTGGCCTTCTACATTGTTGTAGCCCTATTCCATAGCTTCGAAACGGTGGGCCTTACACCCCCATCCGATAATCGTAGTTAAATTGACGCCATTACCGCACAATAAGGGCAAAACAGTTTTTCTATTCGGGGCCAAGACTAATGCTATTTCTAATTTCTGGTTTGCTATCATGCTTATTTATGCATATGAAACCCTATTGGGGTTGTGTTCAGCATTGTTTTGTGACTCGTTATCGAGTCTCATTGTATTTGTTTGCTTGTTCTAGGAGGAAACGGTGGTGCACGACGTTCGTTTAACGACGGTGCATGAAACATCATTTTCTCACTTGGTGAGTATACTACTCACTTAATTGTTACTATGTGGCTTTGCTAAATGTATATGTGATGCCTTGAAGGCTTACTTGGATATTGGACTTGATTACGGTGAGGGTGTACTTGACCGCCCTCACCCCTTTTGATAGTATCACTGATTAGCTACCGTTTTACTGCATTACTGAACCTGATATATTGGAAGTGATTGAGGTGAGGGTGTACTTGACCGCCCTCACCCCTTGTGATTCCATTCATGGCTATTAATTGTCTTACTGAAATACTGCACTTGTTATATGAGATACTGAATTCCATTCATGGAAAACTGATTTGGTGTCGTTTGGACGAATGTCCAACGGCTTTACTGTATTACTGAGCTCAACCCCGTTTGGTAGTCAATTGGATCGAGCCGGCGAGGGCTTGGTCGTGAAAATTGTCATGCCACGGGGACTGTACTGGAGAATCTTGTAGTAATGAGACTCTTGATTCCGGTATACTCGAGTATTACCAAAATGACTGAATGGAGTGCGGGCCCGGTTGGGGTATGATAGTTGGACGGTTGGATGTAAGTGATGTCTACGGATGGTTACTTTTAACATTGACGGAGGGTCAATGAGGTTGGATCAAGAATATAATCGAGGAAATGGGCTCTTGAGAGCCGTCCGTATCCTTTCACTGATTTGATTTACTTCTTATTTGCATACTTGAACTGAATGGTTATGCTTATGTGATCTTAGTTGCTATGGTGGTTGTATTTTCACTGGGCATTTAGCTCACCCCGTTTCTTTTGTTTTTCTTACAGGAATATGACTATTTTGGAATGAATTTTGTTAAATGGTTGCCGAATGAACTAGATGAATGCCTCTTTTGTATTGTATATAAAATGGGACCCTAAATGTATCATTAGGGCCGTTTTCACTTTTGTTTTGGCAACCCACATATGTAGTGACTGTTGTATCACTTTTAAAGGCCATTGTGGCTTGTAAATGGTTAATGTTATGTTGCATATGTATTTCGATGTTTGGTTGGGTTTCGGACGGGTCGGTTACCATTCAGGGCCGACTCTAGATTTCATTTCTTTTATTTTGGATTATTTTGCCTTTTTGCCTTGTTTGCGCGCATTATAAGTTTCAGAACGTGATAGATCGCTTTATACTGCACCGTTAGTCCTGGCGAGAGATAGGCAGGCAGTCCGCTAACCTCTTTGGTTCGCCTTAGGGGAAGATGGGGCTGTCACACAGAACCAATCAAGTGGGCGTTATTTCTGATTTTGAGGTGGCTAAGGAAAATGAGAGGTTAAGATCTGTCTTATTTTTGTGCCCAATGGTATGTAATTCATTCAACATCACATCTTAGTGAAAGCAAAGAGTTTGTCACCCTTATTTCTTAAGAAAACTTAGTCAACGTATAAGCGTTATAGGCTTGCAACAAAATGGGTAGAAGCGATAGCTAAACCTGTGAAAACTGGTTATACCCCCATGATCACAAATGATTGATGGATTTCTTACGAGCATAATCCTCACCTTGGATTGTTATGAAGGAATAAGTCAACGATGGACTTTATTAGCTTGTAATGTGGCTTGAAAACGATAGTTAAAGAAATAATTTTCAAGGACATGGCACCGAAGATCGCATTTTTCTCAAAATTGCGCCTATTCTGAACTCAAAGATCTCAGAATTTGTTTGTATTCTTCTCATCATTCACCAGGGACTTCAGCGTCGAATTTTTCTGCATTTTCTTGCATTTACTTTTCTTGCTTCGCTTTTTGCCTCTTTTTCCTTTCCCTCAACTTGGTGGGTTTTCACATGGTGAGTAGCGTCAACCCCATACCCAAGCAATTCAGAAATACAGCTAAAATTTTCCGGCATCAGAAATTTTCTTGACAGGGCCATTGCAAAGAACATAAGTCAGGACTTTCGGCTTTTGTAATGGGTCTGGTGGGGTGTTTAGAAAAGTTAAGGCTTGAAGGCAAATTTCAAGAGTGGTTTAAGTAATCTGAGATCGCATTGTTGTGCCAACCCTATTTTAGGGTTAAATCAAGACTTGCCCCAGAGTTTATGCTCAATTGAGGCTTTTTCTCTTTCATTTTCTTTCTTCTTTTGATTTTTCGGCCTTCTACCATTCTTTGAAATTTTCAAAATTTGCCCCAGTTTATTTGTGAACTGAGGTTCTCTTTTCTTCTTTTGTCTTTTGATTTTGTGGTTTTTCACTTTTTCACTTCTTGAAATTTTCCTTTTCAACTCAAACTTGCCCCAGTGTGGGGTTTGCGATTCTCAAGGGTTGCCAAATGAAGTATTTTATTCTGAAGGCTCAAAAGGGATAACTAGGGATAGAATGCTTGATCGGAAAAGAAGAGGGCCTGACTTTTATTCTGTTCCTTACAATAACTCTGAAAGGAAACTTTCATTAATGGGAAATTTTTGGCATGTATCTGAATTAACTGACTGAGGAAGACCCTTGTTCATCCATATCTGTGAAACATAGGCGGTCCGTGCAGACAAATCTCTTCCTTTTCTTTTTTTTTTTTCGAAAATTGGAACCCAAGTGGAATCAAATTTCCCCAATTTGCGGTTCCCTCCTTATTCTAGCATTTTTGCTTTTTCCCTTTTTGGAAAATTCTGCAATCTCCCTCCCCAATGCGTGGTACGATCGTAAGTGCTTTGAAAAGAACCACCAATTTTAGCTCAAATGAGGATGCAAGGGATGATCAGTGTTTAGGTTGTAGAAACGACGGCCAAAGTATCATTCTTACACCTCATGACAACCAAAGTAACGAAATGGTCATTGAAAATCCATTCCCCATTTTGATATTTGAAAATTTTCCAATATAGGGTAGTGATCATTAGGGCTCTTATTTGAAACGAAATTATTCTTTTAAAGGCTCAAATGGGAGAGCAAATGATAAAATCTGTATAGACAGAGAAACGAACGCTTGAAGTATCATTCCAAATTTTCAAAACAAACAAGAATAATGCACATTTTTGCTTTCACTTAGATGTGAATTGAATATAATTAGACACAGTGGACATTTCTCAAGCAAAGATTGCCCCAACTTGCAATTCATCAATCAATGTGACTGATTTTATTTTGGGGTTAAGTGAAGGAGAAAAGGTATCTCATGGGCCTTTGAGCGACCTCTTTCAATTTTGAGCACTCCTATTGCATAGCTCGAATCACCAATCTGGTGTATACATTTGTGAGTTTTCAGGCAAGAGGTTGAAAAATCTCAATTCGGTCTTATTTTCATCATGAAATCTCTTAATGAGCTCAATAAAGAATGAAATGTACACGAGTATTATACAAAACAAATAATTGTCTGAACAAAAGCTTCATTATTGCCAATGTTTGAGAAATTTTAAAAGCAATATATATGAGAAAAATTCTAAAGAACTCCTTTACACGTGTATACACACTTTTCCCTCTTAATAACCCCCTTCTCCCTTTGAGCAATGAAATCTCTTAAATGTTTTACACGAGCGCTTTCAGATGAATTTTCAAATTCACATTGCAGGGCCCGCCTAAGAATCAAGTAATACATGTAATTTTCAAACTTTATCAGATCAGAATTGTTTTCACACTTTATTTCATGTTTTCATGTTTTATGAAATTTTTATGAATGCAGGGGGGGAAAACAAAAGAAAAATACCCAGAGTTAGTAATCAAGACTATAAAATCGGTATGCATGCCCTATGGAGGAACCCTTTTATGCCAAGGGTAGGCCTAGCATGAAAATGCAATCTCCTCTAGGGTAGGCACTATACCATACCTGATGAATCCGATCAATTGATTGAGTAAAAAAAATGATTTGAAAAATTTGGCCAATTTGGAGTGAGAAGAAACATTCGTCCTAAAAAATAAGGACAAAGTCCGAATGAATTTTTTATTTTGATCGACGCATGATGCGTCAAAAGGGGTAAAATGGTCAAATGCATTGAATGAAATTTGATTATTTATTGAAAATTGAATGGATAACCCCAAAAATGAATTAAACTAATCAAATGAAGTGAATGAAATCAATTGATTAAGTGAAATGATGATTTATTCGAAATCGACCGAATTGCCCTAAAAATGGGTAAACTGGTCAAATGGATCGGATGATTTATTCAAAATTGATTAGATCACCCTAAAAAGGGTAAACTGGTCAAATGAATTTAAAACCGACTAGCTTGCCCTAAAAAATGAATCGAATTGATAAAATGGACTGGATGTAATTGGTGAATAAAATAGTCCAGTGGATTGTATGGAATTGACGGCTTATTGGTAGTTTCAAAAATTTATTGCGATGCATTAGTCTATGAGCCTTCTAATATCAGTTTTTGGCCTCAATTTATTTATCGTCTCATCAGTGAGGAAATATTGGTGAATGTTCCAATTAATGTCCTTTACGCCAGGGATTTTTACCAATTTTGATAAAGTGGCCAAGAAGTGATTATTAGACACTCATATTCCAAAGATCGCTCCATGAAAATGATCGGATCCTACCTTACCTTGTGCACTACCCCTTTGGATGGTACAAAATGTAAACGTGCAAGTCTCATTGGATTAAGTATTCTAGACACAGGGCGGTTTATTCCTGAAGCGGGATCCCCTAAATGGCATTCCCTTTCTAGGGTTTATGCACGATGCCATTTATCAAAGCGATGTAAATATGTGACAAATATGGCCTAAAGGACATAAATAATGCATCGGGGGAAAAGGTCTAAAATGAAATGTACTTATTGAAAATTAAGTGTAATGACTGAAATTTAAACATGTGAGTTATCTAGTGGGTAAGTCACTAAAAGAGTGCCAAAGAGGCCTCTTATTGCTAAAGCACATGAATGCAGGCCAAGAAAACAAAGAAATGGTTAGTGCAATTGATAGTACACATAACATATTGGGAGCAATTAAGAAAAGAAATACAATAAAAGCAAGTAAAAGGGGTGGAACCCCTTCCCTCGTGCCTAATGTGCTTAAAAAGGGTGAGGCTGACTCTAACCTAGGAAAACTCTAACATGGATGCATGAGGCTGGGGTTCACTAATGCGACTAGACTAGATAAGGTTTAAAAAGGTCCCCAAGCCTTCAGACCTAAGGGAATGGGTCATCAATCCCAAGACCCTCGGTCGGTGGCTCGAGCGATCCCCTAGGTATTGCTATGGGCGCAGAGCACACCATCCACATACCTAGAGAAACCATTCCTAGTCCTACAAGGCGGTGTGGGAAAGAGCCCACGAAAATAAAATAAAATGGGATAACAGTAAATAAACGTGCATGTATGAAGTGTTCCCTATTTTGAGGGAAAGGGTTGAGAACCAACGCGAGACTCTAAAGGTGACACACACACCCCCCCCAAATGCAATGCAAAGCGCAGAATCAAGTACAACATACATCCAAACAACCAATCATACATACATGAGTGAGGGAATAGTTTGATACGTGCGCGAGGCAAAAAAAAGTCCTAAAATGGAAAATGCAACCCTAATATCCAAATGCTATACATAAAAAGGGTAGAAAAAGGAAAAGAATAGCCAGATCAAATGCTTGGACCCACTTAGGAAGTCCCCAGTGGAGTCGCCAACTGTCGCGCCCCACTTTTTGATGGTGTGTGTGAGTAGTGTGAGTGTGTGAGATATGTATGTGAACGTGTGTGAAAGTAAAAATAAAAGGCCGTGGGATTGTAAAATGTGACGGTTTGGCCAAATAAAGTTCAAAAAGGGTTTTTTGGATGAAAAATGGAGTCGCCACTTGGTATAGAGTTAGGGTGTACCAAGTCACCCAAAAATGCTTTGTTTTTGAACGAAAAAGTGAATAAACCCTTTTAAAGAGCTTTTAGATCTACGTAACCAAAGAAAGGGATCGGGGGTCACATTTGATAAGGGAGAAGGCAAAGGCAAAGCGTAAGGCACTCCCTTACCCTAGCCAAAGCTAGTTGCGTGACTTAGCCCTTCTTTTTCTAATTTTTCTACCCAAAGCATGTGTTGCATGTTGGATATGACTAATGGATAGGAAAACAAATGCAATCCTAAATCTAAAAATATTTCTCATGAGGCTTTTTGGTCCCAACCACATGAATTGTGATGGCCAATAAGGAAAGCCTTCATAGAGGTCATGAACAATGTAAATGAAGACTCAAGTATGAGTGTAAGTGTGCAAATGTAAGAAAAGTGCAAATAAAATAAAAAACAAATGTAAGTGCAAGTGTTCAAATGTAAGAAAAGTGCATGTGTGCCAATGGAGAAAATAAAGGTGTTTGTGTGCAAGTGGATGAAAATATGGTATAATAGTAGTAAATGCATATAAGTGCAATTGGGTGCGTTTTGTGAGGTAGAAAATAAATAAGTGATAGGGAAAGTGTGTGAACATGGCATTTGCATTGAGAAGGATATAAATAGTGAGAAAATGTGGATAAGAGAGTGAGGAAGTGAAATGATAAGAATGAGAGTGCATGAACCTAGAGGAATGCATCAAGTTGGGTACGGGAATGACTCCTAATTTTACGACTTTAATTTTCCCTTTGATTAGAAGGAAGAACTAGCATGCTAAGGCTATTTTGTAGCTGTAACAGCCCCACTTTCCCCTAAGGCGAACCAAAGGGGTTAGCGGACTGCCTGCCCAGCTCTCGCCAGGACTACGGATCAGTTTACGTCGATCTATTACGTTCCGGAACATCCCATTGCGCGTAAACAAGTCAAAATCACGAAAATAAAAAAAACGAAAATCGAAGCCGAAGATGAATAGTGCATGACCCGTCGGAATCCGGCCGGAATCTGGCCGGATACCAGGCAGAGAGTTGCCAATTTTTTTCAAATTCTCCAAGCAATCCGGCCGGCAATCCGGCCAGTTTCTGGCCGGATTCCTGGCCGGTTTCTGTCCAGTGCCTTTTGTTCAAAATTTTCCTTTGGCCGTTTGAAACATGAATCAGTCCGAAATTCAACCAAACATCAATTTAACATACACACATTGAAATTCAACATTTACAACCACATTGGCATGCCAAATACCATTCATCATGAATATACATACTCGGTTTGCCAATCAAAGAGAATGAACCCAATACACAATAGGGTTTCATTCAACAAGCTAAACAAAAGCCATTTACACTAGCTCAACTTGGCAATCGACTATCCAAATCAGTCCCAAAAGTAATTATATCCCTGTAAGGAAAACAAATGGAACGGGATGAGTTAAAGCCCAGTGAGTTACTACCACATAAGCAGTAAAGATCACATAAGCATAATCTTTCATTTCAAGTACACACTTAAGAAGTAAACAAGTCGGTAAAAGGATACGGATGGCTCTCAAGAGCCCGTTTCCACGCTTACATTCTTGATCCAATCTCATTGACCCTCCGTCAATGTTTAAGAATACCCGACCGTAGATCTCATTTCACTCCATTCCTTCCACCAAACATACCCCAACCGGGCCCGCACTCCAATTCAGTAGCTTTTGGTAATACTCGAGTATGCCGGAACCAAGAGTCTCATTACTACAAGGTTCCTCAGTACAGTCCCCGTGGTATGTCACTTATCACGACCAAGCCCTTGCCGGCTCGATCCAAATGACCACCAAACGGGGCTGAGCTCAGTAATACAGTGAGGTCGTTGGACATCGTCCAAACAACACCAAATCAGTTTTCCAAGATTGCAATTCAATAACTCATATAGCCAGTGCAGTATTTCAGTATAACAGTAAGCAGTCATGAATGAAATCACAAGGGTGAGGGCGGTCAAGTACACCCTCACCTCAATCACTTCCAATAACCAATTAAGCCTTCAAGGCATCAAATACACATAGAGCAAAGCCATATTATAACAAGTAAGTGAGTAGTATACTCACTAAGCAATTAAGTGCTATGTCATGCACTTCCGTCAGGGGAATGTTGTGAACCACCGTCACGCCCTAGAACACGTAAGCAAGTACTATGAGACTCAATACCGAGCCATAAAACAATGCCAATCACAACCCCAATAGGGTTTTATAAACATATATAAGCATCATAGGCAACCAGAAATTAGGAAAGGGCTTTAACTTAGGCCTTGATAAGAAAACCGGTTTTGACGTCATAATGCGGTAATGGCACAACTCTCACTACAATTATCGGATGGGGGTGTAAGACCCACTGTTTCGAAGCTATGGAACAGGGCTACAACAATGTAGAAGGTCACTCAATCCAGTTCCTGGCCTAACTAGGTCAAAAATGCGAAACACTAAACCAGAATCACCAAAACAGGTTTGCAAAACGCAGAAAACTGTAATCGGTATATCTCAGTCCATACAAGTCCAAATGCCTAAATTCCAAAGGCATATGATAGATAAGACATTCAGCTACATTTCATCAGAAGACACCAACTTCAAAATCCAAACCAATTCCAGTCAAAATGGCCAAATACAAACGCAGTTTTCGCATTCTGTCCAAAGCAGAACAGCTACAGTAATTTCGTCATAACTCACTCTACACTAATCCAAATGCCCTGAAATTTTACAGGCACCTCAAACACATCAATACCTACAACGTTCATGTTTTTAGCAAAGTCTAATTCGGCCTCAAACCCAATGATCTAAAACCAGACAGAATTGGGATTTTATGAACCCTAACTTTCCATTTTTCATCCAAATCCAAAATTGATTGCATTTAGCAACAATTCACACTCACTAGAGTCATTTTCAACCATTACAATTCATCATACAAGGCCACAACATTCCATTCATATTAAACCAGAAAATTCATCAAAAAATGGAAAATTTCACCAAATCACTTCAAATCAAGAAACAAATCATATATTCCTTCACTCATGCCACCATTAAGCACAAAATAAGCGTCATTAGATGTAGTAAGGTGTTCAAGCATCACTTACCAAGAAATCAAGAGAGAGAGGGATGTTGGACACCTTAGCTCTTCAAACAAACCTCACTACAACCCTTACTAGCACTAGAAGATAGGATTTTATGGAGTGAAATGGATGGAAGCAAATGTTTTTGGTTGATTTGCACCAAGTAGAAGCTAGAACTTGAAGAGTTTCTCCTTCCTTCTTAAGCTTAGAGAGCCGGCCAACAAGAGAAGAAAAATGGTGATTTTTGTGCATTTTTGAGATATTTAATCCTTTGGTCAAAAAGTCAAGAAAGTGAATAGTACTTCTTAAAGTTCATCCAATGAGGAGGTGACACTTGTCACCTCCATAAATGCATTCTTATCTTTCTTTCTTCTCTCACATCAATCAAATCTCACTCTCTACTTATCTCTTAACACCCGGTAAATTTTATACAGTATTCGAAACTTAACCTTATTGGCCAAATTTTTCCGAACTTTTCGCACTAGTGGGTCTCACGTCCAATATATATTCTTAATTTTCTAAAAACTCACCAATGCTAGAAAAAAATCATCTAAAAACTATAAATTCTCATAAAATCTACCAGAAAAATATTCCTAAGCCCGAAAATGCAGGAAACATGAAATTAAGGGGAAATAAAACTCTCGGAAAAGATTAGGGTTTTTACGGGTTCTCACACTCTCTCCCCCTTAAAAGAATTTCGTCCTCGAAATTCCTTATCATTGACTACACCAGGATTAAGTTGAGCATTATACTTAGCTAACAGATCGGTACCCCTTCACCGGCCAGGTTCAGTAAATTATTACCTTCCACGTCCTCTAAGGGGTCAAAGACTTGATGTTGTTCTAAGGAGTACACCCGAGAGGACACTTTCGATCCATCCTTGTCTCCCTTCGACTGGTCAGGGTGGGTCGTGGTTGGTGGCAGAGTCCCTTGCCTCTCGCGCAGGCGAGCTGGACAGTTAGCAATTTGATGGTCGGCACTCCCACAGAGCAAGCATTTTCCTCCTTTCTTCCAGCAGTTATCCTCCGAGTGGTTTAATTTTCCGCAATACCCGCAGGGTCCGCGTGCTGTAGAAGCCGAGCCTCCTCTTGACAGCCTCTCCGGTGACACTCCCGGCATCCTTACTCCTCCCGTTCCTCGTCCAAACTTGGGAAGGGTACTTTCATCCCCCTGCCCCGAACTACTTCCAGGAAATTCACGCTTCTTAGCCTGGAAGTTTCGAACCTGCATTCGTGCACTTTCAACTCGTTGGGCTTTTTCCATTGCCTCGCTAAACGTAGTAATTTGAGCCGCCGCGAGGTCTTTCTGGATTTCTACGTTCAGGCCCTGGACAAATCGCCGTATTCTTCGTTGCTCGGTCAAGATCAACTCAGGCGCAAACTTGGATAAGCGGGTAAATTGACTTTCATATTCTGCCACAGTTTGAGCCCCTTGGCGGAGCCTAATGAACTCGTCCTCCTTCCTCTCCTGGACTAGAGGAGGGAAAAACTTAGCATTGAACTCTCTGATGAAGTTCACCCAAGTCCTAGGTGTCTGTTCTCGTTCCCACTTCTGCCGAATTACGTTCCACCAGGAACGGGCTGCCCCCTCAAGCTGGAACACGGCAAAAGTCACCTGCCGTTCGTCAGAGTAGTGTAAGGCTGCAAATATGTCAACCATCTTTTCAAGCCACCTCTCGGCAACGTCCGGATCGGGTTCCCCAACAAACTTTGGCGGAGCGAACTTTTGAAAACGTTCGAGAGCTCTATCTTCGCTCTCGATATGATGGCCAGGGTTTCCGGGGTTTCCAGGGTTAAGGTTCGGGTTCTGGACTTGTTGCTGCACTACTTGTGCTAGCAAGTCTGTCATTTGCTGCATAGCAGCAGCTATTTACACATTAGGGTTTACTTGCGGTTCCAGATTGGGTCCAGTAGAGGTTTCCCCCGTACCCCTAACCGGTGTAGGTTGTCTAGTTCTGCGTCCACGGCCTCGACCACTTCGGGTGCCTTCCATCAGTCTAACTCAATCTAGGTCATCAAATAAATACACTGTTAAAGGGCACCTAACCCTCCTTTCCGTAGCACCAGACAGGAACAATGAAACAAGAATAAGCAACTCAAACATTTACTGCGAAGAGCATTTAAACACATAACACGTATACATAGATTACATGACCAGGTTAAGCAATCATACGGAACAGTCAGTCAAGTACATACGAAGTCATTGCATGAAACAATAGGGTCCTCAACAAATACTATGAACAACTAGGTCACAAGTGCAAAAGAACTCACGAAAAGCTTTTTCCCCTTCTAGGGCTTCGTCCAAATATTTATATCTTAATCAAGGTCGATCACGCTTAACCACCCGAACAAACCACACGAAGTTCCATAGAATTGCCTTTCTAGTTCACCAAGTCCTTTCTAACCTAGGCCTTCATATCTTTCGTATCCGGGCGCAAGAATCTCGTTTAAGATAATTCACATCTCGAGCCGGCCGGTCCCAAGAGTAAACCATCCTTATTTAAGATTCCTACCCGACATACATACCTAACTTCCACGAGTCCCATAATAATGATTCATACACTTATCACATGCCCGGTTCATAATTTATGCTCAAACGAGCACTTAGACATATTCATGAAATTAGGACCACAACACCCCTTGGCCCAGTCTCACTCAGCGCAGAGACCATGCGACGTGGCTCTGATACCACTTGTAACAGCCCCACTTTCCCCTAAGGCGAACCAAAGGGGTTAGCGGACTGCCTGCCCAGCTCTCGCCAGGTCTACGGATCAGTTTACGTCGATCTATTACGTTCCGGAACATCCCATTGCGCGTAAACAAGTCAAAATCACGAAAATAAAAAAAATGAAAATCGAAGCCGAAGATGAATAGTGCATGACCCGTCGGAATCCGGCCGGAATCTGGCCGGATACCAGGCAGAGAGTTGCCAATTTTTTTTCAAATTCTCCAAGCAATCCGGCCAGTTTCTGGCCGGATTCCTGGCCGGTTTCTGTCCAGTGCTTTTTGTTCAAAATTTTCCTTTGGCCGTTTGAAACATGAATCAGTCTGAAGTTCAACCAAACATCAATTTAACATACACACATTGAAATTCAACATTTACAACCACATTGGCTTGCCAAATACCATTCATCATGAATATACATACTCGGTTTGCCAATCAAAGAGAATGAACCCAATACACAATAGGGTTTCATTCAACAAGCTAAACAAAAGCCATTTACACTAGCTCAACTTGGCAATCGACTATCCAAATCAGTCCCAAAAGTAATTATATCCCTGTAAGGAAAACAAATGGAACGGGATGAGCTAAAGCCCAGTGAGTTACTACCACATAAGCAGTAAACATCACATAAGCATAATCTTTCATTTCAAGTACACACTTAAGAAGTAAACAAGTCGGTAAAAGGATACGGATGGCTCTCAAGAGCCCGTTTCCACGCTTACATTCTTGATCCAATCTCATTGACCCTCCATCAATGTTTAAGAATACCCGACCGTAGATCTCACTTCACTCCATTCCTTCCACCAAACATACCCCAACCGGGCCCGCACTCCAATTCAGTAGCTTTTGGTAATACTCGAGTATGCCGGAACCAAGAGTCTCATTACTACATGGTTCCTCAGTACAGTCCCCGTGGTATGTCACTTATCACGACCAAGCCCTTGCCGGCTCGATCCAAATGACCACCAAACGGGGCTGAGCTCAGTAATACAGTGAGGTCGTTGGACATCGTCCAAACAACACCAAATCAGTTTTCCAAGATTGCAATTCAATAACTCATATAGCCAGTGCAGTATTTCAGTATAACAGTAAGCAGTCATGAATGAAATCACAAGGGGTGAGGGCGGTCAAGTACACCCTCACCTCAATCACTTCCAATAACCAATTAAGCCTTCAAGGCATCAAATACACATAGAGCAAAGCCATATTATAACAAGTAAGTGAGTAGTATACTCACTAAGCAATTAAGTGCTATGTCATGCACTTCCGTCAGGGGAATGTTGTGAACCACCGTCACGCCCTAGAACACGTAAGCAAGTACTATGAGACTCAATACCGAGCCATAAAACAATGCCAATCACAACCCCAATAGGGTTTTATAAACATATATAAGCATCATAGGCAACCAGAAATTAGGAAAGGGCTTTAACTTAGGCCTTGATAAGAAAACCGGTTTTGACGTCATAATGCGGTAATGGCACAACTCTCACTACAATTATCGGATGGGGGTGTAAGACCCACTGTTTCGAAGCTATGGAACAGGGCTACAACAATGTAGAAGGTCACTCAATCCAGTTCCTGGCCTAACTAGGTCAAAAATGCGAAACACTAAACCAGAATCACCAAAACAGGTTTGCAAAACGTAGAAAACTGTAATCGGTATATCTCAGTCCATACAAGTCCAAATGCCTAAATTCCAAAGGCATATGATAGCTAAGACATTCAGCTACATTTCATCAGAAGACACCAACTTCAAAATCCAAACCAATTCCAGTCAAAATGGCCAAATACAAACGCAGTTTTCGCATTCTGCCCAAAGCAGAACAGCTACAGTAATTTCGTCATAACTCACTCTACACTAATTCAAATGCCCTGAAATTTTACAGGCACCTCAAACACATCAATACCTACAACTTTCATGTTTTGAGCAAAGTCTAATTCGGCCTCTAAACCAATGATCTAAAACCGGACAGAATTGGGATTTTATGAACCCTAACTTTCCATTTTTCATCCAAATCCAAAATTGATTGCATTTAGCAACAATTCACACTCACTAGAGTCATTTTCAACCATTACAATTCATCATACAAGGCCACAACATTCCATTCATATTAAACCAGAAAATTCATCAAAAAATGGAAAATTTCACCAAATCACTTCAAATCAAGAAACAAATCATATATTCCTTCACTCATGCCACCATTAAGCACAAAATAAGCATCATTAGATGTAGTAAGGTGTTCAAGCATCACTTACCAAGAAATCAAGAGAGAGAGGGATGTTGGACACCTTAGCTCTTCAAACAAACCTCACTACAACCCTTACTAGCACTAGAAGATAGGATTTTATGGAGTGAAATGGATGGAAGCAAATGTTTTTGGTTGATTTGCACCAAGTAGAAGCTAGAACTTGAAGAGTTTCTCCTTCCTTCTTAAGCTTAGAGAGCCGGCCAACAAGAGAAGAAAAATGGTGATTTTTGTGCATTTTTGAGATATTTAATCCTTTGGTCAAAAAGTCAAGAAAGTGAATAGTACTTCTTAAAGTTCATCCAATGAGGAGGTGACACTTGTCACCTCCATAAATGCATTCTTATCTTTCTTTCTTCTCTCACATCAATCAAATCTCACTCTCTACTTATCTCTTAACACCCGATAAATTTTATACAGTATCCGAAACTTAACCTTATTGGCCGAATTTTTCCGAACTTTTCGCACTAGTGGGTCCCACGTCCAATATATATTCTTAATTTTCTAAAAACTCACCAATGCTAGAAAAAATCATCTAAAAACTATAAATTCTCATAAAATCTACCAGAAAAATATTCCTAAGCCCGAAAATGCAGGAAACATGAAATTAAGGGGAAATAAAACTCTCGGAAAAGATTAGGGTTTTTACGGGTTCTCACAGTAGCCACACTCGCTCGTTTCCCTTATCGAAAGGGGACTCTCAAGCAAATGTACCCTATGACTAGTATGAGGATGTAAAAACCTAAAATGAAGGGGAAAGGATTGGAGGAGCATGCCAAATGCTAGAAAACTAAGAAAAATGCATGAAATGTAGTGAAACGTGCAAGTATGAACTAGCGAGGGAAATCCCTAAGGGTCTAGCATTGGACTAGCCCATATCTATGAATTCCTACTAGCGTTGGACTAGTGGAAAAAGGGACAATGAGCCACAACTAGCGTTGGACTAGTGTGGTGACGTGCATTCATCCATCACATTCATCTATGTCTATAGAAAGCAAGTAGACATGCCAATCACCTATAAACACGTAGCACATAACACTTAGCATGCTCGACTAAAAGCAAGAACCTAATAAAGCAAATTAACACGTAGCAACAAAAGCAAGCAATCAATCTAGTGAACCTATTACATTTGCTAACTAAAACAAAAGGGGAAAGGGAAAAATGGACCAAAATGCTCTTCAAGCCCTATCTATTACAAGCCAAGATGTGTACACATACCCCGTAAGGAATAGCTTAATAAAAATGAAAGCAAATGAATAAATGAAAGGAATTAAGGAATGGCAAGGAAAGCAAAGTAGACATGCAATTCTCACTTAGCACGTTGGATCACATAGGAGAGACAAAAAAGGGATAAAAGAAATTATACCTCCCCGTTTATGATGTTAGTAAAGTAAACAAGGCTCAAATTGTGCTAGAGTCACCAAAGAAAGGGATGACTTGGGCTAAAACCATCTAAAGCAAAGGATTAATGCACCAATTTATTACCAATTAATTACATGGAATAAAATAACATGAAATTGAAGCACTCAAAACACCCAAATAGACTAAGCAACCTATACTCAAGGTTTAAAATAGACAAAGACCCAATTGAAAGAATTAGTCAATCATTCGAGTCCAATCGAAATATTTAAGAACTCAAAGGTCCACAAGTAAAGGACAAGATCAAATAATAGTTCAAATTGCAATCAACTTAGGACTTAATTGCAAGAGATTGGAATGTAATTGGGTATTTGTAGCATTGCTGCAAAAATCACAGGGACCAAATTGATTAGTTTTCCCAATTTTCCGGGTCATAGTGGCATAAGTTGGAAGCCAAAGGGTCAAAGTGAAATTATTGAAAATATTTCATGCAAGCTTAACGTAGAATCTTCCTTTCTGCAATTCATAGCTGCAATACTTTCGCAACTTTCAGCTATCCATCCTTCGGATCTTGTTGCGTTGACGACAGAAAAACAGAAACTGTGGCACACCATTTCAACAAAAGAACGAAACAATTCTCCCCTTCCCCCCTCTTGCATAATGATCAAACCATCAACCAAGTTACACAAAAAAAACTGAACTGCGGCAGAATTAGCAAACCCAGATTCGTTCATCAGTTTCAAATTTCTGGTTTTCTTAGAGTGATTTCTTTTCATTTTTACCGGAATACAAACGCAGCTCATAAACATCAAATTTCCTGTCAGAACAAGATTGTGTAGCCTGATAGCTTAACTAAACAGCATCTATCCACATGCAAACATGGTAAACTCTAAAGTCCATGACCCAAAAGGAATCGAAGGCATTTCTGCCGTATTCTGGGTTTCGAAACCAGCCAACAAACATGCATATCGTGCCATGAAGAGGTGAAGCAATCAAGTCAGAATCCATTCAAAACTCCTAGCGAAATCATCCAAGAGTATTAACAAAAGTTCACTACTTCAAATTGAAGACAGCAGCATTTTGAACAAACCCAGGAACAAGGGGAAAGGAAATAAAGTAACGAAAGATTACAAACATGCGCAACACGGACCCTGAAACTAGTCACATTTCACATGCATTATTCTCCCATTTTTGCACCAAAAGCCGACATCACATAAAAGAAATAAAAGCACCAGTTTTACGGCACAGGACATTCACCCAGATTCATGACCAAAAGAGAATACGCATGAAGCAAGAAGGAAAAGAAACCGCAACAAGATCGGCAACAAATTTTCAGCATCAACAATCATGCGAACAGAAAATTTTCGGAAAGAAAACATTCATGCCAATGACACCTAACATCTCATACGAAGGATTAAACCAGGTACGGGAAGATGACCGTACCTATAACCACTCAAGTATGCTGAATTGATGCGAGGAGAAATGAACACAATCAGCCAGAATGCCCACAATGAAGCAAAGGTCCTTCTTTTCCAACTCTTCCGTTCCTGCTCTTCAGCCCAAACCTTTCTCTTTCTGGTCTTCGTTCGATCTCCCCCAGATTCTCCAGCCGTCAGCCCTCTCCCGTCAACTTCCTTTGCTGGTTTTTCCTTTTCTGTTATCCCCCAGCTTTCTGTATTTTTTTGTTTCCTTTTCCCCGTCGCCCTCTCTAGCTCTCTCTCTATCCTACTGCCATCCTCCCTTCTTACCAAAGTTCCCCCCTTTCTCTGCCTTTTTGGTTTTTCCTTTTTGCTGTTCAAGAACCTCTCTTTTGTCAGCCCTCAAGCTCTCGTTCACTCTCGGCTCTCTCTCTTTCACTCCATTTCTTTTGCTTCGCTATTTTTCTCTTTGTTTTGTCATAGAACCCTAGCCGCCACTTGATGCCCCCTCCTTCTTTGCTCTCTCCTCTGTTTTCCTCTTTCTCCCCGTCTGTCAAACCTAGCTCTCTCTGGTTTCTCTCTCAGAAACTCTCTGTAGCCTTTCTGTTTTTTTTCCTCTCTACCCCCACAGCCGCCTCACTCTTATTTCATCAGCCCCCCCCCACGTTCTATCTATTCTCTTAGCTTTTATATGCACCGAATATCCCTAGAACCTAGCATCAATGGTGCTGCTGAATTCATTTTTCCAGGGTGAAGTGTAAACCATCGGATGAACTTTGGTACCATGATCCTCTTAATGTAGGGTTAAAAAGCCAAGTGGCTTGACACAAAAATGATCAAACGGAGCCAAATGATACGAAGCTCAGAGAAACGCATCTGCTAGTGTCTTTGCAAACATAGCAATAGCGCGTGCCATGCACGCGCGCGTGACCCCTTTTTTCTTTTTTAACATAATAATTTAACAAAATTAATAATAAAGCTAAGTAATAAAAAACAACAATTTAAATAATATCACATCAAAATATACAAACTAAAAACAACAAAGTTGCCATTTTCAATCTTTTTTTCTTCATTTTTCACTTTCATCTCTTTTTTTTAAACAAATTAGTAAATAAAATAAATGCTCGTAAGCTAATTAAAATATAATAAGAGGCACGAAACAGGAAACAACCAAAATAAACCTAAAATTGAAACAAATAAATCTAAAATTAAACTAATTAAAAAAAATAAAATTCGAAACCAAAAATTTGGTGTCTACACGAAGTTGTCTAAATTTGCTCCTGAATTGATTGCCACGGAACAAAGAAGGATAAGGAGGTTTGTGGAAGGGCTCAATGTGGAAATACAAGAGGCCTTGGCGGTAGCCCAGATTAATACGTTTACGGAGGTTTTGGAGAAGGCCCAACGAATAGAAATTGCTAGGGCACAAGTGAGAGCTTTTCATGCAAAAAGGAGAGGTGCGCCTGGTGGAAGTCAAAGGCAAGGACAAGGTGATTTAGATATGCCACCGTTTAAGATGGGTCGAGGAGATGGTGGCGAGAAAATTTCAGAGACATCTAAGGAAATTACGCCAAGAGGAGCCTCGCGTGGCAGGGAGCAAGCAAGAGGTGCCTCACAGGGAGGTCAAACTTGTGTATCTTGTAGGTACTGTGGGAAGGCCAATCATACAGAGAATGATTGTTGGCGAAAGGCAGGAAAATGTTTATGGTGTGGTAGTGCCGAGCACCAGCTTGCAACTTGTCCCCGTAGGTCACACCTAAACCCTGAACATGCAAATGTATGAGGAACTAAGCCAAGAGTGCCAGCTAGAGTGTACGCCTTGGGCCAGCAAGCATTACCTGAACTATCAGAGATAGTAGAAGGTACGATTCGTGATTTCTATTGTTTAATCAAGTTCTGGCTGTAGTGAGACCTGAGAGCTAGAAACGGATATACAAGGAAAATACCCTACGCTATTTAGGAGTGCATGGATGAATTTCGAGGACGAAATTCTTTTAAGGAGGGGAGATTGTAATACCCCAACTTTTAGGACCATCTTTTGTTAGCCTCTAAGGGAATATTAATGTTTCTTTATTTTATTGTTTTGTTTTACATACTAGAAACCCTAAATTCTAGAAATAAAGTCTAATCAAAACCCTAGTTTCACTTGTGACTGACCGTTTTCTCAAATTTCTCATATTTCAACCGAAACCCTAAATTCAATTTATGGAATTGTAAAATCCCTCACGTTTTCTTAAAAATGCCCTTTTATTTGGAAATTATTCATTTACTATAGCCCTACTACCCATTCATTCCACAATAAGTGCAAATGAACCTAGAAAGTAGGGTTTCACTTTTCGTTTTCAAGTTGGAGCCAGTTAGGGTTTTCACGTGTATCCGTGATATAATTATCCGGTACGGAGTGAGGATCAAATTTGGTGCTTAAGAGTGACTTTTGGGTGAGAAATAATGTGTGATTAGGAGCAATGATAAAAAGTTAGTGAATAGGAAGTAAAAATCCTAGTATGTGTGATTTAAGGAAAAACGTTGCGAACCGACGGGTACCATGCACTACCGATTGAATGCATCACTTGACCACCACTTTCTTACCATACAAGCTCATTAATATTTGAGCAAAATATCTCCTTATTTCCAGCTGGCTTTGACCGAAATTTAGGGCTAAAAATGCAAGGAGAGAAAAAAGAAATTTTTGTTGGCTTTGGTGGTGACAAGTGTCACACCCTTATGGCTCCTTGACCAAGCCAAGTCCAACCTTCTTATCATCTTGTTGGCTTCTTTTCACTCCATTTTTCTGCTGGTTGGCCGTGACAAGAGAGAGGGAAAGAGAGAGCAAGAGTTTCACCATTTCATCTTGAGTTTGAGCCATCCAAGTGAGGAAACAAAATTCTAAACCGATTAATTTGTGAGTTGTGACTTTGGGAAGCTAGGGGAACAAAAAATTTCAAGAGGAGGTGAAGTATTACTCTTGCAAGATTCTTTTGTTGAGGTATAAGGTCTAACTCATAACTTTGGTTCTTTTATTTTTGATTAAGATGTTATATAATTCATGTTTTGGTTAGATTAGTTGTGATACAAGTTGTTGTGATGATTTTTAAGGTGATATATGTAAGTTAGGGTTTGATAATGTCTGCCTATACTTGCTGTATGGAGGATATATGTTGTATCTAAGCTTATATAGGAGGTTGTGGTGGTGGATTGAGGCAAGAAATGAAGAAAGTTTCATTGAATCCCAAAATTTCCAGATTTCTGGAAAATTTCAGCCTTGTTCTGTCTGGTTTTATTGCATCATGTTAGAGGCCGAATTTGATATGGGCAACCCTAGGGGAAGACCCTCCTAGAACCTCCCAACCTTGTAATTATCAAAGTTGGACCTTTTCTCCCAATGGAAATTGAACTCGGTTGTTCTCATGAACTCAAGACCTCTGACACACAAAGGCAATCAGCAACCTTAAGCAAATAATGATGGATGAAGAGACACCACGATTAGGGAACAAGCAAATTGATAAAGTCAGATTTGAATCCTAAGCCATGAACTCAAGAATTCAAGAGTAAGTTCGATTAAGAACTTGAAGGAAAATACCTCACGATTTCTGGTTGTAAAATATTCTGCCTCTCACTCATACAATAGGTGCCTTTTATAGGCTAAAACTAGGGCAAATTTCGGCCCAAATAAACCTGGAATAGAATTTCGGTCCGCATAAAGAGCCAGCTCTTTAAGGCTTCTCGATAAGGCCCAATAAGTAATAAAATACTCAACGACTAACAACTACTAAACTAGGCAGTCTTAAAACAACTACCAACTAAGCTAACAAGTATGAGATCATTCTTTCACTTCAAACGTACAAGTGAACAAGGTAACTTCATAGTCCATCAAATCTTCAAACTTAGCTTACTCCTTGATTGTATGGTGAATGATCAAGGCTCATAAAGCTTCCTTCACCATCTTGGATCTTGATCTTGTCATCGGACCACCAATGTTGATCAAAGGATCCTTGACCCAAGGCTGAAGTTATTTATTGCACACCCCTATCCGTATCATTGGTGTGCAATAAATAACTTCAGCCTTGGGTCAAGGATCCTTTGATCAACATTGGTGGTCCGATGACAAGATCAAGATCCAATAAGGTGAAGGAAGCTTTATGAGCCTTGATCATTCACCATACAAGCAAGGAGTAAGCTAAGTTTGAAGATTTGATGGACTATGAAGTTACCTTGTTCACTTGTACGTTTGAAGTGAAAGAATGATCTCATACTTGTTAGCTTAGTTGGTAGTTGTTTTAAGACTGCCTAGTTTAGTAGTTGTTAGTCGTTGAGTATTTTATTACTTATTGGGCCTTATCGGGAAGCCTTAAAGAGCTGGCTCTTTATGCGGACCGAAATTCTATTCCAGGTTTATTTGGGCCGAAATTTGCCCTACTTTTAGCCTATAAAAGGCACCTATTGTATGAGTGAGAGGCAGAATATTTTACAACCAGAAATCGTGAGGAATTTTCCTTCAAGTTCTTAATTGAACTTACTCTTGAATTCTTGAGTTCATGGCTTAGGATTCAAAGCTGACTTTATCGATTAGCTTGTTCCCTAATCGTGGTGTCTCTTCATCCATCATTATTTGCTTAAGGTTGCTGATTGCCTTTGTGTGTCAGAGGTCTTGAGTTCATGAGAACAACCGAGTTCAATTTCCATTGGGAGAAAAGGTCCAACTCTGATAATTACAAGGTTGGGAGGTTGTAGGAGGGTCTTCCCCTAGGGTTGCCCCCTTGTTCACTTGTACGTTTGAAGTGAAAGAATGATCTCATACTTGTTAGCTTAGTTGGTAGTTGTTTTAAGACTGCCTAGTTTAGTAGTTGTTAGTCGTTGAGTATTTTATTACTTATTGGGCCTTATCGGGAAGCCTTAAAGAGCTGGCTCTTTATGCGGACCGAAATTCTATTCCAGGTTTATTTGGGCCGAAATTTGCCCTAGTTTTAGCCTATAAAAGGCACCTATTGTATGAGTGAGAGGCAGAATATTTTACAACCAGAAATCGTGAGGAATTTTCCTTCATGTTCTTAATTGAACTTACTCTTGAATTCTTGAGTTCATGGCTTAGGATTCAAAGCTGACTTTATCGATTAGCTTGTTCCCTAATCATGGTGTCTCTTCATCCATCATTATTTGCTTAAGGTTGCTGATTGCCTTTGTGTGTCAGAGGTCTTGAGTTCATGAGAACAACCGAGTTCAATTTCCATTGGGAGAAAAGGTCCAACTCTGATAATTACAAGGTTGGGAGGTTCTAGGAGGGTCTTCCCCTAGGGTTGCCCCCTTGTTCACTTGTACATTTGAAGTGAAAGAATGATCTCATACTTGTTAGCTTAGTTGGTAGTTGTTTTAAGACTCCCTAGTTTAGTAGTTGTTAGTCGTTGAGTATTTTATTACTTATTGGGCCTTATCGGGAAGCCTTAAAGAGCTGGCTCTTTATGCGGACCGAAATTCTATTCCAGGTTTATTTGGGCCGAAATTTGCCCTACTTTTAGCCTATAAAAGGCACCTATTGTATGAGTGAGAGGCAGAATATTTTACAACCAGAAATCGTGAGGAATTTTCCTTCAAGTTCTTAATCGAACTTACTCTTGAATTCTTGAGTTCATGGCTTAGGATTCAAATCTGACTTTATCGATTAGCTTGTTCCCTAATCGTGGTGTCTCTTCATCCATCATTATTTGCTTAAGGTTGCTGATTGCCTTTGTGTGTCAGAGGTCTTGAGTTCATGAGAACAACCGAGTTCAATTTCCATTGGGAGAAAAGGTCCAACTCTGATAATTACAAGGTTGGGAGGTTCTAGGAGGGTCTTCCCCTAGGGATGCCCATATCAGTTGTAAAATATTCTGCCTCTCACTCATACAATAGGTGCCTTTTATAGGCTAAAACTAGGGCAAATTTCGGCCCAAATAAACCTGGAATAGAATTTCGGTCCGCATAAAGAGCCAGCTCTTTAAGGCTTCCCGATAAGGCCCAATAAGTAATAAAATACTCAACGACTAACAACTACTAAACTAGGCAGTCTTAAAACAACTACCAACTAAGCTAACAAGTATGAGATCATTCTTTCACTTCAAACGTACAAGTGAACAAGGTAACTTCATAGTCCATCAAATCTTCAAACTTAGCTTACTCCTTGCTTGTATGGTGAATGATCAACGCTCATAAAGCTTCCTTCACCTTCTTGGATCTTGATCTTGTCATCGGACCACCAATGTTGATCAAAGGATCCTTGACCCAAGGCTGAAGTTATTTATTGCACACCCGTATCCGTATCATTCCCTCTTTCCTCGAAAAGATTCGTTCTCGAATCTTCAAAGTCTCCTCTTGAAAGTGATTTGTCCACAAATCGATGGTGCGCTTAAAGGACAGCAATGTTGGAAATAGATGAATGACTACGAGCCATGTTGCATGTCGTTTGATCAGCTTCGGGAAGCTCTCAAACAAGGACATGCGCCAAGGTAGGAAAGAGCTTGTGTAAGGCGGGTGAAAATCCCAAGTGGCAATTCAAAACTCTCTAATTAGCCTTTGGTCATGAATCTTCACATTGACACCTTGATTGTGCAAAGGTGTAAAATCCAGCACTAGTTGATATTGATTTGAATCATCTTGCATGGATAAATTGAAAGCAACTTGTTGCACGGATGAGGCACTAAACAACTCGTGGAGGACAGCTTTGGGATCTTGCGTGACACACAATTTCTCATCAGCTATAGTTGGAATAAGCATGAAATCAGGTTGTAAGTCTTTAATCAAAACTGGAAAATTTTGGACAGCTTTACAACCTACAAAAACAAAATAACCTTCAACTTGAAACAAATTAGAAATTGGGTAAAGAAGTAATGGTACATCATCAACTAAATGGTAAGAAGGTATAGAACAAGTTTTAAGTGTGAATACTCCCTTTGCCACTTCATTATTCCTTCCACCAATTGATTCAACTTGAGAAGGCATTGCTAGCCTTTTACATTTTCCTTCAAAATCTGCATCAGAAATACAAGTGTTAGGATGGAAATTATACTCCAAAGAAGGTAAAGATGATGAATGAACCATAGGTAGTAAATGAGAGTCAAAGTTTGGAATTCTCCCTTCATGGTTAGTTTGAATTGATTCTCCTTTGGTATGGATAGATTTGAAGTGAAATTGTTCCATGAGGTGATCCCAAATAGATTTAATTCCTAAAAGACAAACTCCATGGAAACTAGTGAATTGTACAAGTGACTTTGGAATGGAGCATGGCATGACTATCTTCACTTGACTTTGCTTAATCTGCACAAATGAAGAAACACTAAATAAAGCAAAGGTAAGTTCGTTAGAAAAATAATAAGCCCTCACATTTTTGCTCAAAATCAACTCACTTTCTCTTTTTTTGTTCCTTTTTACCACTCATCCCATCAGATTTTTCCATCTCTTTATCTAGCTTAACACTCTCAATTGTTTTCTCATTATCAACCTTCTCAACAAATGGTTCAATAGGATGAAATACTCCTTTGTTGGGAATAGGGTCAGCTACCTCCTTCTTAGAAAACTCACTTTGATAGCATCCATTTGACTCCATTTGTTTTTGGTGTAGAAGACGTTGATATGTCTCCCAAAATGACTCCGCATGAGGTGGTTCAACTCTAGGTTTAGTCCTAGAAAATGTTGGATGAACTTTCTTGTCATCTCTTGTATAAACCGGCTTTAAAGAGGTAGATTGCATGGAACCCCTCCTCTTGAGAGATTCGTTCTCTCGTTGGAGCCGATCGTACAAGTCCGTAGTATAATGGAAGGGTACAAATCGTTTCCTCATTACTTGCTTCATTGCAGTCCAAGTGTCAATCGGTTGTTCCCTATTTCTCCTCCTTGTGGCACGTACTTGCTCCCACCAAATAGATGCATAATCTTTAAATTCAATAGCCGCAAGTTTCACCTTTTTCTCTTCAGAGTAGTTGTGGACTTCAAACACTTGCTCAACTCGCCTAACCCAATCCAAGTAAGATTCAGGATCATTTTTCCCATGAAAGGTAGGCATCTTGGTTTTGATGGAACCAAGATTGTCATCGGTTCTCCTAGGTCGGTCTCGACCTTCCCTCGCTCCCTTTTGGCTTTTCCTTGATCGAAAGGAGGTGTTAGAATGATATCCCTCATCATCCGCATCATGATCAGCACTCTGAACACTGGAAGCCCTATTGTATGTATCTCCGGTACCTCGCATCTCAATGGCAGCCAACCTGTCGGATAGTTGTATCGTCACAAATTCTTGTCTCTCCACTTGTTTTTGAAGCGCATGGAGCACCAGTTTGAGTGACACGTCGGTTTCAGACGGCTCAGGCATGTTCCCCTCTTGAGACATATTGTCAAACCTGCAAAACAAGTGTATCCTAGTCTACCTTGCAAAGCACTCGTGTATCACTCAAGGAAACACACTCTGTGAAGACCCGAAAAATTTCTTATTTTATCGAATATTGATGGTTTAATTAAGTATTTATCCACCTGTTTTCCCCAAATAATTTATTATGACCATTTTAAATCCATTCGTATGGAATAATGTCTTCATTATGTTTTTAGAATGTCCTGTTAACAACTTCAATTTTCGGAAGGATTGGTTAGGCGAGAAATAGTGAACACGAGTGTTTCGAGGTGATATTATATTCGAAAGTATGATTATCCTGGGAAATTAAGAACGGACAATAGCAGATTAAGAAAAGTTAATCGAGAATTAAAGGTGAATAAGTTCTAAGTGAGCATATACTACTCACGCGTGGATAGTTTTCCAAAAGATGTATGGATACAATTATTGGAGATTTGAGGAGTTAATACTCGACTCATGTGAGGACTCGTAAAAACTATTATTTTATTTAAACCTAAATTTATGGCTTAATAAATTATTTAATTGGATTTTTGCCACGAGAAATATTTTCTAGACTTATTAGACCTAAATACATGATAATATAACTTCGTTATATTTTAAAAGTGACTCGTTTCAAAAATTAATTTCTTGGAGTGCGTTTAGTAAAAATAGTGGATAGTACTTGGAGATTTTACCGCGTAGAAACACAATAAGTTTGGAATATTGGAAACTTGTACTGTGGTTCTAAAATAGGTAATATTATGAATAAACACTCAAGTGATAGTTAGTAGTGCAATCGTTATAAGAATTTCTCGGAGGTTTCGCGTTATAGCGTTAAAATTTGACGGTACGCGTTTTCACACGCGCGACTTCATTTGAGGGACTTTAGACCCTTATTTCGGGACAATTAAGAGTGAAGAATATTTACATGAATATATATGCATTAGAGGCTTAGTGCACTAGTGAACCAAACGCGCGAGAAAATCGAGCCTAAAACGTGCCAAACGAGCCTTAATGAGAGTTGACTTTGGGGATAATTTGCACCACACATTGTGTCTTCCTTAAGAAGCTAAATTTGGACCAAACACTCTCTCTCTTAGTCTCTCTCTTGGCCGAATTCTCTGCAGCAAAAACACAACACAAAGTTGCCATTTTCATCTTCAATTCTTGCACAAAACCTTCATAGATTCACACCAAATTTGAACTACACTTAGCTTGTTGCTTGGAGAGTTCATCTAGCTAGCAAAAGGAGGAGTTTTTCACGGTTTCTTGGAGCACTAGAGGACCGAAAATTTCTGGTTTAAGACACCAAGGAGGTATAACATCATCCTACACCTTAAACTTGGATTATGATGGTAGAAATGCATCTTTAAGCTATTGCATGTGTATGGGTGTCTTGACATTGGTGTAAAATTTGAAAAGTGGGCTCTATGGATTCCCACACTTGGGTTGTTGCTGATTTGATGATTGATGGTGGTTATATTGTTGGTTTAGTGGTTAAAATGATGGATTAGTGGTGGGTAATTGATAGAAACTTCATTGGGTGCAAGAAGCAAAAATTTCCGAAAATACCCCTGTTTTGTTCGGCCACTATAAGGCCAATTTTTGGTGAATTATTGGCATGAACCTGATGCTTATATGTTATATTAGATGTGTGGAAAGTTTCATTGAAAAATAATAAGGTTTGGTTGGGCAAATGAATTTTTTTGGGAAACTAGCAAATCTGGAAACTGTTCCCGTATGGCTCAGACCAGCTGTGGTATTTCGACTATAACTCTGTCCTCGGATGTCAAAATCATGTGCCGTCAGTGGCGTTTGAAACTAGACATCCCAGGATTTAATTTGAGATAAAATGCATGTTCTGATTCTTTGTGAGTGAGCCGGACCAAACGGTTTAAGATCACTGTCCTGTTTCTCGGAACTGCTGGAATGGTCTGTAGAGGCAGCAACTTGAGGCTCAATTTCGAGCTGGTTGCTTGCCAAATTTTGAAACGATTTCTTCTGTGAACTTTTAGTCCTATGAATGTATTTTCCAACTCCATAAACCACGCTCAATTCCAAGCTAAATTGACTGAGTTGTGACCAAAATAAGAGGACTGCCCTGTTTTGGAAAAACGTATTATTTGGACTGGTTTCGGACAAAAACCCGTGAGTAATCTTATTAATTGAAATTTTGATGCTAAACCATTACCAAAGGTATCATGGTTGTATCTTAGACCTTTATTTCACAAATGAACCATGGTTGGATAGCTTTCTTGGTTAAACGATTTGAATTTGGAAAATGAAAGTCAAAAGGCAGATTGCCTTAGGAATTTTCCGGAACTTTGGGTGATTAGTTCACCACCTTCCCGAGGGTATTTTTCCCTGAAATTTGACATAGAGATACCTTCCATATAGTATCGAAATACTGCCAATTTTGGTATCAATCCAAGTTCGTTTCGATACCTAATTAAATTTCTAGTGTTGGAGGTTCAAATCTGGAAATTCTTCTCCAGTCTTGAATTTGCCTAACTTTGAGCTACCGTATCTCGGTACTCGAAACTCCGATTCTTGATCTACTTGTTTTGTTATAAACTTCACTTGCAACACTACTTGAGTGACAAATTTCAGAGGCTGGTTTGCAACGTGCGAATCGTGCCGAATTTTCAAAGTTGGCCAAAATCCAACTTCATTCTGCCTTGTGAACCAACTCAGTACCTTCAAGCTCATTTTTGAGCACTTTCCACTTCGATTCATGGAAAAGTGTCTTCTAGGAACTTATAGTACTTTCTAAGAGGTTTCCAACGGTATAAAGTTTTCCAATTCTCGACTTGTACCGAGTGAGTTACGATTTTTCAAAGATTCATAACAAAACTGAATTTTTCAAATTTCAAGGCAAAGGAGTTTTCCAAAAACTCTTAATTCTCTTAGTAATATTCAAACGTTTTGCCCTCGATTTTCATGATAAAAACTCAATTAATATTGTACTTAATAAAACGCAAGTTGAACCTCGATTTACGAGTAATTGAGGTTCATTTTTGTGAAATATTCCTTAGATTGTACTAATGTACAATCTTACTTGATAATTGAGATACTTGAGTAATTATCCACCATTGACTGCCAGGCACACAAGGAGACCTTCAAGAGGATCTCACCGTGGACACTTGAACTCCAGCGAATAATCTTTATTGATTAGCTCGGTGAGTGTCAAGTGTGTGAATCTTTGATACTTGCTTAATTGTGGTAATTATTAGAGATTTTAAAAATAAGGGCGGGTGTGTACTTTATCGCATCCGTCCTGATTTCAAATGAATGAATGAAATGTATTGAATGAATGAATGAAATGCAATGCTATGTAATGGTTACATATGTCGTTGGAGTGAACCTCCTCGACTTTCAAATGAATGGGGGACGCCCAAACTCATAGGCCGACCTTGAACTCGAGCCGGCAATGGGCTTGGTCGGGAACTTGGGCGAGCCATGAGATTATAAGCTCGACTTAATAAGAGGTCTTGCTTGGCATACTCGTCGAGTATCGCCCTAAAAATAGACTTGTGGGCCCTTGGGGTGTACGGTGGACGGAGGGAAGTAAGTGGTGATCTACGGAAATGGAAATACCGACCCGGTTGACAGGAGGGTCAATGCGGGAAGGTATACGAATGACAACGGCAGAGCGAGTGGAACTTAGCTCCTGAGAGCTACTATATCCTTGAATTGTTTCTGATTATTTTTCCTGCTCAAATGGTACTTTATTGAAATATCACGGTTTTATTTAATAAAGTTGAGATTGCTATTTGAACAATGTGCTTGCATGTGTGTCCTTGGCCTCACGAGCGTTTTGCTCACCCTGTAGATTTGTTTTCCTTAACAGGACTGGAAATGGAGTTAACGCGGAGAAATCTCCTTTTGGATATATTGTGTTTTAGGGTTTCAAGTGTATTTTGGCTCGACCCCTTTATGATTGTACTTTTGGAAGTTTAATGTATCATTCGGATATATGGGGTGTATATTTTGGAATTTAAGTTGTATTATGAACGCACGACGTGCGGGTGGCAAGCTGATAGGTACCTTGTGATGTGACCTTGAGAACTGTATGGATATTGTTAAGCATGAACGTTTCCACACTATATGTATTTGCACTAATTTGATTGTGGTATCTAGTATCGCTTTAAGCTTGAACGTTTATTGCTTGAGTCCTGGCGAGAGCTAGGCAGGCGTTCCGCGGATACCCTTTGGTGCGCCTTAGGGAGAAGTGGGGGCGTCACAGTTGGTATCAGAGCTTAGGCTTTAGATCTCTGTAGTGTATCCTAGGCTTAAATGTTTAGGATGCCGGACTGTGGAATTTGATTGAAAAGTTATGAGACTGCTTGTGAAAATGAAAATTAGAACCTAAGTTCGAATTAGTGGATGACAAGGAGTCTTGATATGGTGTGATACATGTGGGATAGTATGAAGTGATCAAATCTTGTTTATTTCGTGTATCTGGACCTACCTAAGCTTTTACTCTTAAGTGTAAACTACAGAAGGTAATGGTGATATTAAATTGTCTCGGGGGCGCCTTCCGGTGGTCCACTATCGAGAGAGTGAACTAAAAGAGCATTGGAGAAATGGTCCGATTTACTGGACTAGGACTTCATGTGAATTCCAAAGGACTTGCCCGAGCCCAAATAGTGGGGTGTTAATAGTGGTCGATCATTTGAAGTGGCTATCCGAAGAAAATGGAGTGATTCGAAGGGATGATCGAGAACTGAGGACAATTGCGGATGCCTAGACTACTAGAATTCCTGAAATTGAAGTTGAAGTACTTCTGGAGCGAGGGAGACAAAGGCTCTTAGTGAGAAGCTTTAAAAGCTAAGAACCGACTTGTTAGGTTAGTGCCGAAATTAAAGACAGAATGGATGATTCGGTGGCTAGGTGTGTTACCTTGGTTGAATGAGTGGAGAATGACAAGATATTTGATAAGGGACATGAGATCTAAAACTCCTAGTGCTGGAAATGAAACTGATCCTAGGGAGGTAGTGAAGACTTTTGGGTTCTGCCAATCACTAATTTAGCGATTTAAACTATTTTAATAGTTTTGCCAAAGATAGACAGGGTGACGCTCGCTTAAAGGCCGTTGTATTTTGTATCTTGTTTCAATATGTTTCTACCTTTTGAGGCAATTAAACATTTCTCATGACATGTTTAACCTTACTATTTTATGATTTCAAATCCATGATTGGGGTTATACGTATTTACGATTATCTCAGCGTTTTCCCTTTTATTCTCATATTTGTTTAGCATGATCAAAGTCTCACTTTCAAACTTCGTTTGGGTGCGTTCATTTCATACCATGTTTATATGACTGTTAAAGTTACGAGTGACCAAATAAGCAAAAAGGGATTGAGGGCGAGGGGGTTAGACCACCCCAAGCTCCAGGGGATAGTTAGGGAACGATTGCTGGATTGAACCGAAACCCTAGAAATAAAGGAGAACACTTACATAGCTCCTACTATTGGCCATACGACTGATATCCTAGAACAGTTGGTTGAGTACCAAAGCTCCGGACCAATAAGCCAACCTAAGGACCAGGAGAGGTGTGAAAATGAAATGATTCTTGGAGGTCGTCTATCTAGGTTTCACAGGGGACCTAACCTTGAAACAGTAAGATTGATTTGAAAAGATACATAAGGCACTAATGGTACTGCGAGATTTTGATCTCTTTTCGAACAAACTTCATAGACAAATATCGAAGATTGAAGTAAGACACGAAAAACTTTATATCAAGGAATAGAGTCCCCGTATCTGGTTGTAATTGGAATTAATGGTAGTAATTTTATGGAGACTTAAGAACTCACCCATGTTCGGCAGAGAATAACTAAGATTTATATTTCGGGGTGACCTATAAACAAAAGAATGAAAGAGTAATCTGGCTCGAACTTCCATTATGCATGGCTACTCTTTTGATCCTTCGATTTGCCTGACAGGTTAGCATTTGACTTAAGCCAACTGGTAAGATGACAACTTTGGAAGAAATGCGTAAGGAATTGAACCTTCTTCGAAACGAGGTAGAATTTCAAAGGAAATTAGCTGACTACTGGGAAGAACGGTGGAAACAAGAATATGCAGAGAAAATTGAATTACTACGCCAAAATGTAGGATTAGAGAAGAAATGCAAAGAAAAGCCTCGAACTGGCCAAGCCGCCACTTCTCATGCACATTGTGGATACTGCGGCAAGGTTAACCACGTTGAGGCCGAGTGCTGGATGAAGCAAGGAAAGTGTCTGGGGTGCGGTAGTACCAAGCATAGGATTTCAGATTGCCCCAAAACTTTTAAAAAGAGGATGTACTCAATAGCCAACTAGGTCCACCGCAAAGCGATCAAGTGCCAGATGGGAGTAATTAGTACTAATGGCTATGAACGGGGTCCTAGTAGTGAAGGTTTCACAGATTGAGATGGTTTGACTTCACTCGAGGAATAGAGGTTGTAGTTTTACCCTAGACTAGGCTAGCACCTTTGGAGGTTGTGATCTTTTGAAAAGAGAAAAAGTCTTTTGTTGTTTTGTATCCTGGCAACTTGACATGTTTTGCTACAATCCTGTCGTTTCTCCTTTCCTTTTTGAGAGGAGTCCATAAACCTCTTCCAACTGGATGTAATTATTATGATCTTTATGACTCATGAAAATTTACTTCGCTTTTAATTGTTTTTATGACCTACACGTATGTTTAAATCCTGTTCCATGCCCTTAGAATTATAATAAGACACGAAAGGTATTGGATGTGATCGAGATTTTTCTTGAGAATATAGACCACCTGAGGTCTTGATAGTGACTAGAGATCGGGATCGAAGTGAGGACTTAGTGTTGAAATGGAATTCAATGATTGAAATGACAATTTGAGATATTAAAATCGGTGGATGTGAGTTAGTGAAAGGAAATAATTAATGGATTCAATGTGCATAACGATTAAGGACTAGATATCGTATTTGGAATGAAGGCTAGAAGCTATGTATTGATAGATTATGGAGTCTGGAGCGATGTGACCATTAAGAGCAACCACCATTTTTCTTACATGGATAAGAATTCAATAATTTGTAAGGAGCCGTGATCCTATTTAAGTTGGATTTAAAGAAGAGATATTACCCATTTGGGAACCCTAGGAACTAATGTGGTTAATACCACTTTCAAATTAAGACATGGACACTCTAAAATTTTCGGTACACCCTTCGAGTTGACAGATGCACTAGAAGTATTTATGGACCCAAGGTATCGGAGTTAAACCGTATTTGGACAAATCAGTGGAGGCATTTATTGATGATATATCGATATACTCTAGTGTTGAGAAGGTCATGAAAGACACTTGATGGTAATTTTACGAACCTCGAGAGAACGCCAACTTTTGTTAAGTTCAATAACTGTGAGTTCGATTGGAAGAAATAATCTTTCTACGTTATACAGTATCTAAGGAAGGAATTATTATTGACTCAGCTAAAATGAAAGATTGTATAAGAGGAAACGACCAGAAAAGCATATTGAAATTTGGAATTCTCGGAGTTAGTCGAATAGTACCTTTGGTTTATCAAGGATTTTTGTAAGAGTGCAAGACTTGGCAAACCATTTGAGGTTCTAAATATAAGGAAAAATCTTGAGATGAAGAATGTTAATTGGTGTATAGGTGTAGGGGGTAATCTTGTGCTTTTTACAGATGACTCAAAGGATGGTTTAGAATGTATATTAATAAAACATGAAAAGGTGTTTGTATATGCCTCTAGGAAGTTAAAATATTACGAGATGAAGTAGCCAACTCCTGATTGGGAGTAAATAACTACAATATTTGCCTTAAAGAAGTTAAGATATTGCCTATATGAGGTAGACATGAGGCCGATTAAGTTGCTCTATGACTCGGAAGTTGAAACGCCTAAAAAAAAAAAAAAAAGGGTTTGATTGCTAGTCGAAAGAATGGAATCTGTCATGCATAAGTTGGAAGAACGTAAGTTGGTGATCGATCTGATAGGCTTAACCATGAGGGGAATGATATTTCCTCAGGTGTGAATTTCGAGGACGAAATTCTGTTAAGGAGGGGAGGATGTGAAGACCCGAAAAATTTCTTATTTTATCGAATATTGATGGTTTAATTAAGTATTTATCCACCTGTTTTCCCCAAATAATTTATTATGACCATTTTAAATCCATTCGTATGGAATAATGTCTTCATTATGTTTTTAGAATGTCCTGTTAACAACTTCAATTTTCGGAAGGATTGGTTAGGCGAGAAATAGTGAACACGAGTGTTTCGAGGTGATATTATATTCGAAAGTATGATTATCCTGGGAAATTAAGAACGGACAATAGCAGATTAAGAAAAGTTAATCGAGAATTAAAGGTGAATAAGTTCTAAGTGAGCATATACTACTCACGCGTGGATAGTTTTCCAAAAGATGTATGGATACAATTATTGGAGATTTGAGGAGTTAATACTCGACTCATGTGAGGACTCGTAAAAACTATTATTTTATTTAAACCTAAATTTATGGCTTAATAAATTATTTAATTGGATTTTTGCCACGAGAAATATTTTCTAGACTTATTAGACCTAAATACATGATAATATAACTTCGTTATATTTTAAAAGTGACTCGTTTCAAAAATTAATTTCTTGGAGTGCGTTTAGTAAAAATAGTGAATAGTGCTTGGAGATTTTACCGCGTAGAAACACAATAAGTTTGGAATATTGGAAACTTGTACTGTGGTTCTAAAATAGGTAATATTATGAATAAACACTCAAGTGATAGTTAGTAGTGCAATCGTTATAAGAATTTCTCGGAGGTTTCGCGTTATAGCGTTAAAATTTGACGGTACGCGTTTTCACACGCGCGACTTCATTTGAGGGACTTTAGACCCTTATTTCGGGACAATTAAGAGTGAAGAATATTTACATGAATATATATGCATTAGAGGCTTAGTGCACTAGTGAACCAAACGCGCGAGAAAATCGAGCCTAAAACGTGCCAAACGAGCCTTAATGAGAGTTGACTTTGGGGATAATTTGCACCACACATTGTGTCTTCCTTAAGAAGCTAAATTTGGACCAAACACTCTCTCTCTTAGTCTCTCTCTTGGCCGAATTCTCTGCAGCAAAAACACAACACAAAGTTGCCATTTTCATCTTCAATTCTTGCACAAAACCTTCATAGATTCACACCAAATTTGAACTACACTTAGCTTGTTGCTTGGAGAGTTCATCTAGCTAGCAAAAGGAGGAGTTTTTCACGGTTTCTTGGAGCACTAGAGGACCGAAAATTTCTGGTTTAAGACACCAAGGAGGTATAACATCATCCTACACCTTAAACTTGGATTATGATGGTAGAAATGCATCTTTAAGCTATTGCATGTGTATGGGTGTCTTGACATTGGTGTAAAATTTGAAAAGTGGGCTCTATGGATTCCCACACTTGGGTTGTTGCTGATTTGATGATTGATGGTGGTTATATTGTTGGTTTAGTGGTTAAAATGATGGATTAGTGGTGGGTAATTGATAGAAACTTCATTGGGTGCAAGAAGCAAAAATTTCCGAAAATACCCCTGTTTTGTTCGGCCACTATAAGGCCAATTTTTGGTGAATTATTGGCATGAACCTGATGCTTATATGTTATATTAGATGTGTGGAAAGTTTCATTGAAAAATAATAAGGTTTGGTTGGGCAAATGAATTTTTTTGGGAAACTAGCAAATCTGGAAACTGTTCCCGTATGGCTCAGACCAGCTGTGGTATTTCGACTATAACTCTGTCCTCGGATGTCAAAATCATGTGCCGTCAGTGGCGTTTGAAACTAGACATCCCAGGATTTAATTTGAGATAAAATGCATGTTCTGATTCTTTGTGAGTGAGCCGGACCAAACGGTTTAAGATCACTGTCCTGTTTCTCGGAACTGCTGGAATGGTCTGTAGAGGCAGCAACTTGAGGCTCAATTTCGAGCTGGTTGCTTGCCAAATTTTGAAACGATTTCTTCTGTGAACTTTTAGTCCTATGAATGTATTTTCCAACTCCATAAACCACGCTCAATTCCAAGCTAAATTGACTGAGTTGTGACCAAAATAAGAGGACTGCCCTGTTTTGGAAAAACGTATTATTTGGACTGGTTTCGGACAAAAACCCGTGAGTAATCTTATTAATTGAAATTTTGATGCTAAACCATTACCAAAGGTATCATGGTTGTATCTTAGACCTTTATTTCACAAATGAACCATGGTTGGATAGCTTTCTTGGTTAAACGATTTGAATTTGGAAAATGAAAGTCAAAAGGCAGATTGCCTTAGGAATTTTCCGGAACTTTGGGTGATTAGTTCACCACCTTCCCGAGGGTATTTTTCCCTGAAATTTGACATAGAGATACCTTCCATATAGTATCGAAATACTGCCAATTTTGGTATCAATCCAAGTTCGTTTCGATACCTAATTAAATTTCTAGTGTTGGAGGTTCAAATCTGGAAATTCTTCTCCAGTCTTGAATTTGCCTAACTTTGAGCTACCGTATCTCGGTACTCGAAACTCCGATTCTTGATCTACTTGTTTTGTTATAAACTTCACTTGCAACACTACTTGAGTGACAAATTTCAGAGGCTGGTTTGCAACGTGCGAATCGTGCCGAATTTTCAAAGTTGGCCAAAATCCAACTTCATTCTGCCTTGTGAACCAACTCAGTACCTTCAAGCTCATTTTTGAGCACTTTCCACTTCGATTCATGGAAAAGTGTCTTCTAGGAACTTATAGTACTTTCTAAGAGGTTTCCAACGGTATAAAGTTTTCCAATTCTCGACTTGTACCGAGTGAGTTACGATTTTTCAAAGATTCATAACAAAACTGAAATTTTCAAATTTCAAGGCAAAGGAGTTTTCCAAAAACTCTTAATTCTCTTAGTAATATTCAAACGTTTTGCCCTCGATTTTCATGATAAAAACTCAATTAATATTGTACTTAATAAAACGCAAGTTGAACCTCGATTTACGAGTAATTGAGGTTCATTTTTGTGAAATATTCCTTAGATTGTACTAATGTACAATCTTACTTGATAATTGAGATACTTGAGTAATTATCCACCATTAACTGCCAGGCACACAAGGAGACCTTCAAGAGGATCTCACCGTGGACACTTGAACTCCAGCGAATAATCTTTATTGATTAGCTCGGTGAGTGTCAAGTGTGTGAATCTTTGATACTTGCTTAATTGTGGTAATTATTAGAGATTTTAAAAATAAGGGCGGGTGTGTACTTTATCGCATCCGTCCTGATTTCAAATGAATGAATGAAATGTATTGAATGAATGAATGAAATGCAATGCTATGTAATGGTTACATATGTCGTTGGAGTGAACCTCTTCGACTTTCAAATGAATGGGGGACGCCCAAACTCATAGGCCGACCTTGAACTCGAGCCGGCAATGGGCTTGGTCGGGAACTTGGGCGAGCCATGAGATTATAAGCTCGACCTAATAAGAGGTCTTGCTTGGCATACTCGTCGAGTATCGCCCTAAAAATAGACTTGTGGGCCCTTGGGGTGTACGGTGGACGGAGGGAAGTAAGTGGTGATCTACGGAAATGGAAATACCGACCCGGTTGACAGGAGGGTCAATGCGGGAAGGTATACGAATGACAACGGCAGAGCGAGTGGAACTTAGCTCCTGAGAGCTACTATATCCTTGAATTGTTTCTGATTATTTTTCCTGCTCAAATGGTACTTTATTGAAATATCACGGTTTTATTTAATAAAGTTGAGATTGCTATTTGAACAATGTGCTTGCATGTGTGTCCTTGGCCTCACGAGCGTTTTGCTCACCCTGTAGATTTGTTTTCCTTAACAGGACTGGAAATGGAGTTAACGCGGAGAAATCTCCTTTTGGATATATTGTGTTTTAGGGTTTCAAGTGTATTTTGGCTCGACCCCTTTATGATTGTACTTTTGGAAGTTTAATGTATCATTCGGATATATGGGGTGTATATTTTGGAATTTAAGTTGTATTATGAACGCACGACGTGCGGGTGGCAAGCTGATAGGTACCTTGTGATGTGACCCTGAGAACTGTATGGATATTGTTAAGCATGAACGTTTCCGCACTATATGTATTTGCACTAATTTGATTGTGGTATCTAGTATCGCTTTAAGCTTGAACGTTTATTGCTTGAGTCCTGGCGAGAGCTAGGCAGGCGTTCCGCGGATACCCTTTGGTGCGCCTTAGGGAGAAGTGGGGGCGTCACACACTCACTCTCAATTTTCCTTTTCAAAGTTCTTAAAACAACTCAACTCTCAAAAATTCCAGAATTAATTACCCTATAAGTAATAAGACACAAAGCAGAATTTTTACGAATCCTAGAAAACAAAAACTCTACCTGAAGCTGGAACTGATTTTTTTTTTGAGCTATTGCTTTGCTGAGTTTCTGGTCAGTATTTTGGAGTATAGATGGTGCTTTTGGGGTGGTCAAATAATGTACGAACCAGTCCTCAAATTTCAATCAAATCGGATCGCAAAACTAGCTCAACCGATTTTAGAAACTCAAGAACTCCCAAGGCGGTTTGGGCTAAGGTGTTTGGTTTGGTTTTGAAAACGGAATTGGGTGTGTTTGGGGCTGGTTAGGTCGTTTGGGGTCTTTGGAATTCAATCAAGATTGGAACTCAAGAGTTGGAAACCAATCAAGATTAGGAAACTCAAATTTTGGGAAATCAACCAAGATTTGGAGACTAATCAAGATTTGGGAACTAATCAAGAATTGGAAACTCAAGATTTGGGAAACTTGATTTCCTTTGTGTGAGAGCCAATTCCTTCTCTTCTTCCTTTTTTTTCATTTTTTTTTCTTCTTCTTTTTTTTTCGGCTCTTCGAGGAATACAAATTCAGGTCACACCAACAAGTTCAAGAAAACGGATGCAAGGTTATGCAGATTTCAAGAAGGCCCTGGTTCTTGATTTATTGTTCAAGAATGTTCAAAACAAGACTTGGTGGTTCAAGAACTTCAAGAATTTTGTTCAAGGAACTCAAGAACTTCCCCAAATTATGATGTGGTGTCTAGGGTTTGCAAGAACAACAACCAATACTCAAGAAATAGGCAAAACAGAATTTCAGCAATACTCAAAAGAAAATTCCAGCAATACTCTAGCAACTTGGACACTAAAAACAATATAAGGTACGTGACTCTTTTTTTTTTTTTTTTTTAAACCCTAACAACCCAAACAAAAGTATAACAGACTCAATGTGACGCCCCGACCAAAGGAGGGTTTCCTTTTATACAAGTTTTTGTTGAACGAGCGGAATAGCACCATTTTTGAACTTGGAAAAGAAGAAAAAATTTTGGAAAGGTGAAGGGGGCCAAATCCGGCCGAAAATCCGGCCAGTTTCTGGCCGGATAGCTGGCCGGATTGCCCAGCCGTTTTGAAAAAAATTGAGGAGCTCTCGGCCTTGAATCCGGCCAAGAATCCGGCCGGAAATCCGGCCGGATTCTGACGTGACACAGCCGGTCAGAAGCTTTGACCGGCTGTTTCCTCCCTTTTTATTCCACTTTTGCACCTAAAATATCTCATTTCTTCCCTGGTTCTTCCGTGAGCTTTGAGAGAAAGAAACCTCTTCATTTTCCAACTTCAATTTTGTCCCAAAATCTTGCGATTTCACCGATGGTTTTGGAAGATATTACACACAAGGGATCACTAGGGTGGTTTAAAGCTTTTGATGGATTGGTTTTTGAAGGAAAGCTCTAGGTGATTAGCTCTCTTGAATTTTAGGTAAGATTGGATATGCAAGTTCTTTTGGTTCTAATATTGGTTAATTAATGGTTTGTGGTGGTCATGTATGTTATTTTGTAGAGTATTTCATGGGTTTATGGAAATTATGGTGATTTTCTGATTTGTTGGGTATTTTTATGATTTTATATGAAGGTCTTGGATTGGATTGGGATTAGTGGTTTAAATGGTGATTAATAGAAGCTCTTGTACGTTATTTATGGTTGTTGCGGAAAATTTCCGAATGTGAAGTGAATTTCCGGTTTCTAGGGTTTCAAATTAGGGATTTTTTCCAAGGTTGGCTTTAAGCTTTTAATTGGCTTTGATTGAAGGAAATTATGGCTTAATTGAATGTATGGTATTGTTTATAAACCATATGGGTGACTGTGGTTAATTGTTATGAGAATTGGTATTTGTATGGTAGGTTGGAAATGTGTAAAATTTAGGGGTTATGCCGTCCAAATTTTGAGAGTATATGTTTGTTTTGAATTTGAATTGATCTTACTTCATTTTATGGAAATTCTTGTGATTTGGATATTGGGAGGATTAAGTTCCATATTATTGACGGTTCTAAACTTTGTTTAAGTTAATTCATCCTTGTTTTGGCCTGTACATGATTGGTATAGGCTAGTCTCATGTTAAATGGGGATTTCTAGCCCTTAATTGTGATTATTGATGATTAGATGCAAAGGTCGGTTCAAGAAGGGTGATTTCAGTTTTTCCCTGTTTCTGGACTGAACTTGGACTGCCATTTTCTCTGTGCTCTAGACTGAATCAGCTTTTGTACAAAACATGAAAGTTGTGCGTATAAGAGTTAGCTATCTTCCTGCAAAATTTCAGATTGTTTGGACCACTGTAGCCCGAGAAATGACTGAATTACCCCTGACTGGCCATGACCCTGTTTTGCAGACAGTTTTCTGTCCTCTCTTAGATTTCGATATTTGACCCTGAAATTGTACGTTTTGACTTGGGAAGTCTTCATATAAAATGTTGGCATATGTCTTAGCTTCGTAACGCCATAAGATTCATGTAAATCGGATAAATGTATTTTCACTTGTGATTAAAATGCCAAAAGGTGGCAGGAACTTGTTAGGTTTAGAATGCCTTTTATTTGACATGCTACTTGTTATCTAGATTTGATCAAGGCAAGGATGTATGCTGGAAAAAGGTTCGTGTGCCGTGGTTGGTGAGTGAACTTTACCTATTTCCCAAAAGTTACTTTTGAACTAATTCTTGCATTGATTACACGACTGCATCTCATTGTGTATGTGTGTGTGTGCCATAACATTTTGGCTCTGATGAGTTCTTGGGAAAATCTTGTGCTTAGAACCAACGTCTCCTCTACTGTTTATGAAATCTTTGGAGCATGATGGCTCCTTATTTCTGTTCACCTGTTATTTGATTTAAGGGAGTGTTGGATATCTAAGTACAAGGACTTCACTGGCTCTAAAGAGCATTTTACGCATATTTGATCGTTAATTCATGATGGCATCTAAATCCATTATTGTGAAGATTATTTGCTTACTATTTTACTGTTCACTCGCTGAGCTTATAGCTCACCCCAAATGTTTTCTTCTCCCCACAGGGATCGAGGTCAAGGAAGCGCTTGTATTACGTTATATGTATGACCGGATGGCATGTAACTTGTATAGTTTAGATTTGGATTAGGTTGTGTAATTGTTAGGTTAGGGTGACTGTTTGAAATTGGAATGGATGGATTATACCTTGTACGGTTTAAATTTGGATTGCCTCTTGTGTAATAGCTTAGTAGTAGAGTTTGTAATGAATGATTGGACTTGAATGCATGTATGTGTACATTCCGCTGCGTTTGTGATATGTAATTTTGGAGAATTTGATGTATATATTTGAATCTTATATTGTAATTTATTGGAGAGCTGTAGGGATTGACTGAGTCCTGGCGAGAGCTGGGCAGGCGGCCCGTTGACCCCTCTGGTTCGCCTTAGGGGAAAATGGGGTCGTTACACTCAAGAACAAAAGTTGGACAGAAAACACAAAAAGACAATACCCAACAGTTTTTTTTTACTCGGATGAACAGTAACGTGAACAGTACGCTACAGTAACGATGAACAGTATTTCGGAACAGTACGATGAACAGTAATCGCTACAGTTTTTTTTTTTTTGACAAAAGACACAAACTAATAAGATATGAACAACTTCAATTGAAAGAGAATTAACCTGATGCTCTGATACCAACTGATATGGGCAACCCTAGGGGAAGACCCTCCTAGAACCTCCCAACCTTGTAATTATCAGAGTTGGACCTTTTCTCCCAATGGAAATTGAACTCGGTTGTTCTCATGAACTCAAGACCTCTGACACACAAAGGCAATCAGCAACCTTAAGCAAATAATGATGGATGAAGAGACACCACGATTAGGGAACAAACTAATCGATAAAGTCAGATTTGAATCCTAAGCCATGAACTCAAGAATTCAAGAGTAAGTTCGATTAAGAACTTGAAGGAAAATTCCTCACGATTTCTGGTTGTAAAATATTCTGCCTCTCACTCATACAATAGGTGCCTTTTATAGGCTAAAACTAGGGCAAATTTCGGCCCAAATAAACCTGGAATAGAATTTCGGTCCGCATAAAGAGCCAGCTCTTTAAGGCTTCCCGATAAGGCCCAATAAGTAATAAAATACTCAACGACTAACAACTACTAAACTAGGCAGTCTTAAAACAACTACCAACTAAGCTAACAAGTATGAGTTCATTCTTTCACTTCAAACGTACAAGTGAAAAAGGTAACTTCATAGTCCATCAAATCTTCAAACTTAGCTTACTCCTTGCTTGTATGGTGAATGATCAAGGCTCATAAAGCTTCCTTCACCTTCTTGGATCTTGATCTTGTCATCGGACCACCAATGTTGATCAAAGGATCCTTGACCCAAGGCTGAAGTTATTTATTGCACACCCGTATCCGTATCAGAATTAGGCTTAGCATAAAACATGAAAGTTGTAGAGAACGATATTTTATAGGTGTCTACAAAATTTCAGCTCGATCGGAGCAACGTATCCTGTGAAAAGACCAAAATATCCTCGCTGCCCTAGGATATTTCCAGTGACCCGTTTTAGACAGTTCATCTAGTTGACTGCATCTGTTCACTATGATCCGTGCTGATTTAGCCATTTTCCAAAACATGAAAGTTTTAGTACTCTGTCTTAGATTTTAAACGCTTCAAAGAACCCGTTAAACGGACTTTGGTTGCCTGAGATATGACCATTCAAATGTAGTACGGTTAATTAGTCGATTTGTTGGAACCTGGTTCGGTGAACTGGGAATTTGACTGGGTTACACTGGAAATTTGACTAACTGATCTTCATGAAAGTTGTAGGCCTTCATCTTAGCTTCGAAACGGTATAAGTTTCACACCAATCCGATAAGCGTAACCTCGAATGTGTCCTTTCCGCAAAACCCTATCAAATCTGTCTTTTACTAAAGCTCATTTCCGCACTTGTTATTAACTTGAATTTTGTACTTGTACTGTCTTTGTCGTGAGCTAAAATTTGGTGTCTACAGTCTTGAGCCTATTGAACGGCTATTGAAATGAATTTGTATCATGTGTAACTTTGGGGTTGATTGAGGAAAAGAATTAAGCCATAAATGGCTGGAAATAGGAAAATACAAAGGGCATGCTGCCTAAATTTCCGCTCGAGGACTAGAGAAATATACTTGTGACTTGAGTAAGGGTTAAGAGCAATTACTACTTGAACTATCTAGGATATTTGCATCTTCTTTTATCGAGATATATCAGTGAGGATTTGGCCAAACTTTTACCCTTGAGAATTACAATCATGACTACTAGGAATACGTTTTCCTTGTACTTTCGACTCAAATGGCATTTCCAAGTATAAATAATACAAAGTTATATAGTTTGAAAAGCGAGCGAGTGTTTCATGAATATTCTCCAAGTGAATTTCTATTTCTTGATTCTTATTGAACAAAACGTCTAAGTTTCGAATCTTAGTCATGTTTGAAAGTTCTCAAACTGAGTTTTATCGCAGATTTAGACTCCGAACCCGGAGCACAACCTAAAAGTGACCAATAAAGGCACTATATCTTTTGGTGAGTGCTTTCAAATACCGAATTGAACTTGATACTTGTATTTGATACGTGACCAATATGATTACATGTTATATACGTGAATTGTTAGGGCGAGAGTGTACTTTATCGCACTTGCCCTTACGTGATATATACTTGTTTATTGTTACAATTGATTTGATATACTTGTTTATGAGGTGTTCACTTCCTGGATTTCCAGAAACCCTGTGGCGAGTTACTTAGGTCGGGCCGGCCAGGGCTTGGTTGATTGAGTAACGAACCCTGGGTCTCTTGTTTTGTCAAGTGGAGTGATATCTCTTCGACTAATCGGTGTACTCGAGTATTACCACCCTTGTTTATTGAGGATTTTGGGCCCAGTAGGGGGTGTGAATGGTGGGTGGAGAGTAGTGTAAGTGGTGCTCTACTGGATTGGTTACTTGCTTGAAGGTTGACGGAGTGTCAACTATTCCTTGATCAAGCTCTGGTGATGCACTGGGAATTTGGCTCCTGAGAGCCATCCGTATCCTTATGTTTTGGAATGATTATTGC
This sequence comes from Coffea canephora, assembly GCA_036785865.1. Taxonomy (NCBI): domain Eukaryota; kingdom Viridiplantae; phylum Streptophyta; class Magnoliopsida; order Gentianales; family Rubiaceae; genus Coffea; species Coffea canephora. Next base: position 34,956,098 of record CM071916.1, read on the forward strand.
TTATTGGATTATTGATTCTTCTGGAAAACTTTTACACTCTCTCACTTTGAAATTTACTACTTGAAGTGTTATTGTTCACTCTTATGAACTTTTGATGCTCATTGACTTGCTACATTGATATTTGTACTTTTAAAATGGTCAATTTGTTATTTGGAACCTCACTGGGCTTTTAGCTCATTCCACGCCATTTGTTTTCTTTACAGGGGGTACGAGCGAGGCATGAGACATGTACAGACTAGCGGAGTCTAGTTGTTTTGAGTTTTGCTTTTGTACACACGCTAGTACCCAACTAGGGTTGAATGTACTCGAAATGTAAACACTTTGAAGTTTTTTTTGGTGTGTAGAAACTTTGTATCTGGATTTGAGCATCAATGTATATATGAAGTTGAAGTGGATATGTTATTCATTTTCTATGGATGCACGTGATTTTGCTTGAGCTATGAGCGAGTGCGTGAGTGAGTCCTGGCGAGAGCTGGGCAGGCGGTCGCCGAACCCTTTGGTTCGCCTTAGGGGAAGGTAGGGCCGTCACAAGTATTACCATTACTGTTCCTGTTCGGCGTTTGGGCCCGGTAAGGGGTATGTTTGGTGAACGGGATTGTGGCATAAGAGGGGTCTACGGACATGAGTGTGCTATTAAACGTTGACGGAGAGTCAACGAGGCTGGATCAAACATTGCAACAGGGATTTGGCTCCTGAGGGCCACCTGTATCCTTTAAATTGTGGTGTTCGTTTATTTCTCTTACTTGATGTGTATATGTGCCCTAAAAGTGTTTTCTCATGATTTCCAATATTATACTTTTGGTACCTCATTGAGCTTCTAGCTCACCCCATTACGTTATCCTTGTTTTCCTTATAGGGAACCACTTTTTGGAACCGTGATTTTGAAGCATGAGTTGAGCTGGTTTAGATATTTTGTATAGCTCCTCAATGGTTGGAAACCCTAACTGTACTTGGATTCTAATGTTCCCTTTTGATTTGTAAAACTACGAATGTGGTTGATAAAAGCGTGTCTGTGACGCCCCGAAAAGTAGGGTTTTCATTTTATGGATATTTTTGTTGGACGAGCGGAGTAGCACAGTTTTTCAACTCGGAAAAGAAAAGAAAAGTTTCGAAAAATGGCAGTGGCCAAATCCGGCCGGAAATCCGGCCAGTTTCTGGCCGGATAGCTGGCCGGATTGCCCTGCAGTTTTGAAAAAATTTTGATCAGCCTCGGCCTTGTATCCGGCCAGGAATCCGGCCGGAAATCCGGCCAGATTCCGGCCGGATTGTGACGTGTCATGTCCGGCAGCCACTTTTGACCAGCTTTTGTGCTTGATAAATATCTTGTTTTGGCTGTGTTTGCTCGTCATTTTGCACCCTCCTTGCCCGGCTGTCTTGGAGAGAAAACAAGAAAAGAAAAACTCCATTTCTTCCCTTTGATTTCCTTCTTTGAATCTTGAGTTTTAATCGGTGGTTTTGCCAAGTATTTCACACAAGTGCTCTCAAAGGTGGTTTAAAGCTTTTAGATGGATTGATTGTGGAGGGAAGGCTCTAAGGTGTTAGCTTCTTGAATTTGTGGTAAGTTGGATAAACAAGTTTCCTTTTGTCTAAAATTGGTGAATTGGTGGTTTGTGGTGATTAAATGTGTTATATTGTGGAGTATTTCATGGGTTTAAGGAATTTGTGGTGAATTTCTAATTTATGGAGTATTTTCTGATTTTATAAGAAAGTTTTGATTAATGTTAAAGTGATGGATTGAAATGATGTTAATTGGAACCCTTATGCGTTAATTGTGATCATTTGCGGAAAATTTACGTGGTAGTGTGATTTCCGGTTTTAGGGTTTAAATTGGGGATTTTCTTGTGATTGGTTTGTTGGCTTTGATTAAGGGGTATTGTGGCCCTAATTAAGTATATTTTCTAGTCTATAAATTGTATGTGAAAATGAGGTTGAATTGATATATATTTGGTATTGAATGGTAGGTTGGAAATGTGTTAAATTAAGGGGAAATGCTGTCCCATTTTTGGAGGGTATATGATTGATTTGAAGTTGTGTGATCTTGATTAAATTTATGGAAATTCTTGTGATTTGGATATTGGGAGGATTAAGTTTCATATTATTGACGGTTCTAAACTTTGTTTAAGTTAATTCATCCTTGTTTTGGCATGTACATGACTAGTATAGGCTAGTCTCATGTTAAGTGAGGATTTCTAGCCCTTAATTGTGGTTAGTGATGGTTATTTGCAAAGATTGGCTTGGAAGTGTAATTTCAGCTTTTGTTGTATTATTTCTGCCCTGTTTTCGTACTGTACATTTGACCATGTTAAAGACTGATTCTGTGAGGCCCCAGTCCGATCGTAAGTCGATATTAGGGTTAGTTGATAGTCGGTATGGAAAAAATAGGGTTTTATGGCTAGGAAGGAAACCCTAATTCGGTTAAGTTTGGAAATCCTAGTTTACGTATTATTATTATAAGGTTCAAGCTATAATTTATATTCGGTATTCTAGTGTGTGCCTTGACGTAAGTAAATATAGGATTTGTTTTAATTACAAAGGTTTAGTAAGTTTGAATGATTAGCAAACCTCTAGTGTTACAATATTAGAAAGTTTAAGTGGAGTTATTTATCGCCCGCCTTTTTCCGCATTTTCTTTATTAGAAAAATCTCCAGGATAATTTTCATGAGTAAATATGGGTTATAGATGATTTTTCAAGTATCGGTTAGCTTTTGAGAAAATAAGAACGTATATTGGACGTGGGACCCACTAGTGCGAAAAGTTCGGAAAAATTCGGCCAATTAGGTTAAATTCCGGATACTGTGTAAAATTTATCGGGTGTTAAGAGATAAGTAGAGTGTGTGAAATGATTGATGTGAGAGAGAAAAGAAAGGATTGAATTGCATTTAATGAGATGCCAAGTGTCACAAGATCATTGGGTGGACTTTATGATTTTTATTCTTTTGTTTTGACCTTTTGACCAAGTGGTTAAATATCTTAAAATTTACCACAAAATCACCATTTCTTTCTCTTCTTTGGCCGACCAACCTTAAGGAAGAAAGGAAGAGAGCTCTTCACCATTTTAGCTTCCAACAAGCTCAAATCATCCAACTCAAGTGCTTAAGCTAGTTTCTACTCCATCAAATTCCTCCATTTGGTGCTAGTGAGTGTTTTAGTGAAGTTTTTTGGAAGAGCTAAGGTGTCCAACATCTTCCCCTCTCTTGTTTACTTGGTAAGTAAAGCTTAAACTTCCACCTACACCTATTGATGCTTAAGATATGATTAGTAGTGATTAAAGTGCTGAAATTTCTGGTTTTATCTTGGTTTGAAGTGATTTAGTGAAGTTTTGATTTTATTGATGATTTTTCTGGTTTAATTGGATTATGGTGTTGTGGTTGTTTATGATGATTGATAATGAGGGGTTATGACTCTAGTGGATGGAAATGATTGATATTTGCAACCAATTTTGGATTTGGAATAAATTTTGGAAAGTTAGGGTTCATGAAGCTACATTCTGCCCGAATTTATTGCACCATGTTAGAGGCCGAATTGGCCTTGGCTTAAAACATGAAAGTTGTAGGTATTGATGAGTTTGAAGTGCCTGCAAAATTTCAGGTCATTTGGATTTGTGTAGAGTGAGTTATGTCGTTTTTACTGTTGCTGTCCAGGGTTGCTCAGAATGTGAAAACTGCGCTTGTAATCGTTTGTTTTGACTGGAATTGGTTTGGATTTTGAAGTTGGTGTCTTCTGATGAAATGTAGCTGGATGTCTTAGTTATCTTATGCCTTTGGAATTTCGGCATTTGGACTTGTATAGACTGAGTTATACCGATTACAGTTTTGTGTGATTTGTAAACCTGTTTTGGTAATTCTGGGTTCGTATTTTGCATATTTGACCTAGTTGTGCTAGGATTTGGACTGAGTGACCTTCTACATTGTTGTAGCCCTGTTCCATAGCTTCGAAATGGTGGGTCTTACACCCCCATCCGATAACCGTAGTGAATTTGGTGCCATTACCGCATATTAAGGTCAAATACGGTTTGTGATCCTGTTTTGCAATTCTGGTATAGTGTCTTGCATTTTTGACCTTGTTACATTCAAAATTGGACAAAGTTTCCTTCTTCAACATTGTAGCCCCTTAAGTCCTGGATATCCCTGTAAATTTTCAGGTTAAACGGATTAGTATATCCTGAGCTATAAACGAAATACTCAGACCTGTTTTGACCAGCAAATTCTGTTACGTTTTTGGAAAGTTTACGACTGGAACTTTGGCTTCACATTTGACTGGGTTACAAGCTGTTTGGGCTTGCGACCAAAACACCAAACTTATAGCCTTATATCAGAGCTTTCCAACGCCCTTGGAATTTCATGAATCGGATTTATATAACCTGAGATATAGCCGAGCAAATAAGGCCTGGCTGTGAAGATGACCATTTTCTGGTCAGATCTGTTTTGGTCCTGATGACCAATTTCCGTTCCGAATTTGGATTGCCGACCTTCATGAAAGTTGTTCCATTTGGAATTAACTATCTAACTGCTAATTTTCAGCTCTTTTGACCATGTGTAGCATAGAAAACAGTTCGCACTCAAAACTGACCATTTGTGCATTGGCCAGATTTCGTAAGTGATTGTGATTGGTTCATTTGGGACTGAAGCCTCCAGTTTCAGTTCTGGATGTCTTCATAACAGTTGTTGTTCATCCTTTAAGCTTCGATTTGGCATCTCATACGCCTTAATCCGATATTCGTAGCTCAACTTATGGGTAAACTAGAAATGAGTATCAAATCTGCCGTTTCCGTTTCCGTCCGTCATATTTACGTGCGCGCGTGTCGTTTTGCCGTTTTGCTTGTTTTGGGCATGTTAGTGGCCGTTTGTGATAAAATCTTCTATTTCAGACAGCGGTGAGCTAGGCGGAGCCGGTGGGGCCCACTACTAGCGAACGCGCGAAGCGATTTCGCTTTCGTACTACTTTCGGTATTTTGAGTAAGTATTCAGGCCAGTTTGGTGTGTTTTCTTTGCTATGTGTTTGAGATATGTGAAAGGGTACTTAGGCGAGGGTGTACTTTATCGCACTCGACCTAAACTCTAATTTGAATGTATAATTGTACTTGGCATATGTATATGAACCTTTTGGAACCAAAACCCTTGAGCTTGTGGCTCGGGGCGACTTTCGAGTAAAGTTTGTGAATTTTGTGAAGTTTGTGAGTTCGTGGGCCCGATCTAAGACCTGTTTGGACTATTCGAGCCGGTTAGGGCTTGGTCGAAGTCAGTCCAACTTAGTCTGAGGTCACCAAGTTTGTAGGTTCATGTTATGAACCAATTTTGTGAATCCGGTTCACCGAGAAGGTGACCAAGTTTGTGACCCGAGCTTGTGACTCAAGCTCAAGTTTGTGATTTCGTTCGCCCGGGCAAGTTTGTGAGGTGACTGGCCAGTGAGGGTGATAAGGTGTCGGTGGGTGTACAAGTGAAGTTCTACGGACTATTATTTACGGTCGACGGAGTGTCGGCAGGAGATCATACATGGCACATGAATTGGCTTTGGAGCCACCCGTATCCTTGTTATATGATGTTGTTCTTTTCTGCTTTTGCTTTACTCTTATTGTGTAATGGTTGCTACGTGAATTTATGCTCTCGCCCCTGTTTACTTACTAAGCTTTTAGCTTACCCGATTCCTTTTGTTTTCCTTAGCAGGGGCCGACGCGGGGATTTTGGCACTTACACTAGTGTAGTTACGTTTGTTTGTAATAGTTGGACAGTTAGGATGTTTGTTTTTGTTTTGGTGGTTTGTATAAGGACCCTTCTTAGGGTCTATCTTCTGCTGGTTGTGGTTGTAGTATATTAGAGTGGTTTGACTCGAGACTTTTGAAGATGTAAATATAACTTTTGGGATTGTATATATTGTATATAGTGCTCTTTCAATCTATCTCGTTTGATTGCTTTAAGTTTTGAGTCCTGGCGCGAGCTAGGCAGGCGGCCCGCCGATACCCTTGGGTTCGCCCTTGGGAGAAGTGGGGTCGTCACAGTTGGTATCAGAGCTTAGGCTTCAGATCTCTGTAGTGTATCCTAGGCTTGAAGTTTAGGATGCCGGACTGTGGGATACTTGGCTATTAAGGTAAATATTGAATGCTAAGATTTTGATATTGACTTTTGTAATTTTTCCATAAGGCAAAGTGGGGATTGAGTTGATTGCACTTGGAGATGGCCAGTCCCAGTGTGAATCGATTTGGTTCTTACTTAATATTGAAGTTAGCTATTTGGACCTATTCTTTAGGTTTGCACCCTAGGGCCGCCGAGGCGGTGCTAGTGGATTAGGTAGGTTCCGTAGGGGAGGCGCGTAGGGCCGTTGATGGGATTTCCTTTTGACTATCTGATATGTTTATTTTGTTATATCTGCCATGTTTATTTTGTTATAACCAGTATGCCTGGTTTCTTTTGTTACCCGGTGATTGACTACATTTTGGAGCCGGAGTGCTCGTGTATATTGGGTTTTGTACCGACTGGAGGTCGGGTAATGTGTAAATCTTTTGGTGTGACTTTGTAAATAAATGTATATATTCGAGTATTATCTTTTGCACCTATCCTTTGCGTACCTTTCGTGTCTCTATTTTGTGTTTTTGTTTTGTTTCTAGTTTGAATACTAAATACACGTTATGCTTGGGTCCATAGACTTTTGACATTTAGATGGCCTCCGGTACTCGAGGTAGAGGTAGAGGGCGAGGACGAAGCCCTGAAATGGAACATGAACAAGAACCAGACCAAGTAGCTACAGCCATCCAGCGAATGGCTGACTTGATGGAACGTATGATTGACCAACAGGGTCAGGGCCATGGGAATGCTGTTGGAAACCCTGGACATAATCCGGGACATAATCATGAGGGCGAGGACCGTGCCCTAGAACGGTTCCAAAAGTTTGCACCTCCTAAGTTCATAGGAGGACCTAATCCTGATTTAGCAGAAACCTGGATGGACCGTATGCTAGATATATTTGCCGCACTTAGGTATTCGGAGGAGCGGCAGATTTCTTTTGCTGTTTTCCAGTTTGAGGGGGCCGCTCGAGCCTGGTGGAATGTGATCAGAGCCAAGTGGGAGCGGGAACAGACCCCCTGGACATGGATTAACTTTACGCGAGAGTTTAATGAAAAATATTTACCACCCATCGTACAAGAGAAACGGGAAGATGATTTTATCCGTTTGCGTCAAGGGACACTGAGTGTAGCGGAGTACGAGACCCAGTTCACAAAGCTCTCCCGTTTTGCCCCGGAATTGGTGCTAACGGAGCGAAAACGAATCCGCCGCTTCGTTCAAGGTTTAAATGTGGAGATCCAGGAGGCACTGGCAGCTGCTCAGTTGGACACGTTTGGCCAGGCACTGGAAAAGGCACAGCGGATTGAGACAGCTAGGGGACAGGTAAAATCCTTTAATGAGAGGAAACGAAGACAACCCGATTCGAGCCATTTTGTGACTGGACAGAGCTCGCAAAGTGAGTTACCTTCTAAGAAGAGTCATGGAACAGATGGTCCCCGACCCGCAGGAACCCTAAACCAGGGTAATTATGGAAGAGGTCGAGTAGGGCAAGAGCCCCAGAGGAGTGCCCAGCGTGCAGGGCCAAGTGCAGGCGTTAAGCCAATCTGTGGTTTCTGTGGGGCCAATCACACTGACGAAAACTGTTGGAAGAACAGTTCGATCCGAAAATGCTATAAGTGTGGTAGTGCAGAACATCTGATCGCCCAGTGCCCTAAGTCACAAAAGGAGAAACCTAAGCCACCGACTGAAGGGACTACAGCTAAGCCGTCAAATGCAGGGGAAAATCGACCCAAAGGGCCAGCCAGAGTCTATGCAATGGGTCAACAGGAGGCGATTGACCCTTCGGCAGGTTTTGAAGGTACGCTTTGATCAACGAATTAATTTCGAGGACGAAATTGTCCTAAGTGGGGGAGATTGTGAGGTCCCAGTCCGATCGTAAGTCGATATTAGGGTTAGTTGATAGTCGGTATGGAAAAAATAGGGTTTTATGGCTAGGAAGGAAACCCTAATTCGGTTAAGTTTGGAAATCCTAGTTTACGTATTATTATTATAAGGTTCAAGCTATAATTTATATTCGGTATTCTAGTGTGTGCCTTGACGTAAGTAAATATAGGATTTGTTTTAATTACAAAGGTTTAGTAAGTTTGAATGATTAGCAAACCTCTAGTGTTACAATATTAGAAAGTTTAAGTGGAGTTATTTATCGCCCGCCTTTTTCCGCATTTTCTTTATTAGAAAAATCTCCAGGATAATTTTCATGAGTAAATATGGGTTATAGATGATTTTTCAAGTATCGGTTAGCTTTTGAGAAAATAAGAACGTATATTGGACGTGGGACCCACTAGTGCGAAAAGTTCGGAAAAATTCGGCCAATTAGGTTAAATTCCGGATACTGTGTAAAATTTATCGGGTGTTAAGAGATAAGTAGAGTGTGTGAAATGATTGATGTGAGAGAGAAAAGAAAGGATTGAATTGCATTTAATGAGATGCCAAGTGTCACAAGATCATTGGGTGGACTTTATGATTTTTATTCTTTTGTTTTGACCTTTTGACCAAGTGGTTAAATATCTTAAAATTTACCACAAAATCACCATTTCTTTCTCTTCTTTGGCCGACCAACCTTAAGGAAGAAAGGAAGAGAGCTCTTCACCATTTTAGCTTCCAACAAGCTCAAATCATCCAACTCAAGTGCTTAAGCTAGTTTCTACTCCATCAAATTCCTCCATTTGGTGCTAGTGAGTGTTTTAGTGAAGTTTTTTGGAAGAGCTAAGGTGTCCAACATCTTCCCTTCTCTTGTTTACTTGGTAAGTAAAGCTTAAACTTCCACCTACACCTATTGATGCTTAAGATATGATTAGTAGTGATTAAAGTGCTGAAATTTCTGGTTTTATCTTGGTTTGAAGTGATTTGGTGAAGTTTTGATTTTATTGATGATTTTTCTGGTTTAATTGGATTATGGTGTTGTGGTTGTTTATGATGATTGATAATGAGGGGTTATGACTCTAGTGGATGGAAATGATTGATATTTGCAACCAATTTTGGATTTGGAATAAATTTTGGAAAGTTAGGGTTCATGAAGCTACATTCTGCCCGAATTTATTGCACCATGTTAGAGGCCGAATTGGCCTTGGCTTAAAACATGAAAGTTGTAGGTATTGATGAGTTTGAAGTTCCTGCAAAATTTCAGGTCATTTGGATTTGTGTAGTGTGAGTTATGTCGTTTTTACTGTTGCTGTCCAGGGTTGCTCAGAATGTGAAAACTGCGCTTGTAATCGTTTGTTTTGACTGGAATTGGTTTGGATTTTGAAGTTGGTGTCTTCTGATGAAATGTAGCTGGATGTCTTAGCTATCTTATTCCTTTGGAATTTCGGCATTTGGACTTGTATAGACTGAGTTATACCGATTACAGTTTTGTGTGATTTGTAAACCTGTTTTGGTAATTCTGGGTTCGTATTTTGCATATTTGACCTAGTTGTGCTAGGATTTGGACTGAGTGACCTTCTACATTGTTGTAGCCCTGTTCCATAGCTTCGAAATGGTGGGTCTTACACCCCCATCCGATAACCGTAGTGAATTTGGTGCCATTACCGCATATTAAGGTCAAATACGGTTTGTGATCCTGTTTTGCAATTCTGGTATAGTGTCTTGCATTTTTGACCTTGTTACATTCAAAATTGGACAAAGTTTCCTTCTTCAACATTGTAGCCCCTTAAGTCCTGGATATCCCTGTAAATTTTCAGGTTAAACGGATTAGTATATCCTGAGCTATAAACGAAATACTCAGACCTGTTTTGACCAGCAAATTCTGTTACGTTTTTGGAAAGTTTACGACTGGAACTTTGGCTTCACATTTGACTGGGTTACAAGCTGTTTGGGCTTGCGACCAAAACACCAAACTTATAGCCTTATATCAGAGCTTTCCAACGCCCTTGGAATTTCATGAATCGGATTTATATAACCTGAGATATAGCCGAGCAAATAAGGCCTGGCTGTGAAGATGACCATTTTCTGGTCAGATCTGTTTTGGTCCTGATGACCAATTTCCGTTCCGAATTTGGATTGCCGACCTTCATGAAAGTTGTTCCATTTGGAATTAACTATCTAACTGCTAATTTTCAGCTCTTTTGACCATGTGTAGCATAGAAAACAGTTCGCACTCAAAACTGACCATTTGTGCATTGGCCAGATTTCGTAAGTGATTGTGATTGGTTCATTTGGGACTGAAGCCTCCAGTTTCAGTTCTGGATGTCTTCATAACAGTTGTTGTTCATCCTTTAAGCTTCGATTTGGCATCTCATACGCCTTAATCCGATATTCGTAGCTCAACTTATGGGTAAACTAGAAATGAGTATCAAATCTGCCGTTTCCGTTTCCGTCCGTCATATTTACGTGCGCGCGTGTCGTTTTGCCGTTTTGCTTGTTTTGGGCATGTTAGTGGCCGTTTGTGATAAAATCTTCTATTTCAGACAGCGGTGAGCTAGGCGGAGCCGGTGGGGCTCACTACTAGCGAACGCGCGAAGCGATTTTGCTTTCGTACTACTTTCGGTATTTTGAGTAAGTATTCAGGCCAGTTTGGTGTGTTTTCTTTGCTATGTGTTTGAGATATGTGAAAGGGTACTTAGGCGAGGGTGTACTTTATCGCACTCGACCTAAACCCTAATTTGAATGTATAATTGTACTTGGCATATGTATATGAACCTTTTGGAACCAAAACCCTTGAGCTTGTGGCTCGGGGCGACTTTCGAGTAAAGTTTGTGAATTTTGTGAAGTTTGTGAGTTCGTGGGCCCGATCTAAGACCTGTTTGGACTATTCGAGCCGGTTAGGGCTTGGTCGAAGTCAGTCCAACTTAGTCTGAGGTCACCAAGTTTGTAGGTTCATGTTATGAACCAATTTTGTGAATCCGGTTCACCGAGAAGGTGACCAAGTTTGTGACCCGAGCTTGTGACTCAAGCTCAAGTTTGTGATTTCGTTCGCCCGGGCAAGTTTGTGAGGTGACTGGCCAGTGAGGGTGATAAGGTGTCGGTGGGTGTACAAGTGAAGTTCTACGGACTATTATTTGCGGTCGACGGAGTGTCGGCAGGAGATCATACATGGCACATGAATTGGCTTTGGAGCCACCCGTATCCTTATTATATGATGTTGTTCTTTTCTGCTTTTGCTTTACTCTTATTGTGTAATGGTTGCTACGTGAATTTATGCTCTCGCCCCTGTTTACTTACTAAGCTTTTAGCTTACCCCATTCCTTTTGTTTTCCTTAGCAGGGGCCGACGCGGGGATTTTGGCACTTACACTAGTGTAGTTACGTTTGTTTGTAATAGTTGGACAGTTAGGATGTTTGTTTTTGTTTTGGTGGTTTGTATAAGGACCCTTCTTAGGGTCTATCTTCTGCTGGTTGTGGTTGTAGTATATTAGAGTGGTTTGACTCGAGACTTTTGAAGATGTAAATATAACTTTTGGGATTGTATATATTGTATATAGTGCTCTTTCAATCTATCTCGTTTGATTGCTTTAAGTTTTGAGTCCTGGCGCGAGCTAGGCAGGCGGCCCGCCGATACCCTTGGGTTCGCCCTTGGGAGAAGTGGGGTCGTCACAGATTCGGCTCTTGCTCAAAACATGAAACTTGTAGATATATGAGTTAGCTAGTTACCTGCAAAATTTCAGAGTGATTGGAGTACTGTAGCTTGTGAATTGACTGAAATACCCTTGACTGTTCATAGACCCTATTTTGCGGACAGTTTTCTGCCCTCTTCGAGATTTCGATATTTGATCCTGAAAATGTGTGATTTGGCCTTGGAAATCTTCATAAGAAATGTTGACATATGTTTTAGCTTCGTAACGCCATAAGATTTGTTTTGATCGGATAGGTATAGCTTTACTTGTGATTAAAATGCCAAAAGGCAATAGAAGCTTGTTAATGTTAGAATTTTCCTTTGCTTGACTTGATATTTGGTTTTAGGATTTCAACTTGATCAAGATAATGAGGTTTGCCGAATAAGCTTCGTGAGCCGTGCTTGGTGAGTGTATCATTAAATGGTTCAATGTACTTGTTATATGACTTGAATAGGTCGAGGGTGTACTTTACCGCTCTTGACCACTTGCTTGCACTATTGTTACTGTTGGACTGTGAAATTTCATGAATATGTGATTTGATATTTGTTAGGGCAATGCCCTATTATTTCTATGAAAACTGAGCTCATTCCCTTGGACCGTTATTTGAGTCGAGCCGGCAAGGGCTTGGGCGATTCGTTAACGAGCCTTCGGGTCTCTGATAGGCGAGTGGAGTGTTATCTCCTCGACCTTGTGGTATACTCGAGTATTACCTTTTGAAACTATGAGGTGTGCGGGCCCGAATAGGGGGTGAATGGTGGAAGGAATTGGTGTGAAGTGGTGTCTACGGTTTTTGGTTATCCTCAATGGTTGACGGAGTGTCAACGAGTACGATCAAGTATGGACCTCGGAAACGGCCCTTGAGGGCCGAATGTATCCTTTTATAAATGGATGTTTGAATGAAGGCACTTATGCATATATGTTATTTGGCCATATCATGTACTTGTGCATTTGGTACCTCACGAGCGCAAGCTCACCCCCGTTGTTTTGTTTTCCTTACAGGGACACTGCTGGACTCAAGTTTTGAAATGAGTTGAGCTAGTTATGTAGCTAGTTTTGAGTTGCTCCTCGAAAACTTGAAATTTTGATGTAAATGAATTCAAGTACTTTTGAAGTGTACAATTGAACCTTTCTCATGTATATATATGTCCTTGTCAAGTCTTGGATAAACTGCATTATGTGTTTGATGTGTTTATGCGAGTACCGGTTTCGAACAAAGGAAGAGCTGTATTACGTTATCTGTGTACCTGGATGGCTTGTAATTTGTCTAGTTTAGATTTGGAATCGCTTGTGTAATTGTTGGGCTAGGCGAATTGGAATGGATGGAATTACACCTTGTACGGTTTGAATTTGGATCGCCTCTTGTGTAATAGCTTGTGGATATGGTTTGTAATGAATGATTGGACTTGAATGGACGTACGTGTACACTCCGCAGCGTTTGTGATATGTAGTTCTTGGAGAATTTGATATATATATTTGAGATTTATATTGTAATTTTTGGGAGAACTGTAGTGATTGACGGAGTCCTGGCGAGAGCTGGGCAGGCAGCCCGTTGACCCCTCTGGTTCGCCTTAGGGGAAAATGGGGTCGTTACAGTGTACTCATGTTCATGTGTTATATTTGGTTTGTATATGTCCATTTCAAGGATTATATGAAGTTACTTGTATTCGATTGGGTCCCGGTCGAATTGTGACGTGGCCGGCATTGTTCATGTGTGGCTCCGATTTTCGTTTCTCTATTTCGCGACTTTTGATTCGTTTGAGAGCGCTTTTGTTTTCCGGAATGTTTGAGATTGTGTTTAACTACCTCGTTAGTCCTGGCGAGAGTTGGGCAAGCAGTCCGCTGACCCCTCTGGTTCGCCTTAGGGGAAGGTGGGGCTGTCAAAAAGTCAGGCCAGAAAGTGACCGAATTTTGGCCACTTTTCAGATGTAACAAAACGGCTAACACATGTTTTAACAAAATCTCACAAATTTAGTCGAGGTAGGTCAAGTGCAATAAAGTATACACTTGCTTATGAGACAAGAAATCAAGTACCTAGCATTGTTGATACGAACCCGCCCGTAGGTATGAACTCGTATCCCACATAGTGCCTGAATCTAGATGAAGGAATCAAGTTGGTGCACGGAGTAACACTCGAAACCCTAACTCTATGGTGCGAGCCTTGGACTTAACCTCAACCCACAAACACTCGAGTAATTGAGACGATGTTACAAGTAGAAGAACGCCACAATCAAGGTGTTACTTGACTGATAAGTTCGTTGAACACTCTTGAGCAATTTGTAAGTATTCAAGGGGATTCTCTTAGACAAGAGATAAGTGCAAACACTCAATTTCTGGAATATTATTGAATGCATAAAATGGTTGGATGTAGGGGCTATTTATAGCCTTATATAGAGACGAAAACCTAAAGTGATGTGGATTATTTCCTAAGGACTAAAAGACTTAGTTTCGGACACAAAGGCTTAGTGGCCTGGCCGAACCTATGAGGACACTTTCACAACTAACGTAAAACAAGATAATGGACTATTAAGCCCTTATTTCAAACGCCTAACTCAAGAAATCAGAAAATGAGGCTTTATCCCTCGATTGGAGCTCTAAGCTCTACTTCGTTTGACTCTTGGGCTTGAATGAAAGTATAACGGATTGTTTTGTCTTGCTCAAGCTCGGTTTCAAGACATGCCTGGTCAATTCCCTCGTAGGTGGCACAAACGAGTGCTTGCATGGACTCCTTGATCTTCTTGGCACAAGCCCTTGTCATTGGGCCATTGAATTCCTCCATGCAGCTCTCCTTCATGGGCTCAAGGCTAGTCACCCCTCCTCTTGCATCATTCCCCTCCTCTTGAAGGCGATTTGTCCCCAAATCAAGCTTATCGTCTGCAAGGAAAGGACTTAAGTTAGCCACATTAAAGGTAGCGTGGACACCGTACTTACCTGGTAGGTCCAATTTGTATGTGTTATCATTGATGCGCTCTACCACTTGGAAAGGTCCATCTCCCCTAGGCAAGAGTTTGTTGCGTCATTGCACAGGGAGCCTCTTCTTGCACATATGAATCCATACCCAATCCCCTGGCTCAAAAATCATCTTGCGACGACCCTTGTTAGCATGATGAATAAATTGGAATGTGCATTTCTCAATATTATCCCTTACCTTTTGGTGCAAGGCACGCACTTGCGCAGCTCGTTTCAGTCCATCCATGTTAGTTCGTTCAGTCACAGGTAAAGGCGATAAATCCAAAGGTATGAGAGGGTTAAACCCATAAACGACTTCAAATGGTGAGTAGTGTGTGGTACTATGGACTATGTGATTGTAGGCAAACTCCACATGTAGCAAACAATCTTCCCATGATTTCAAATTCTTTTTGATAAGTGCACGCAATAAAGTGGAAAGTGTCCTATTAACTGCTTCAGTTTGACCATTGGTTTGAGGGTGACTGGAAGTAGAGAATAAGAGTTTGGTTCCTAGTTTGCCCCATAAAGATTTCCAAAAATAACTAAGAAACTCGACATCTCTATCACTAACGATGGTGCGTGGCATACCGTGAAGAATAGGTGAGCTACATGTTTAGCATCGTCAGTTTTATGACATGGAATGAAGTGTGCCATTTTCAAAAAATGATCAACAATCACATAGACAGAGTCATGGCCATACCTAGTCCTAGATAATCCAAGCACAAAGTCTATGGAAAGGTCAACCCATGGGGTAGTAGAAATAGGCAATGGAGTATAGAGTGTGAGACCCCGAAAATTTTTTTATTTTCTAGGCATTTGTTTTAGTCTTTTGGGCTCAATTTTTTGGTATTTTCTTTATTATATGAAGTTTCTGGGGATTTTTTTATGAGAAAATATGATTTTTTTTATCATTTTTTGAAATAAGTCATTTTCTCAGGTAATGGTGGTGTACAGTGGATGTGGGACCTACTAGTACGCTAAGTGCGGTAAATGTGAATACTGTGGAGGACCTTTTATATACAGGGATTATAATTGTGAGGACCCGTAATTTTCTTAATGTCTAGGTTTTTATTTTCTTTTAATTGTACGTTTTTCCACATTTTCTTTTTGAAATTTTTTTAAACACAATGTTTATGAGTAAATATAGTTTTTAGATGATTTTTATAGTATCGGTTAGTTTTTTGAGAAATTAAAGCGTATATCGGACGTGGGACCCGCTAGCGCGAAAAGTTCGGAAAAATTCAGCCAACTAGGTTAAGATTTGGATACTGGGTTTAATTTATCGGTTGTTATGAGATATTTAGAGGTTACCAAGTGGTTGGTGTGAGAGAGACAAAAAGTTAGGCAAGTAATTAATGAAAGTGACATGTGTCACTTAGAGATTCATTCCTACATTTGACTTACTATTCATCCTTTTACCATTTACTAAATAAACCCAAAAATTGACCAAAAATCTTCCATTTTTTCCAAGCTTGTGGCCGAACCTCTCTACAAGGAAGAAAGAAACAAAAGCTCTCCAAGTTCTTGATTCAATCTTGGTCAAATCCAATAAACCAACAATTTAATCTTGCTTTTGTCCCATAAAAACCTTTAAGTGAGTGGTTGTGAGTTGATAAGTGGAGTTGTTTGGAAACTTAAGGTGCTAAGTGGTCTCTTTTCTTTGGTTACCAAGGTGAGTAGTAAAGAAACCCCTCTCCTCTATCTAATGATGTTTAATTAATAACATGTGGTAGTCTAAGATGTGATTTTGTGGATTATATCTTGATTTTGGTTGAAATTGGTGAAGTTTTATATTTATTTGGGATTTTTCTGTTTCAATATGATTCATATCTTGTGGCCATGTATGATGATTGGAAATGACCAAAAATGAAGCTAGTGGGTGTAAATGGTGGTTAATTGCAGGAAATTTCTGTTTTGGAAAGATTTTGAAAATTAGGGTTTCATTTTCCCCTTTTCTGCCTGGTACTGTTCATCATGGTTAGAGGCCGAATTGGCCTTGGGTTAAAACATAAAAGTTGTAGGAAATGATACTTTAGATATTCCTACAAAATTTCAGGCCAATCGGAGTAGCGTAGCTTGTAAAAAGACCGAAATACCCCTGCTGCCCTGTTTTTACCCGAACTTGAGAATTGCTTCTGTAATTGGTTATTTTGGTTGGGAATACTTCTGAATTGGTTGTTGAGGTCTTCTGAAGAAATGTAACCTGATGTCTTAGCTTTTGGATGGCTTTGGAATCACTTGATTTGGACTTAGGTAGCCTGAATTACGGTTCGCTAACCAGTATGCGGTTTGTTAACCTATTTTTACGGTTCTGGTATAGTATATTGAATTTTTGACCTGTTTGCACTAGAAACTGGACTGAGTGGCCTTCTGCAACATTGTAGCCCTATCTCTTAGCTTCGAAACGTGGGTCTTGTACCTCCATCCGATAATCGTAGTGCCAATGGTGCCAAAACCGTAAAATGACGTCAAAAAACTGTTTTATGGTTTAGAGCTTAATGCCATTTCCGGAAATGTTTCTAGCTTGATTTTTGTATTTATATGACATTAAACCTAGTGAACGGCTTTTGGAAATGAGATTATTCTGTATGAGATGTTTGGACTGATTTGAGGAAAATAATGAAGCCATTAGTGGCTGGGAAAATAGGTAAACACAAAGGGCATGCTGCCCAAAATTTTAGGGCTATGTGATTTCCTTCAATAGAGTTGATCTTAGTACAAATGAAGGGTTTTAGGGGTTGTTTATAACCCTAGAACCAACTGTTATCTTTTTACACTGTAATAGTACTTAACCTGGGAAAGCATACGACATCCAGTCGAGCCTTACTTATGCATTCCGTTTACTCGATTTTGGATGTGAAACCTTCAATTGGTTTACTTTGATGATTTTAGGGTTTCTTGGCAATCAAAGCCAATCCGAAGTGAAAACTTTTGAAGTGTCTGTATTTGAACCGGTGAGTGTACCACTCCCCTCACTTGTTGTTTAACTCGGTTTCTGTACATGCAATCTGTGATATGAACGTCTCAGCTATCTGTTTATTTTGTGGGAGACGAGAGTGTACTTTATCACACTCGTTCTCTTGTCTGTTCATATGCCAATTTTGGTACGAATCTGAATCTGTTATCTGTATCTGTTCTGATGTCGTTTGGAAACTGGTATCCAGCGACCTTTCTGTGACCTCTGAACTCAACACTTGTGGCTAGTTACTCGAGCCGGGCTGGCAGGGGCCTGGTCGATTAGATAACGAACCACGGTAGTCTGTTTTGGGATCTTTGGGTATTGAAACCCTTGATTCCGGTATACTCGAGTATTACCATTTCTGAACTGATTGGAGTTCGGGCCCGGTAGGGGTATGTGAGGTGGAAGGAATCGGAGAAAGTGGAGTCTACGGTATTGGTTACTTCTTTAACGTTGACGAAGTGTCAACTATTATTTCGATCAAGTTTCGGTGAAGCAAATGGGAATTGGCTCTTGAGAGCCACCTGTATCCTTTCTGTCTATGGTGTTTGTTCACTTCTTTATTTGATTTGCATATGTGACTAATTGAATATGAAGTTCCACTTTTCTTACTTGCTATTATTTTGGTACCTCATTGAGCATAAGCTCACCCCTTCCCGTTATCTTTGTTTTCCTTACAGGGAACCACTTTTGAGGCTAAGATGTTTTGAAGCCCGAGTCGAGCTAGTTTTAATATATTTTTGTAAAGCTCCTCGATAGTTGGAAAACCCTAAATGTATTTTGATCTAATTATCTTCTTTTTGTTTCGTGAACTACAAATGTATGTGTATAAAACTATTTACCCTGTTCATGTATCCTATTTGGATTGGGAATGTTTTCTCGAGTTATCTTGCCATATCTGTATTTGTTTGGCTCCTAGTTGGATGGTGACGTGGCAACCACTATTCATTGTGGTTTCGATTTTCATTATGCCATTTGGCGACTTTGAATCGTTTGAGCACGCTATTACCTTCCTGAATGTTTTCGATTTCATTTAACTGCTCGATAGTCTTGGCGAGAGCTGGGCAGGCGGTCCGCCGAACCCTTTGGTTCGCCTTAGGGTGAGGTGGGGTTGTCACAGGTGGTATCAGAGCCACTTCGCGTGGTCTCTGCGCGGAGTGAGCTTGGGCCAAGTGGTGTTATGGTCCTGATTTCGTGAATGTGTTTACGTGCTCGTTTGAGCATAAGCTATGAACCGGGCATGTCATAAGTGTAGCGATCTTTATCATGGGACTTGAGGAAGTTAGGTATGTATGTCGGGTAGGAATCTTTAATATGGATTATTTACTCTTGGGACTGGCCAGCTCGAGTGGTGAATTATCTTATTTTGGATTCTGGTGCTTGAATACAAAAGGGGATGAAACCTAGGTTAGAAATGACTTGGCGCATTAGACATCTGATTCGACCAAACTTTTATGATGGGTGAATGATTAACCTTGCCTAAGAGATAAATTGTGATTCCTTGTAGATTATGGATGAGCCTTAGGGCGGGGAAGCTTTTGGTTAGTTACTTGTGTACCCTCGGCCTAGTTAGTATATCGTTCTTTTAATGACTTTCATGTGGTTCTTTTTGCTTGTATCTGACTGACTGCTACTATGTGATTTATCTGTTAAAGATACGCTATATGTATATTGCCTACTTTTCTCACTTGTACCTGCATGCTTTTGTTTTAATATTGTATTCGCGCTTCAACCCTAGACTAGTTAAGCCAAATGGAAGGTACTCGTAGTGGACGGGGCCGAAAGCATGGAACCTTAAATGAAGGAGGAAACCAAGAACCAATACCTGGACCCAATCCTGAATTTGGAATGGACGCTAACTTTCAGGTGGCCGCTGCTATCCAACGTATGACCGATCTGTTAGCCCACGTGGTGGAACACCAGGGCCAGAATCCTAATCCTCAACCTGGAAACCCTGCTAATCATATAGAGGGCGAGGATAGAGCCCTTGAGAGATTCCAGAAATTCTCCCCACCAAAATTTCTTGGAGGCCCTGATCCTGATGTGGCTGAGAAGTGGCTGGAGAAGATGATCGATATTTTCACTGCTTTACACTATACCGAGGAGAGACAGGTGACATTTGCTATATTTCAACTAAAGGGAGCCGCCCGTTCCTAGTGGAATGTCATTCGAATGAAATGGGAAAGAGAACAAACCCTGAGGACGTGGGCGAACTTTATGAGAGAATTTAACGCCAAGTTTTTCCCTCCTCTAATCCAAGAAAAGAAGGAACATGAATTCATTCGGCTTCACCAGGGAACTCAAACCGTAGCCGAGTATGAAAGTCAATTCACTCGGCTGTTTAAGTTTGCGCTCGAACTGATTGTAACCGAACAAAGACGGATAAGGCGTTTTATTCAGGGATTAAATGTTGAGATTCAAAAGGATTTGGTGGTAGCTCAACTTAGTACCTTTAGTGATACTGTGGAGAAAGCCCAGCGGGTTGAAAATGTGAGGCTACAAGTTAGAAACTTCCAAACCAAGAAAAGGGGCTTTCCTGGGAGCAGCTCAGAACAAGCGGACAAGAGTACAACCCCTAAAGGTGGAAAGGGAAACAGGGGAGTACGGCTACCGGGGGTATCAGGTGGTGTTCCACAGGGGGAATCAGTCTCTGCTACTCGTGGTCCCTGTGGATATTGCGGAGGGCCAAACCATACGGAAGTAAATTGTTGGAAGAAGGAAGGGAATGTTTGCGCTGTGGAAGCGCCGAACATCGGATTGCTAACTGTCCAGCTCGCTTGCGCGAGTGGAGAGGGACTCTGCCACCAACCAAGACCAATTCTCGGCAACCAACCAAGATTAACCCTGGACAGACGAAAGGAAAAGGGACTGGATCGAAGGTACCAGCTCGGGTTTATTCGCTAGAGCAGCATCCAGTCCCTGACTCGTCTGAGGAGGTAGAAGGTATGATCCACCGCATAATTAAGACTTTGAAGGATCTTAGTGGTAAGGAAATTTCAAGGACGAAATTTCTTTAAGGGGAAGAGAGCGTGAGGACCCGTAATTTTCTTAATGTCTAGGTTTTTATTTTCTTTTAATTGCACGTTTTTCCATATTTTCTTTTCAAAATTTTTTAAACACAATGTTTATGAGTAAATATCGTTTTTAGATGATTTTTGTAGTATCGGTTAGTTTTTGAGAAATTAAGAGCGTATATCGGACGTGGGACCCGCTAGTGCGAAAAGTTCGAAAAAATTCGGCCAACTAGGTTAAGATTTGGATACTGGGTTTAATTTATCGGTTGTTATGAGATATTTAGAGGTTACCAAGTGGTTGGTGTGAGAGAGACAAAAAGTTAGGCAAGTAATTAATGAAAGTGACATGTGTCACTTAGAGATTCATTCCTACATTTGACTTACTATTCATCCTTTTACCATTTACTAAATAAACCCAAAAATTGACCAAAAATCTTCCATTTTTTCCAAGCTTGTGGCCAAACCTCTCTACAAGGAAGAAAGAAACAAAAGCTCTCCAAGTTCTTGATTCAATCTTGGTCAAATCCAATAAACCAACCATTTAATCTTGCTTTTGTCCCATAAAAACCTTTAAGTGAGTGGTTGTGAGTTGATAAGTGGAGTTGTTTGGAAACTTAAGGTGCTAAGTGGTCTCTTTTCTTTGATTACCAAGGTGAGTAGTAAAGAAACCCCTCTCCTCTATCTAATGATGTTTAATTAATAACATGTGGTAGCCTAAGATGTGACTTTGTGGATTATATCTTGATTTTGGTTGAAATTGGTGAAGTTTTATATTTATTTGGGATTTTTCTATTTTAATATGATTCATATGTTGTGGCCATGTATGATGATTGGAAATGACCTAAAATGAAGCTAGTGGGTGTAAATGGTGGTTAATTGCAGGAAATTTCTGTTTTGGAAAGAAATTTTGAAAATTAGGGTTTCATTTTCCCTCTTTCTGCCCGGTACTGTTCATCATGGTTAGAGGCCGAATTTGTGACAGCCCCACCTCCCCCTAAGGCGAACCAAAGGGTTTGGCAGACCGCCTGCCCAGCTCTCGCCGGGACTCAGTCGTTCACTCACACAAATCAGAAATAGAACCACAAGAGAAAAAAAACAAAACGAGGATCCAAAACTTAAAACAAAACTTATATACATAGATATCTCAGAAGGAAGTACAACCGTCAAATATACAGAGGTTCTCAATCACCAGACAACCAGCCCGTGCCAGGCACTAGGGCGAGAACCATGACACAAGAAAACCAAGGGCTAGACGCAGCTAGTCTATACCGGCTCTCGTCCTTGCTCGCCTTCCCCTGTTGAGGAAAACAAACTAAAGGGGTGAGCTTTAAGCTCAGTGAGGTTCCGAACACATAGGCAACAAGAAGTTCAATGCACTCATTACATGTTACCAATAATTCAAATACAAAAGAAAGCGATAAACACCTTCGTTAAAAGGATACGTGCTTACAAGGAGCCATTCGTTCATTCATTCGCTCATTCACTCTCCCTTCGTTCCCTTATACCTTCAATCATTTGAAAATACGTTTGTATATAAGTAAAACCCTCATTCATTCATTCACCAGGCTCCACCAACCTCCACCAACCTACAAGGTAATACTCGAGTATACCAAAACATTCACCCAGGTCCCTAATCGCCCGACCGAGTCCGCTTATGGCTCGAGACGACGGGTAACAAGGGGCAATGGCCAGTTCAGCCAAAAGGCTTACATTCATGCACAAATAACATTTCAATCATTCAATCATTGAAATTTTCACAATCATTTAGGCCGAGTGCGATAAAGTACACACTTGCCTAGAAAACTCGTTTTAACAATCATTGAAAGCATTTAACATGTTATCAATCATTCATACCAGCCATAAAATCATGAAACATATCAAACAGGAAACACTTACCTATACACGCAAAATAACGTCCACTTCTTGTAACAGCCCCACCTTCCCCTAAGGCGAACCAAAGGGGTTGGCGGACTGCCTGCCCAACTCTCGCCAGGACTAACGGTTCAGATTAGCGCGATCTAATACTTTTCGGGTCATACAACCGCGTGTGAACAAGTCGAACCCACAAAAATAAATAAAAAAAAACAAAGTCGGAGTCGGCCAGGAAGAGGAACCGACACGTCAAACCCAACCAAACGTCAAGCAAATATTTACATCTCACAAGTTCGCATATACAACCCAAAAGGGGCATACCTAAATGATTCAAAAGTGGATACATGTACGGTTTTCCAAATCCAAAAGAGAAACGAACCCAAACTATATTTAGGGTTTAAATCAACGAGCTATACAAAAGATATGTCCAACTAGCTCAAGTCGGCAACCGATTATCAAATCCAGTCCAAAAGTATTTATTTTTCCTGTAAGGAAAACAAAAGGAACAGAACGGGGTGAGCTTGCGCTCAATGAGGTACCAAACAGATAGCAATAAAATCATGGCATTTCACATTTAACAAATCAGATACACATGTCAGATGTAAAGCAAAGGAACTAATGATTCAAATCAGAAGGATACGGGTGGCTCTCAGGAGCCAAATTTCCAGCGCAGTACTTGATCCAAACCGGTTGACTCTCCGTCAACGCATATAGAACCAACGCGTCCGTAGACCCCTCTTTACACCGAATTCCGTCCACCAAACACCCCTTTATCGGGCCCGCTCACCGTAACCGAACAGAAATGGTAATACTCGAGTATACCCGGAATCAAGGGTCTCAATACCCAAAATCCCCGAACAGACTACCGTGGTTCGTTATCTAATCGTCCAGGCCCTTGCCGGCCCGAGTCGAATAACTTAGCCATAGGATTGAGCTCATACGTCATTGAAATCCGAACAGATGCAGACACAGATAACAGATTCAGATACAGATACAGGATAGCAGATTCAGATAGCAGATTCAGACGGCAGATTTAGATAGGCACTCAAAATTGGCATATGAGCAGATAGAAGAACGAGTGTGATAAAGTACACCCTCGCCTCCATTTTATCAAAACAGTATTTGGCTTCAATAGTCATAAATCAAGTATTCAGATATTCAGATATTTCATATAATGGGTAGCAGGTAGTGGAACACTCACCGGCTCAACTTCAAAAGTTTTCACTTCAGATTGGCCTTAATCGCCAAGAAACCCTAAAATAATCAAAATAAACCAATTGAAGGTTTTACTTCCAGAATCGAGTAAACAGAATGCACATGTGAGGCTCGACTACACGTCGTACGCCTTGCCAAATAAATACTAATGCAAGAAGGCAAAAACATGATTCCCTTGGAAACGAAAAGGTAGCATGAAGACCTAGGCGCAAACATCCCAAAAGCCTTTCATTCTACCAAAAGGCAAATCCAACTTAAAGGAACTAAACGGCCTAGAAAATCGGGCAGCACTTCCCCTAAATTTCTTACTTTTCCAGCCATTAAGGCTTCATTATATCCTCAAATCAGACCCAACATCTCACACAAAATTCATCTCATTTCCCAAAAGCCGTTCGCTAGGCTCAAAGTGGTACAAGTACAAAAGTTAGCTAGGAAACAATCGAAATGAAAGCAAGCCCTAAAAGAGACTCGATAACGAGTCATATAGCCATACCAATTATAACCCTAATAGGGTTTCATATGCATAAATTAGCATCATAGGTAACCAGAAATTAAGAAATGGCTTTAACTTAGGCCTTATTAAAAAAAAACCGTATTTGACCTCATAATGCGGTAATGACACCACTTTCACTACGGTTATCGGATGGGGGTACAAGACCCACCGTTTCAAAGCTATGAAACAGGGCTACAACAATGTAGAAGGCCACTCTGTAATGGCCCCACTTCTCCCTAGGGCGTACCCCAGGGTATCGGCGGACCGCCTGCCCAGCTCTCGCCGGGACTCAGTCAGTCTCTATAAGAAAAGATAAGAAAATCCACAAAACAATCGAAATAACAATAATTCCAAACTTAAACGTAAACTTATATACATTACTGTCTCAATGGAAGTACAACTGTCAAAATATAGGTTCTCAATTCACCATACAACCAGCCCGTGCCAAGCACTAGGGCGAGAACCTTTACAAAAGAAACCAAAGTACTACAACGGCTAATCTATTCGTAGCTTCCGTCCTCGCACGTCTTCCCCTGCTAAGGGAAACAAAAACTAAAGGGATGAGCTGGAAAGCTCAGTGAGGTTCCGTACACATAGGCAACAAGAGAAACAAATGCATGTAAACAACAATTCACGATACAAGTACCACAAAGCGATAAACACATTCATTAAAAGGATACGGGCTCACAAGGAGCCAATCGTTCATTCATTCATTCTCCTTCCATTCTCCTTCCTTCAATCATTTAAAAATGCATTTTGCATAAGTAAAACCCCTCGTTCATTCATTCATTCATTTCATTCACCCCGTCCCTGGCTTTTGACCAGGCTCCACCAACCTACAGGGTAATTGATACGGATACGGGTGCGCAACCACTTCAACCTTGGGTCAAGGACAACATTGACGGTCCGATGACAAGATCAAGATCCAAGAAGGTGAAGGAAGCTTTACAAGCCTTGATCATTCACCATACAAGCAAGGAGCAAGCTAGGTTTGAAGATTTGATGGACCATGACGTTACTTTGTTCACTTGTACGTTTGAAGTGAAGGGATGATCTCATACTTGTTAGTTTAGTTAGTAGTTGTTTTAAGACTGTCTAGTTTAGTAGTTGTTAGGCGTTAAGTATTTTATTACTTATTGGGCCTTATCGGAAAGCCTTAAAGAGCTGACTCTTTAAGCTCTTTCTGCGGACCGAATTTCTTTCAGGTTTATGTGGGCCGGAGTTTGCCCTAGTTTTAGCCTATAAAAAGGCACCTCTTGTATCAGTCCGCACAGAATATTTTTACAACCAGAAATCGTGAGGAATTTTCCTTTCAAGTTCTTAATCGAACTTACTCTTGAATTCTTGAGTTCATTGCTTAGGATTCAAATCTGACTTTATCGATTAGTTTGTTCCCTAATCGTGGTGTCTCTTCATCCATCTTTATTTGCTTAAGGTTGCTGATTGCCTTTGTGTGTCAGAGGTCTTGAATTCATGAGAACAATCGAGTTCAATTTCCATTGGGAGAAAAGGTCCAACTCTGATAATTACAAGGTTGGGAGGTTCTAGGAGGGTCTTCCCCTAGGGTTGCTCATCAGTTGGTAATCAGAGCATCAGGTTAATTCTCTTTCAATTGAAGTTGTTCATATCTTATTAGTTTGTGTCTTTTGTCAAAAAAAAAAAAAAAAAAAACTGTAGCGATTACTGTTCATCGTTACTGTTCCGAAATACTGTTCATCGTACTGTTCACGTTACTGTTCATCCGAAAAAAAAACTGTTTGGGTATTGTCTTTTTTGTGTTTTCTGTCCAACTTTTGTTCTTGAGTCTGTTATACTTTTGTTTGGATTTAAAGACAAAAAAAAAAAAAAAAAAAAAGAGTCACGTACCTTATATTGTTTTTAGTGTCCAAGTTGCTAGAGTATTGCTGGAATTTTTCTTTTGAGTATTGCTGAAATTCTGTTTTGCCTATTTCTTGAGTATTGGTTGTTGTTCTGGCAAACCCTAAACACCACAACGTAATTTGGGGAGTTCTTGAGTTTCTTGAACAAATTCTTGAAGTTCTTGGACCATCAAGTCTTGTTTTGAAAATTCTTGAACCATAAATCAAGAACCAGGGCCTTCTTGAAATTTGCATAACCTTTCATCCGTTTTCTTGAACTTGTTGGTGTGATCTAAATTTGTGTTCCTTGAAGAGCCGAGAAAAAAAAAAGAAAAAAAAATGAAAGAGAAAAAAAAAGGAAGAAGAGAAGGAATTGGCTCTCATACAAAGGAAATCAAGTTTCCAAAAAAAAAAAAAACAAAAAAAAAAATCGTGAGTTTCCAATTCTTGGTGGGTTCCCAAATCTTGATTAGTCTCCAAATCTTGGTTGATTTCCCAAAATTTGAGTTTCCTAATCTTGATTGGTTTCTAACTCTTGAGTTCCAATCTTGATTGAATTCCAAAAACCCCAAACGACCTAACCAGCCCCAAACACACCCAATTCCATTTTCAACACCAAACCAAACCCTTAGCCCAAACCGCCTTGGGAGTTCTTGAGTTTCTAAAATCGGTTGAGCTAGTTTTGCGATCCGATTTGACTGAAATTTGAGGACTGGTTCGTACATTATTTGAGCACCCTAAAAGCACCACTTACCATCCAAAATACTGACCAGAAACTCAGCAAAAAAACAACAGCTCAAAAAAAAAAAAAGTTCTAGCTTCGGGTAGAGTTTTTCTAAGATTTGCAAATTTCTGCTTTGTGTCTTGTTACTTGCTTATAGGGTAATTAATTCTGGAATTTTGAGAGTTGAGTTGTTTTAAGAACTTCGAAAAGGGAAATTGAGAGTGAGTGTGTTTTCTTGAGTGATACACGAGTGCTTTGCAAGGTAGACTAGTATACATTTGTTTTGCAGGTTTGACAACATGTCTCAAGAGGGGAACATGCCTGAGCCGTCTGAGACTGACATGTCACTCAAACTGGTGCTCCAAGCTCTTCAAAAACAAGCGGAGAGACAGGATGTGACAGCCCCACCTTCCCTTAAGGCGAACCAGAGGGTTCGGCGGGCCGCCTGCCCAGCTCTTGCCGGGACTCAGTCCCTCACTACATTCCTCAAACAGATTACAATATAAATCTCAAAATTACATCAAATTCTCCAATGATTACATATTACAAATGCAGCGGAAACTGATTCCAATCGTCGAACGTATACTTACATCCATATCAATTTCAAATATTTATACAAGACCAACTCGTACATAAAATAGATCCAAACTTAAACTGTACACGATATAAGCCATCCAGTCACGTGAATAAGCACTCCAAGCTTTTCTTCGCCTTGAGCCCTGTGGGGGGGGAAATAAAACATTTTGGGGTGAGCTAGAAGCTCAGCGAGTAACCATTAAAATCAGTAATCAAATCGGTTTCACAATAGTTCATTTCAATGATGTCATATAGCAATGATGTCATAAATCAAATGATAAATCCGGAAACAACTACAACATTTGCAAAACAGTAAATATGGATTATCAATAATTCAAGGAACATTTACAATGGAAAGCGATAGTAACATTCATGAAAGGATACATTCATTCTCCTGACATTTCCTCGCTCATTTGGTCATTCATTTCATTTCATTCACCCCGTCCCTGGCTTTTGGCCAGGCTCCACCAACCTACAAAGGTAATACTCGAGTATACCAAACGTTCACCCAAGTTCCTAATCGCCTGACCGAGTCCGCTTCTGGCTCAAGACGACCGGTAACAAGGGGCAATGGCCAGTTCAGCCCAAAAGGCTTACATTCATGCGCAAGTAACATTTCAATCGAAAATTTCACATTTATCGAGGTCGAGTGCGATAAAGTACACACTCGCCTCGAAAACTCGTTTTGGAAATCATTATAAGCGCTTAACACGTTATCAACCAAAATACAAGTCTTGAAGACAAGAAATATAGCAAACAAGGCACACTCACATGCCAGCACGCATGATATGCAAGAAAACATTTCAAAAGTAACTTTGGAAACAGTTCAAAAGTAAATAATGTAAGAAACGGTTCATAAATAACTTTAGAAGTAGTTTGAGGTCACTCACCTCCACGGCTCAGAAACCATCCATCATGTATCATTGCCTTGCTCAAATCCAAGCCTTAGATCACAAACTCAATGCAAACAAGTCCTTTAAAAGTTCGGACAGCACTTCCCCTACATTTGCTAACTTTTCCAGCCATCATGGCTTCATTATTCTTCTCATTCAAACCCAAAGATACACACACAACAACAAGTTCATCCAATAGCCATTCAGCAAGCTCCAAGAAGTACAAAGACAAGTCAAGCTAGGAAAAAGTCCGGAAATGAAAGTTAAGCTTAAAACCAGAAAAACAGGTTTTGACGTCATTTTACGGTAATGGTACCAAAGGCGCTTCGATTGTCAGATGAAGGTGCAAGACCCACCGTTTCGAAGCTAAGAACCAGGGTTACAACAATGTAGAAGGCCACTCAGTACAAATCCTAGCATAACTAGGTCAAATATGCCAAAATACCAAACCAGAACCACTAAAACAGGTTCACAATTCACACAATGCTGTAATGAACACAACTCAGTCTATACAGGTCCAAATGCCGAAATTCCAAAGGCATATGTTAGCTAAGACATCTAGATACATTTCCTCAGAAGACACCAACAACAAAATCCAAACCAATTCCAGTCAAAACAAACGATTACAAGCGCAGTTTTCACATTCTGAGCAACCCAGATCAGCAATAGTAAAATCGACATATCTCACTCTACACTAATCCAAATGACCTGAAGTTTTGTAGGCACCTTTAAAATGTCATTCCCTACAACTTTCATGTTTTGAGCCAAGGCCAATTCGGCCTCTAACTAGGTGCTAAAAATTCGGACAGATTGTGCAACCCAAAACCCTAACTTGCTGAAATTCTTTCCAAACCCAAAATTGATTGCAAATATCAACAATTCACACCCACTAGTGTCATTATAGGCCATTGCCAATCATCATAAACAGCCACACCATCATAATCTAATTAAACCAGAAAAATCATCAATAAAATAAAAACTTCACCAAATCACTTCAAACCAAGATGAAAACCAGAAATTTCAGCACTTTAATCACTAATAAGCATAACTTAAGCTTCATTAAGTGCAAGAGGGAATTCACACACCACTCACCTAGTAACCAAGAGAGATAGAGATGTTGGACACCTTAGCTCTTCAAACAAACTTCACTAAACTACCTACTAGCACCCAAGGAAGGAATTTTATGGAGTAAAAACTAATTTAGGCAAGTAGTTTGGATGATTTGAGCTAGGAATTTGCCAAGATGTTGAAGAGTTTTGTCTTTCTTCTTGCTAGAGAGGGCCGGCCATCCAAAGGTAAGAAATGGTGATTTTTGGGCAATTTTTAAGATATTTAACCTTTGGTCAAAAAAAGTCAAAAATTGGAATAGTAAATCTTAAAGTAAAACCAATAAGAGGGTGACACTTGTCACCTCATTAATGCAATCTTATCACTTCTTTTTCCTCTCACATCAATCAAATCTCACTCTCTACTTATCTCTTAACACCCGATAAATTTTACACAGTATCCGAAACTTAACCTTATTGGCCGAAATTTTCCGAACTTTTCGCACTAGTGGGTCCCACGTCCATTATACACTCTTAATTTTCCAAAAACTCACCAAGGCTAGAAAAATCATCAAAAACTATAATTACTCATAAAAATTCCTCATGAAAATTTCCTAAGCCAGAAAACGCAGAAAACATGCTATTAAAGGAAATAAAACCCTCGGAAAGAATTAGGGTTTTTACGGGTTCTCACACTCATACTTTTCGGGGCGTCACAATCTCCCCTCCTTAAAAGAATGTCGTCCTCGACATTCCCTCTTGTACTAATCAAGTCAAGTCATCCCGCAAGAATCACTAATATTTCAAACCAACCCCACAGTCCGGCATCCTAAACTTCAAGCCTAGGATACACTACAGAGATCTGAAACCTAAGCTCTGATACCAACTGTGACAGCCCCACCTTCCCTTAAGGCGAACCAGAGGGTTCGGCGGGCCGCCTGCCCAGCTCTTGCCGGGACTCAGTCGCTCACTACATTCCTCAAACAGATTACAATATAAATCTCAAAATTACATCAAATTCTCCAATGATTACATATTACAAATGCAGCGGAAACTGATTCCAATCGTGGAACGTATACTTACATCCATATCAATTTCAAATATTTATACAAGACCAACTCGTACATAAAATAGATCCAAACTTAAACTGTACACGATATAAGCCATCCAGTCACGTGAATAAGCACTCCAAGCTTTTCTTCGCCTTGAGCCCTGTGGGGGGGGAAATAAAACATTTTGGGGTGAGCTAGAAGCTCAGCGAGTAACCATTAAAATCAGTAATCAAATCGGTTTCACAATAGTTCATTTCAATGATGTCATATAGCAATGATGTCATAAATCAAATGATAAATCCGGAAACAACTACAACATTTGCAAAATAGTAAATATGGATTATCAATAATTCAAGGAACATTTACAATGGAAAGCGATAGTAACATTCATGAAAGGATACATTCATTCTCCTGACATTTCCTCGCTCATTTGGTCATTCATTTCATTTCATTCACCCCGTCCCTGGCTTTTGGCCAGGCTCCACCAACCTACAAAGGTAATACTCGAGTATACCAAACGTTCACCCAAGTTCCTAATCGCCTGACCGAGTCCGCTTCTGGCTCAAGACGACCGGTAACAAGGGGCAATGGCCAGTTCAGCCCAAAAGGCTTACATTCATGCGCAAGTAACATTTCAATCGAAAATTTCACATTTATCGAGGTCGAGTGCGATAAAGTACACACTCGCCTCGAAAACTCGTTTTGGAAATCATTATAAGCGCTTAACACGTTATCAACCAAAATACAAGTCTTGAAGTCAAGAAATATAGCAAACAAGGCACACTCACATGCCAGCACGCATGATATGCAAGAAAACATTTCAAAAGTAACTTTGGAAACAGTTCAAAAGTAAATAATGTAAGAAACGGTTCATAAATAACTTTAGAAGTAGTTTGAGGTCACTCACCTCCACGGCTCAGAAACCATCCATCATGTATCATTGCCTTGCTCAAATCCAAGCCTTAGATCACAAACTCAATGCAAACAAGTCCTTTAAAAGTTCGGACAGCACTTCCCCTACATTTGCTAACTTTTCCAGCCATCATGGCTTCATTATTCTTCTCATTCAAACCCAAAGATACACACACAACAACAAGTTCATCCAATAGCCATTCAGCAAGCTCCAAGAAGTACAAAGACAAGTCAAGCTAGGAAAAAGTCCGGAAATGAAAGTTAAGCTTAAAACCAGAAAAACAGGTTTTGACGTCATTTTGCGGTAATGGCACCAAAGGCGCTTCGATTGTCGGATGAAGGTGCAAGACCCACCGTTTCGAAGCTAAGAACCAGGGTTACAACAATGTAGAAGGCCACTCAATCCAAATCCTAGCATAACTAGGTCAAATATGCCAAAATACCAAACCAGAACCACTAAAACAGGTTCACAATTCACACAATTCTGTAATGAACACAACTCAGCCTATACAGGTCCAAATGCCGAAATTCCAAAGGCATATGTTAGCTAAGACATCCAGATACATTTCCTCAGAAGACACCAACAACAAAATCCAAACCAATTCCAGTCAAAACAAACGATTACAAGCGCAGTTTTCACATTCGGAGCAACCCAGATCAGCAATAGTAAAATCGACATATCTCACTCTACACTAATCCAAATGACCTGAAATTTTGTAGGCACCTTTAAAATGTCATTCCCTACAACTTTCATGCTTTGAGACAAGGCCAATTCGGCCTCTAACTAGGTGCTAAAAATTCGGACAGATTGTGCAACCCAAAACCCTAACTTGCTGAAATTCTTTCCAAACCCAAAATTGATTGCAAATATCAACAATTCACACCCACTAGTGTCATTATAGGCCATTGCCAATCATCATAAATAGCCACACCATCATAATCTAATTAAACCAGAAAAATCATCAATAAAATAAAAACTTCACCAAATCACTTCAAACCAAGATGAAAACCAGAAATTTCAGCACTTTAATCACTAATAAGCATAACTTAAGCTTCATTAAGTGCAAGAGGGAATTCACACACCACTCACCTAGTAACCAAGAGAGATAGAGATGTTGGACACCTTAGCTCTTCAAACAAACTTCACTAAACTACCTACTAGCACCCAAGGAAGGAATTTTATGGAGTAAAAACTAATTTAGGCAAGTAGTTTGGATGATTTGAGCTAGGAATTTGCCAAGATGTTGAAGAGTTTTGTCTTTCTTCTTGCTAGAGAGGGCCGGCCATCCAAAGGTAAGAAATGGTGATTTTTGGGCAATTTTTAAGATATTTAACCTTTGGTCAAAAAAAGTCAAAAATTGGAATAGTAAATCTTAAAGTAAAACCAATAAGAGGGTGACACTTGTCACCTCATTAATGCAATCTTATCACTTCTTTTTCCTCTCACATCAATCAAATCTCACTCTCTACTTATCTCTTAACACCCGATAAATTTTACACAGTATCCGAAACTTAACCTTATTGGCCGAATTTTTCCGAACTTTTCGCACTAGTGGGTCCCACGTCCATTATACACTCTTAATTTTCCAAAAACTCACCAAGGCTAGAAAAATCATCAAAAACTATAATTACTCATAAAAATTCCTCATGAAAATTTCCTAAGCCAGAAAACGCAGAAAACATGCTATTAAAGGAAATAAAACCCTCGGAAAGGATTAGGGTTTTTACGTGTTCTCACACTCATACTTTTCGGGGCGTCACACAGGAAGTTGTGATGACACAAATATCCGACAGGCTGGCTGCCATTGAGATGCGAGGTACTGGAGATACATACAATAGAGCTTCGAGTGTTCAGAGTGCTGATCATGATGCGGATGATGAGGGATATCATTCTAACACCTCGATTCGATCAGGGAAAAGCCAAAGAGGAGCAAGGGAAGGTCGAGACCGACCTAGGAGAATCGATGACAATCTTGGGTCCATCAAGACCAAGATGCCTACCTTTCATGGGAAAAATGATCCTGAAACTTACTTGGATTGGGTTAGGCGAGTTGAGCAAGTGTTTGAGGTCCACAACTACTATGAAGAGAAAAAGGTGAAACTTGCGGCTATTGAATTTGAAGATTATGCATCCATTTGGTGGGAGCAAGTATGTGCCATACGGAGGAGAAATAGGGAACCATCAATTGACACTTGGGCTGAAATGAAGCAAGTGATGAGGAAACGATTTGTACCCTTCCATTATACCACGGACTTGTACAATCGGCTCCAACGACTCACTCAAGGTTCTAATTCGGTTGATGAGTACCACAAACAAATGGAGGTAGCGATGATAAGGGCCAATGTCCAAGAGGATCCGGAAGCAACCATGGCGAGGTTCCTTAATGGATTAAATCCTGAAATTAGGAAGAAGGTTGAGCTTCAAGACCACTTTGAACTTCAACAAATGGTGTCTTATGCAGAAAAGGTGGAAAAACAAGCCTTACCTCTAAAGAACTCTAGTGGCCGAACCACTACATCCTCTTCCACTCCTTGGAAAAGAAATCAATTGCCAACAACCAATGTTTGGCCAAGGCAAGGTAATAGAGAGAGGGAAAACAAGCGGATGGAACAACCGTCCCATCCGAGTGCAACTTCTTCTAAACCAACCCCGCGGCCAACTCTTCCAGGAGCAAATACATCTACCAACCAGCCAAAGGCATGTTTCAAATGCAAGGGAATTGGCCACCTCATGGCTCAATGCCCTAACCGAAGCATCATGTATATGAATGAAGAGGGAATGTGGCAAAGCGAAGGGGAGGAGGAATATGCGGACATGCCACCGCTTGAAGAAGAGGGGAAGGATGATGACCTGGTTGAAATAGAAGAGGACCCCGTGGCTCGAACTATGGTGACTATGAGAGTGCTAAATGCACAAGCTCAAGAAGATGATCTCCAACGGACCAACATTTTTCATACGAGATGCAAAATTGGAGATGAGGTATGTCTCATGATCATTGATAGTGGCTCTTGTACTAATTGCGTAGCTGCTGACTTTGTTGAGCAAAAACACCTTCCATGGACTTACCATCCTAAACCCTATAGACTATCTTGGTTAAATGATGGGGGGAAGTCAAGGTGACCAAACAAGCTTTAATTGCTTTTTCTATTGGTCGATACAAGGACCACGTTTTATGTGATATAATTCCTATGCAAGCTAGTCATGTCTTGTTAGGGCGTCCTTGGGAGTATGATAGACAGGCTGATCATATTGGACTTACCAATAAGTATAAGTTCATTATGGACAACCTCAAAATCACTCTTTCACCATTGACACCTACACAAGTGTATGAAGAACAATTGCATTTAAGAAAAGAGAGAGAGAAAAGGCAATCGAAAGAAACAAAGAAAAAGCCGAATGAGAGAGAGAATGAGGGGAAAAAGAAAGTAGAGGCCGAGTTGAGTGAAAAAGGAAATTCGAGTGGAAAAAAACTCAGTGAAGCCGAGAGCTTGAAAGTGAAAAAAAGGAATTTCTATGCAAGTGTGCGTGAGGTAGATATGGCTTTGAATGCACAAAGTCTTCTCGTAATACTTCTGTACAGGGAAGCTGATTATTCTTCTTTTTACACACTAGGCATAACCGATTCTCTTCCTAGTGCAATCTACTCTCTTTTGCAGGAATTCAAGGATGTGTTTCCGGAGGAACTACCGAAAGGATTACCTCCAATTCGAGGTATTGAACATCAAATCGACTTTGTTCCTGGAGCAATTCTACCAAATCGACCAGCCTATAGAGCAAATCCGGAGGAAACAAAGGAAATCCAAAGGCAAGTCGATTCCCTCCTTGAAAAGGACCAGGTTCGTGAATCTCTTAGTCCTTGTGCGGTTCCAGTCATTTTAGTACCTAAGAAAGAGGGGACTTGGAGAATGTGTACAGATTGTCGTGCAATTAATAAAATTACTGTTAAGTATCGTCATCCCATTCCTAGGTTAGACGATATGTTAGAAGAATTGCATGGGGCAATTATTTTCACTAAAATTGATTTAAGATCTGGGTATCATCAAATAAGGATAAAGGAAGGTGACGAATGGAAAACTGCTTTCAAAACAAAGTATGGTCTTTATGAGTGGCTTGTGATGCCTTTTGGCTTAACAAACGCTCCAAGTACTTTAATGAGATTAATGAACCATGTTTTAAGGCATTTTCTTGGGAAGTTCGTTGTTGTTTATTTTGATGATATACTGATCTTTAGCAAGTCTTTAGAAGAGCATGTTGAGCATTTGCGACTTGTTTTAAGTGCCTTGCGTGAAAATAGGCTATTTGCTAACATGGAAAAATGTGTCTTTTGCACTTCTGAGGTTAACTTTCTTGGTTATATTGTTGGAGTAAATGGCATAAGTGTTGATCCCGCCAAGGTAAAGGCCATCATGGAGTGGCCGACTCCAACCAATGTGTCTCTGGTAAGGTCCTTTCATGGTCTTGCAAGCTTCTATAGGAGATTTGTTAAAGACTTTAGCACTATTGCAGCACCTTTGAATGAGATAGTTAAAAAGAATGTGGGGTTTCAATGGGGAAAAGAGCAAGAAGAGTCGTTTAATAAGCTTAAAAATTTGTTAACTTCAGCACCTATTCTTGCTCTGCCTAATTTTGATTTGATGTTTGAAGTTGAATGTGATGCTAGTGGGATCGGCATAGGGGCTGTTTTACATCAAAATAATAGGCCCTTGGCATATTTCAGTGAGAAATTGAGTGGGGGAGCTCTTAATTACCCTACTTATGATAAAGAATTGTATGCTGTTGTGCGTGCTCTTGAAGTGTGGCAGCACTATCTTATGTCTAAGGAATTTGTGATACATACTGATCATGAATCAATTAAATTCCTTAAGGGGCAGGGTAAGTTGCATAAAAGACATGCAAAATGGATTGCATTTATTGATTCCTTTCCATATATCATTAAGTATAAGAAGGGAAAAGATAATGTCGTTGCGGATGCTTTGTCTAGAAGGTATATTTTGATCACTAACCTGAGCACTAAGTTACTTGGTTTTGAGCACATTAAAGACTTGTATGCCCATGATGCTGATTTTTCTAATGTGTTTCAAGCTTGTGAACATGCTGCATTTCAAAAGTTTTATAGGCATGAAGGCTTCTTGTTCAAAGAAAATCGCCTATGTATTCCCAACTGTTCACTTAGGGAATTACTTGTTAGAGAAGCCCATGGCGGAGGGTTGATGGGGCATTTCGGTATTGATAAAACTCTTGACATTTTGCATGAGCATTTCTATTGGCCTAAAATGAGGCGTGACATTGCTAACATTTGTGATAAGTGTTTAAAGTGTAAGCAGGCAAAGTCAAGGAGTAACCCTCATGGATTGTATACTCCTCTACCCGTACCTCATGCTCCTTGGACAGACATATCCATGGATTTTGTGCTTGGTTTACCAAGATCTTCTACAGGTATGGATAGTATCTTTGTTGTAGTGGATAGATTTTCTAAAATGGCTCATTTTATCCCTTGTAGGAAAACAAATGATGCGCGCCATGTTGCTGATTTATTCTTCAAGGATGTGGTTAGATTGCATGGAGTACCGCGTACCATTGTAAGTGATAGAGATGTGAAATTCTTAAGCTATTTCTGGAAATCACTTTGGGGAAAGTTGGGAACTAAGTTGCTGTTTTCTACTTCTAGTCATCCCCAAACGGATGGTCAGACTGAGGTAACCAATCGAACCCTTGGTGCTCTACTTCGAGCCATTGTTCAAAAGAACTTGAAGAAGTGGGAAGAATGTTTGCCTATTGCCGAGTTTGCATATAACCGCACCACTCATTCTACTACCAATCATTCCCCTTTTGAAATTGTTTATGGGTTTCAGCCGCTAACCCCTCTAGATTTATCACCTATTCCTGTTAATGAGTGTTTAAGCGCAGATGGTGTCAAAAAGGCAGAAGCTGTTCGGACCTTGCATGAGAGAGTTCGAGCTCAAATTGAGAAGAAAAATGCGCAATATGCACAACATGCAAATAAGGGGAGAAAACATGTTGTATTCGAACCCGGTGATTGGGTTTGGGTACACATGAGGAAGGAAAGATTTCCAGCATCTCGACGGACCAAGTTACATCCAAGAGGCGACGGACCTTTTCGAGTACTAGAGAGGATCAACAACAATGCATACAAATTGGAACTTCCAAGTGAGTATGGCATAAGCGCATCTTTTAATGTGTCTGACCTATCTCCTTTTAACTTTGATACAGACTTTGAAGATTCGAGGACGAATCCTTTCGAGGAGGGAGGGAATGATACGGATACGGGTGCGCAACCACTTCAACCTTGGGTCAAGGACAACATTGACGGTCCGATGACAAGATCAAGATCCAAGAAGGTGAAGGAAGCTTTACAAGCCTTGATCATTCACCATACAAGCAAGGAGCAAGCTAGGTTTGAAGATTTGATGGACCATGACGTTACTTTGTTCACTTGTACGTTTGAAGTGAAGGAATGATCTCATACTTGTTAGTTTAGTTGGTAGTTGTTTTAAGACTGTCTAGTTTAGTAGTTGTTAGGCGTTAAGTATTTTATTACTTATTGGGCCTTATCGGAAAGCCTTAAAGAGCTGACTCTTTAAGCTCTTTATGCGGACCGAATTTCTTTCAGGTTTATGTGGACCGGAGTTTGCCCTAGTTTTAGCCTATAAAAAGGCACCTCTTGTATCAGTCCGCACAGAATATTTTTACAACCAGAAATCGTGAGGAATTTTCCTTTCAAGTTCTTAATCGAACTTACTCTTGAATTCTTGAGTTCATTGCTTAGGATTCAAATCTGACTTTATCGATTAGTTTGTTCCCTAATCGTGGTGTCTCTTCATCCATCTTTATTTGCTTAAGGTTGCTGATTGCCTTTGTGTGTCAGAGGTCTTGAGTTCATGAGAACAATCGAGTTCAATTTCCATTGGGAGAAAAGGTCCAACTCTGATAATTACAAGGTTGGGAGGTTCTAGGAGGGTCTTCCCCTAGGGTTGCTCATCAGTAATACTCGAGTATACCAGATCGTTCACACAAGTTCCTAATCGCTCGACCGAGTCCGACTGGCTCGAGACGACCGGTAACAAGGGGCAATGGCCAGTTCAGCCCGAAGGTCTACATTCATGCACAATTAACATTTCAATCGCTCAATCATTAAAATTTCACAATCATTTAGGCTAAGTGCGGTAAAGTACACACTCGCCTCTAAAATCTTTTTAGCAATCATTGAAAGTGTTTAACATGTTATCAATCATTCAAACAAGCCATATAATCAGGAAATATAACAAATAAGGAACACTCACCTATACACGCAAAACAACGCCCACTTCTCAATCACCAATGAAACCTAAAATTCCACAAAGATCACATTACAATCCATCTAACATGATTTAGAGGAAATCAACCAAAACCCGACTACTCGTGAGTAAACGTATAAAAGACTTTTAAAGTGTAAAGAGGGCATTTGGATCCGTAAACAAGACTAATCCTAATGCAACCCAAACCAAGAGGGTTATAAAGTCTCTAAAAGGAAACACTTGACTCAAAACAATTCAAAGTTCCAGAAGAGGGGCTAAGAAAACATTGTTTCGGAATTGCTTATGTGACTCGAAAACATATTTATTCAAGTGGCCAATAAAATAACCAATGCCTTGATAAAAATCATGTAAAAAGGATGACAAAATACTTTAACTTCCACACTTAAAACCTTGTTTAAAAGCAATTCACTTGTGGCCGTTAAAACCCGAACTCATACCTCTATCGGTTGGAAAGGCTTAAGGACCATTTGAAGTTTGAAACGAAAGAGGTATCATGTTTTCAAAAGATAAAACGGTCACATTATTTGCCAAAAGACAATATACGAGTTCGAATAGAAATGTAGTCTTCGAACCCTTATTCAAAAACCCGAAGTCACTTCCAAGGCAATACGTTCAATTTGATACAAATACATTCCCAAAAACCACTTTAACTTATTCCATTTACAAGAAAATAAACGGACGGCATGTCCCTTGTGTTTACCTATTTTTCCAGCCATTAATGGCTTCATTATTTTTCTCAAATCAGTCCCAACATGTCATATAGAATAATCTCATGTCCAAAAGCCGTTCACTAGGCTTACAATCATATAAATACAACAATAAATACGAAAAGCAAGCTAGAAACATTTTCAGATAAAACAATGCTTGACATCATTTTGCGGGAATGGCACTAAAGGCACTACGATTATCGGATTAGGGTACAAGACCCACCTTTTCGAAGCTAAGAGACAGGGCTACAACAATGTAGAAGGTCACTCAGTCCAGT
The DNA here is from genome assembly GCA_036785865.1 of Coffea canephora. Lineage (NCBI taxonomy): Eukaryota > Viridiplantae > Streptophyta > Magnoliopsida > Gentianales > Rubiaceae > Coffea > Coffea canephora. The sequence continues at coordinate 34,995,568 of CM071916.1, forward strand.
TTGTAGTGCAACTAGGTCAAAAATACAAGACACTAGTTCAGAACCGCAAAATTCAAGTGGACAAACCACGTTCTGGTTAACGAACTACAATTCAGTCTACTTAGGTCCAAATCCATTGATTCCAAAGCCAAATCATAGCTAGGATATCAGGCTACATTTCATTAGAAGACCTCTACAACCAGTTCAGAAGTTTTCCTAGCCAAAATAGCTAATTACTGCAACAATTCCCAAGTTCGATGAAACCAGAGCAGCAGGGGTAAATTCGACTTTTCTCACTCTACACTACTCCGATTGACCTGAAATTTTACAGGCATCTCAAAAATCTCATTCCCTACAACTTTCATGTTTTAAGCCAAAGCTAATTGAAGGGTGTGAATAGGGCCGGCCAGAATTGAAGGGTGTGACACCCTACTTTGTCCAAATTTCCTTCTAAACAAAATTTTCTTGCAATTAACCATCATTTACATTAACTAGCCTCATTCTATATCATTTCCACTCATCACACCTAGCCAACAAGCAATAATCATATGCAAATAGAAAAATCATAATTAATTAGAAAACTTCACCATAATCCACTAAACCCATGAAATCATTAACACTATAACAATCTTAACCACTAGAAACCACCATGATACCATTAGTATGACCAAAGAGAAAGTTTCTTAGCATCTCACCTTAATCCCAAGAAAGATAGCCCTTAAGCTTTGCCCTTCAAAATCACTCCACCAAGAGCTTTAATCCCCCTTAACCAACACTTGTATGGAGTAGCATAAAAATCTATTGGTGAAATCTCAAGATTGAAGCAAAAGTTGAAATGAGAAAATGAAAGCTTTTCTTGGTTTTTCCTCTCAAGAGCCACAGCTGAGCAAGGAGCAAATGAAGATATTTTGGTGATCAAAAGTGATAAGAAGGAAGAAAAAACGCTGGTCAAACCAGCTGTCCCGTCAGAATCCGGTCGGTTTCTGGCCGGATTCCCGGCCGGATATGAGGCAGAGACGAATCCAATTTTTTTTCAAAACTGCACCACAATCCGGCCAACAATCCGGCCAGTTCTTGGCCGGATTTGCGGCCGGATTCGGCCCCTTCAGCTTTTCTCAAAATTTTTTCCTCTTTTCCGAATTCAATTGTCGCGCTCAAACGTACTTCTAACACATACACATATACACATATCTCACACACAAATGCACATAACAATGAACCTTCCATTGTTTAACCGAAAGGGTTAACAAATTTTCACTAAAAATGGAGAAAAGAAAATAAGAAAAAGGCCAAGAAAATTGAGGGAAGTTAGGGTTCTCACACACTCAATCCAAATCCTAGCACAACTAGGTCAAAAATGCAGAATTCCACAACCTGAACCGTAATTGCAGGTTTACAAATCACACAAAACTGTAATCAGTACAACTAGGTCTATACAGGTCCAAATGCATTGATTCCAAAGGCATATGGTAGCTAAGACACTCAGCTACATTTCATCAGAAGACACCAACAACCAATTCCAGTCAAAATGGCCAATTACTAGTGCAGTTTTCGCATTCTGATCAACCCAGAACAGCAACAGTAAAAACACCATATCTCACTCTACACTAATCTAAATGACCTGAAATTTTGAAGGCACCTCAAACACATCAATACCTACAACTTTCATGTTTTGAGAAAAGTTCAATTCGGCCTCTAACCCTATGATCCAAAACCGGGCAGAATTAGGGGTTATCAAACCCTCACTTTTCACAATTCACTCCAAACCCAAAATTAGTTGCTATTATCACCAATTCACACCCACATGAGTCATTACCCCTCATTATCAACCATCATAGATGACCACAACATCACATTCATATTAAACCAGAAATTTCCTCAAAAAATAAAAACTTCACTAACTCACTTCAAATCAAGAAATAAATCACAACTAACATCACTTTAGCCACTACTAAGCATAACTTAAGCATCATTAGGTGTAGGAGGAAGTTTAGCATCACTTACCAAGTAAACAAGAGAGAGGAAGTTGTAGACCACCTTAGCTCTCCAAGAAAACTTCACTAAAGCACTCACTAGCACCAAGTGGTAGGATTTTATGGAGTAGAATCAAGATGAAACACTTGGTTTTGGAAGATTGAACCAAATGGAAGCTAAAAGTTGAAGAGTTTCTTCTTCCTTCCTTGCTCAAGATGGCCGGCCACTATAGAGGTAAGAAATGGTAATTTTTTGTGAATTTTAAAGATATTTAATCAAGTTTGGTCAAAAGTCAAAAAAGTGAATAGTGTTCTTAAGTCAAAACCAATGATATAGTGACACTTGTCACTCTCATAAATGCAATATTATCTTTTCTTTTCCTCTCACATCAATCAAATCTCACTCTCTACTTATCTCTTAACACCCGATAAATTTTACACAGTATCCGAAACTTAACCTTAGTGGCCGAATTTTTCCGAACTTTTCGCACTAGCGGGTCCCACGTCCGATATACGTTCTTAATTTCTCAAAATCTATTCGATACTAGAAAAATCATCTAAAAACTATATTTACTCGTAAAAATAATCTAGAAAATTTTCCGGATACAGAAAGTGTAGAAAACAAGCCATTGAAAATAAGAAAACGTAGAAAGATTATAATACCTAACAAATGGAAAAGTCACGGGTTCTCACACTCTCTCCCCCTTAAAGAAATTTCGCCCTCGAAATTTTCTTATCAACGGAATCTATCAAATCTAAAGTACCCAACGGACCATACCTTCTCCATCCTCAGACGAGTCAGGGACCTGATGCTGCTCTAGAGAATATACTCGAGCTGGTGCCTTCGATCCAGTCCCTTCTCCTTTCGTCTGTCCAGGGTTGCTCTTGGCGGGTTGCTGAGAATTGGGCTTGGTTGGTGGCAGAGTCCCTCTCCGCTCGCGCAGGCGAGCTGGACAGTTAGCAATCCAATGTTCAGCGCTTCCACAGCGCAAGCATTTTCCTTCTTTCTTCCAGCAATTTGTTTCCGTATGACTTGGCCCTCCGCAATATCCACAGGGACCACGAGTAGCAGAGACCAGTCCTCCCTGAGGGACATCACGCGACACCCTTGGTTGCCGTACTTCCCCGTTTCCCTTGCGAACTTTAGAGATTGTACTATTATTCGCTTGTTCTGAGCTGCTCCCCGGAAAACCCCTTTTCCTTGCTTGGAAGTTTCTAACTTGTAACCCTGCAGTTTCAACGCGTTGGGCTTTTTCCACCGCATCACTAAAGGCATTAAGTTGGGCTACCGCCAGATCTTTTTGAATTTCTACGTTCAAGCCCTGGATAAAACGCCTTATTCGCCGCTGCAAATTTGGATAGGCGGGTGAATTGGCTCTCATATTCCGCCACAGTTTGAGCTCCTTGGCAGAGTCGAATGAACTCGTCTTCCTTCCTCTCCTGAACTAGAGGAGGGAAAAACTTCGCATTGAACTCTCTGATGAAGTTCACCCAAGTCCTAGGTGTCTGTTCTCGTTCCCACTTCTGCCGAATTACGTTCCACCAGGAACGGGCTACCCCCTCAAGCTGGAACACGGCAAAAGTCACCTGCCATTCGTCAGGGTAGTGTAGGGCTGCAAATATATCCACCATCTTTTCAAACCATCTTTCGGCAACGTCTGGGTCAGGTCCCCCAACAAACTTTGGCGGAGCAAACTTTTGGAATCGTTCGAGAGCTCGGTCTTCACTCTCGATATGGTTACCAGGGTTTCTAGGGTTAGGGTTTGGGTTTTGGCCCTGTTGCTGCACCACTTGTGCTAGCAAGTCTGTCATTTGCTGCATAGCAGCAGCTATTTGAACATTGGGGTCAACCCTAAGTTCAGGGTTTGGTCCAGATGAGGTTTCCCCAGTACCCCTTTCAAGTATAGGTTGCCTATTTCCATGCCCACGGCCCCGTCCACTCCGTGTACCTTCCATGAGTTTTACTTGGTCTAGGTAATAATACTAAACCAAAATAAGCACGATGCATGTGAGTAACACTCAAAACTTTTATGATAACACACAATTATACATTCCAAACAAGATCAAACATATATATACAAGCTGGTCAAAATTAAGCCACACACATACGTACAGCCAGTTAAGTCAAGTACAAACATAGACGATCCACCGAGGAATGGCCTTTCTAGTTCATCAAATCCTTTCTAACCTAGGCCCTCATATCTTTCGTATCCGGGTGCAAGAATCCCATCTAAGATAATTTGCAACTCGAGCTGGCCGGTCCCAAGAGTAAACCATCTTTATTAAGGATTCCTACCCGACATACATACCTAGCTTCCTCGAGTCCCATGATAATGATTCGTACACTTATCACATTCCCAGTTCATAACTTATGCTCAAACGAGCACTTAGACATATTCATGAAATTAGGACCACAACACCACTTGGCCCAGTCTCACTCCGCGCAGAGACCACGCGAAGTGGCTCTGATACCACTTGTAACAGCCCCACCTTCCCCTAAGGCGAACCAAAGGGGTTGGCGGACTGCCTGCCCAGCTCTCGCCAGGACTAACGGTTCAGATTAGCGCGATCTAATACTTTTCGGGTCATACAACTGCGTGTGAACAAGTCGAACCCACAAAAATAAATAAAAAAAAACAAAGTCGGAGTCGGCCAGGAAGAGGAACCGACACGTCAAATCCAACCAAACGTCAAGCAAATATTTACATCTCACAAGTTCGCATATACAACCCAAAAGGGGCATACCAAAATGATTCAAAAGTGGATACATGTACGGTTTTCCAAATCCAAAAGAGAAACGGACCCAAACTATATTTAGGGTTTAAATCAATGAGCTATACAAAAGATATGTCCAACTAGCTCAAGTCGGCAACCGATTATCAAATCCAGTCCAAAAGTATTTATTTTTCCTGTAAGGAAAACAAAAGGAACAGAACGGGGTGAGCTTGCGCTCAATGAGGTACCAAACAGATAGCAATAAAATCATGGCATTTCACATTTAACAAATCAGATACACATGTCAGATGTAAAGCAAAGGAACTAATGATTCAAATCAGAAGGATACGGGTGGCTCTCAGGAGCCAAATTTCCAGCGCAGTACTTGATCCAAACCGGTTGACTCTCCGTCAACGCATATAGAACCAACGCGTCCGTAGACCCCTCTTTACACCGAATTCCGTCCACCAAACACCCCTTTACCGGGCCCGCTCACCGTAACCGAACAGAAATGGTAATACTCGAGTATACCCGGAATCAAGGGTCTCAATACCCAAAATCCCCGAACAGACTACCGTGGTTCGTTATCTAATCGTCCAGGCCCTTGCCGGCCCGAGTCAAATAACTTAGCCACAGGATTGAGCTCATAGGTCATTGAAATCCGAACAGATGCAGACACAGATAACAGATTCAGATACAGGTACAGGATAGCAGATTCAGATAGCAGATTCAGACGGCAGATTTAGATAGGCACTCAAAATTGGCATATGAGCAGATAGAAGAACGAGTGTGATAAAGTACACCCTCGCCTCCATTTTATCAAAACAGTATTTGGTTTCAATAGTCATAAATCAAGTATTCAGATATTCAGATATTTCATATAATGGGTAGCAGGTAGTGGAACACTCACCGGCTCAACTTCAAAAGTTTTCACTTCAGATTGGCCTTAATCGCCAAGAAACCCTAAAATAATCAAAATAAACCAATTGAAGGTTTTACTTCCAGAATCGAGTAAACAGAATGCACATGTGAGGCTCGACTACACGTCGTACGCCTTGCCAAATAAATACTAATGCAAGAAGGCAAAAACATGATTCCCTTGGAAACGAAAAGGTAGCATGAAGACCTAGGCGCAAACATCCCAAAAGCCTTTCATTCTACCAAAAGGCAAATCCAACTTAAAGGAACCAAACGGCCTAGAAAATCGGGCAGCACTTCCCCTAAATTTCTTACTTTTCCAGCCATTAAGGCTTCATTATATCCTCAAATCAGACCCAACATCTCACACAAAATTCATTTCATTTCCCAAAAGCCGTTCGCTAGGCTCAAAGTGGTACAAGTACAAAAGTTAGCTAGGAAACAACCGAAATGAAAGCAAGCCCTAAAAGAGACTCGATAACGAGTCATATAGCCATACCAATTATAACCCTAATAGGGTTTCATATGCATAAATAAGCATCATAGGTAACCAGAAATTAAGAAATGGCTTTAACTTAGGCCTTAACAAAAAAAAACGTATTTGACCTCATAATGCGGTAATGACACCACTTTCACTACGGTTATCGGATGGGGGTACAAGACCCACCGTTTCGAAGCTATGAAACAGGGCTACAACAATGTAGAAGGCCACTCAGTCCAAATCCTAGCACAACTAGGTCGAAAATGCAGAATTCCACAACCTGAACCGTAATTGCAGGTTTACAAATCACACAAAACTGTAATCAGTACAACTCGGTCTATACAGGTCCAAATGCATTGATTCCAAAGGCATATGGTAGCTAAGACACTCAGATACATTTCATCAGAAGACACCAACAACAAAATCCAAACCAATTCCAGTCAAAATGGCCAATTACTAGTGCAGTTTTCGCATTCTGATCAACCCAGAACAGTAACAGTAAAAATGCCATATCTCACTCTACACTAATCCAAATGACCTGAAATTTTACAGGCACCTCAAACACATCAATACCTACAACTGTCATGTTTTGAGGAAAGTCCAATTCGGCCTCTAACCCTATGATCCAAAACCGGGCAGAATTAGGGGTTATCAAACCCTCACTTTTCACAATTCACTCCAAACCCAAAATTAGTTGCTATTATCACCAATTCACACCCACATGAATCATTACCCCTCATTATCAACCATCATAGATGACCACAACATCACATTCATATTAAACCAGAAAATTCCTCAAAAAATAAAAACTTCACTAACTCACTTCAAATCAAGAAATAAATCACAACTAACATCACTTTAGCCACTACTAAGCATAACTTAAGCATCATTAGGTGTAGGAGGAAGTTTAGCATCACTTACCAAGTAAACAAGAGAGAGGAAGTTGTAGACCACCTTAGCTCTCCAAGAAAACTTCACTAAAGCACTCTCTAGCACCAAGTGGTAGGATTTTATGGAGTAGAATCAAGATGAAACACTTGGTTTTGGAAGATTGAACCAAATGGAAGCTAAAAGTTGAAGAGTTTCTTCTTCCTTCCTTGCTCAAGATGGCCGGCCACTATAGAGGTAAGAAATGGTAATTTTTTGTGAATTTTAAAGATATTTAATCAAGTTTGGTCAAAAGTCAAAAAAGTGAATAGTGTTCTTAAGTCAAAACCAATGATATAGTGACACTTGTCACTCTCATAAATGCAATATTATCTTTTCTTTTCCTCTCACATCAATCAAATCTCACTCTCTACTTATCTCTTAACACCCGATAAATTTTACACAGTATCCGAAACTTAACCTTAGTGGCCGAATTTTTCCGAACTTTTCGCACTAGCGGGTCCCACGTCCGATATACGTTCTTAATTTCTCAAAATCTATTCGATACTAGAAAAATCATCTAAAAACTATATTTACTCGTAAAAATAATCTAGAAAATTTTCCGGATACAGAAAGTGTAGAAAACAAGCCATTGAAAATAAGAAAACCTAGAAAGATTATAATACCTAACAAATGGAAAAGTCACGGGTTCTCACACTCTCTCCCCCTTAAAGAAATTTCGCCGTCGAATTTTAATTTTGGGCCTGGATCTGAATGTCAATTAGAATGTCACTCATTCCAGGCCCAACTCTCTCCCCCTTAAAGAAATCCAGGCCCAACATTCTAATTTTAACATTCTAATGTTAAAATATTATTGGTGCATTTGGAAAGGTTAGTTAGAGGTGTTAAAATCTTATTGGTGCATTTGGAAAGGTTAGTTAGAGGTGTTAAAATCTTATTGGTGCATTTGGAAAGATTAGTTAGAGGTGTTAAAGAGTGATTGGTGCATTTGGAAAGGTTAAGACACCATTAGTCAAAGATTAAGAGAGAGTTGGACAAGTAAGTGGACATGTGGCAAAATCCTAGCCAAGTATTTTGTTGGAACCAAGATTAGAAGATTATTTAAACTAGCCAAGGCCTTTTCTTTTCTTGTGTTGGCCGAATTTCTTGGCTTCAAGAGAGAGAAAGAGAGTGAGCTCCATAAACTTGTTTTCTTACTTTAGCAAACCAAGAACAACAATCAAGAGAGAAAAAAAATCTGAATTAGTGAGAGAGTTCCTACAACTCCAAGTGTTTGATCCAAGCTTGAAGACTTACTTTGGTGAAGTGATTTTGGTGGTGCAAGCTCACTATAAGAGAGGTATATGTCCTTTAAATCTTGGTTTTTGATGATAGATCATGCACTTGAATTGTTAATAGCAAACATATAAGTTGTTTGGTTGAGATGTTGAGTTAGTTTCTTGAAGGAAACAAGTAGTAGCTAGGTTTCTTAGTATGTATACCAAGTGTTTGATGAAATGTTTGATTCTTATTCATGTTTGTTTATGAGGTATTATTATGTTTTAAACCTCTTTTGAGCTAGAACTACCACTTGATATGATGATTGAGTAGAAAACATGTAAGGGTGAAGATTGAACAAATGTTGAAAAGTGTAGGCTGGTTGCTTTGTCTAGGCTGGCCGGTTCTTGTAGGAGGGATTTTCCCTCAATTTTGCCGTTAAATTTTGTCCTCATCAAGCCTAATAAACTAGGTTAACTATTGGTTAAGCCTATGAGCAAGTTGGAATGGAGTTGAAGCAAGTAAAGTGGTGATTTTGAACCATTAGTAGACTGTTTTAGGATTCTTGTGGTTATGGGATCATTATGGCTACCTTAAATCATGTTGTATGTTATATTGTAAACTCCATTGATTCTAAGTGACTTGAATCCTTATATATGATCACTTGAGGAGTGAATTGGGTGAATTTGAATCAAAACTAATGAAGTTAGCCCTAGAACTAGAGTAGTTTGGTATAGGATTAATATTGATCCAGGGTTGGAAAAACAGCCACCTTGTCTGAATTACTGTTGTTGATAGGAGACGAACCACAGTGTGATCTTGGTACCGTTGGAAAGCCCTTCGAGTCTAGTTTCCAACGCCACTGACGGCACCTAATTTCGACTTTTCTACAGTGAGTTACGACCGTTTTCCTAAGACTGCCAGGGCATGACTGTGCAACCCGAGAAGAAATCCTTAAGCATAATTGGAACTTTTCTTTTGTCAAACTTTCATGCACCTACTAAACCTGTTTTCTCATGAACTTTTACCATGGTTTGGACCTTGTTTGCATGACGGATTAAGTAGCTTAGACTACTCACTTAGTGTGACAGCCCCACCTTCCCCTAAGGCGAACCAAAGGGGTTAGCGGACTGCCTGCCCAACTCTCGCCAGGACTAACGGTACAGTTTACGTCAATCTATTACGTTCCGGAACATACCATTGCGCGCAAACAAGTCAAAATTGTAAAATAAAAAACGAAAATCGAAGCCGAAATGAACAGTAAAATCCACGTCAGAATCCGGCCGGATACAAGGCCGAGAGCAAACCCCAAAATTTCATTTTTTCCCAGGCAATCCGGCATGCAATCCGGCCAGTTTCTAGCCGGATTCCTGGCCGGATTCGGCACTATTCATCTTCGCCAAAATTTTCCTTTTCCGTTTGAAAGTCGTGGTTATCCGAAATCCATCCAAACATTTACCAAACATATGTATATACATTGAAAACCAACCTTTACAAGCCAAACGGCCTACCAAAGTATCCATTTAGTTCATACAAGTGCAATTAGGCCAATACAAGCCATCCATTAAAGAAGTACATATTCGGTTTGCCTATCAAAAGGAAATGAACCCGTTACACATTAGGGTTTCATTTCAAGAGCTATACAAAAGACATTTACAAGCTCAATTTGGCAAATGACTATCCAATCCATTCACAAAAGTAGTTATATCCCTGTAAGGAAAACAAATAACACGGAATGAGCTAAAGCCCAGTGGTATACTACTACATTAGCAATCAAAGTCACATAAGAATGAACTTTCATTTAAAGTGCACAAATAAGCAAGGAAGCAAAACGGTAAAAGGATACGGTCGGCTCTCAAGAGCCCATTTCCACGCTTGCAATCTTGATCCAACCTCATTGACTCTCCGTCAATGATAAAAGTACCAAACCGTAGACCACCCTTTACTTCCAATCCTTCCACCTAACATACCCCAACCGGGCCCGCACTTCATTTCAGTAATTTTTTGGTAATACTGGAGTTTACCGGAACCAAGGGTCTCATTACCACAAGGTCCCCCAGTACAGTCCCCGTGGCAATTCAATCTTCACGACCAAGCCCTCGCCGGCTCGATCCAATTGACTACCAAACGGGGTTGAGCTCAGTAATGCAGTAAGGCCGTTGGACATCGTCCAAACGACATCAATTCAGTTTCCATGAAATGGAATTCACCAACCAATATATCAAGTTCAGTAATGCAATAAAACGGTAGCCAATCAATGACAATATCAAAGAGGTGAGGGCGGTCAAGTACACCCTCACCTTAATCGATTCCAATATGCAAGTAAGCCTTCAAGGCATCACATAAACATTTAGCAAAGCCACATAGTAACAATTTAGTGAGTAGTATACTCACCAAGTGAGAAAGTGGTGTTTCATACACCGTGGTCACCAAGACGTCGTGAGCTACCGTCACGCCCTAGAATCACGCAACAAATGCAATGAGACTCGATAACGAGTCATATAGCAATGCTAAACACAACCCCAATAGGGTTTCATATGCATAAATGTGCATAATAGCAAACCAGAAATTAGAAAATGGCCTTAGTCTTGGCCCCCAAATAGAAAACTGTTTTACACTTATTATGCGGTAATGGCGTCAATTTCACTACGGTTATCGGATGGGGGTGTAAGACCCACCGTTTCGAAGCTATGAAACAGGGCTACAAAAATGTAGAAGGTCACTCAATCCAGTTCCTAGCTTAACTAGGTCGAAAATGCCAAACACTAAACCAGAATCACCAAAACAGGTTTGCAAAACACAGAAAACTGTAATCGGTATATCTCAGTCCATACAAGTCCAAATGCCGAAATTCCACAGGCATAAGTTAGCTAAGACATACAGTTACATTTCATCAGAAGACACCAACTCTAAAATCCAAACCAAAACCAGTCAAAATGGCCAATTACTATCGCAGTTTTCGCATTCTGTCCAAAGCAGAACAGCTACAGTAATTTCGTCATAACTCATTCTACATTAATTCAAATTACCTGAAATTTTGCAGGCATCTCAATCACATCAATACCTACAACTTTCATGTTTTGAGCAAAGTCAAATTCGGCTTCTAACCCTATGATCCAAAACCGGACAGAATTGGGGATTTAAGAACCCTAGCTTTTCAATTTTCACACCAAATCCAAAATTGGTTGCATTTATCCACATTTCACATCCACTAGAGCCATTATAGTCCATTGCCAATCATCACAAACAACCACACCATCATAATCCAATTAAACCAGAAAAATCATCATAAAATGGAAAACTTCACCAAATCAATTCAAACCAAGATAAAAACCAGAAATTTCAGCACTCTTATCACTAATAAGCACAACATAAGCATCATTAGGTGTAGTAGGATGTTTCAAGCTTCACTTACCAAAAACCAAGAGAGAGGAAGATGTTGTGCACCTTAGGCCTTCAAACAAAGTTCACCAAACAACTTACTAGCACTAGAAGGAAGAATTTTATGGAGTGAAAACCAAGTTAAGCAAGTGGTTTAGTTGATTTGAGCTAGAAGTTTGCTAGAATGTTGAAGAGTTTTGTCTTTCTTCTTGCTTAGAGAGGGCCGGCCATAAGGAGGAGAAAAATGGTGAATTTTGTGCAATTTTTGGATATTTAACCTTTGGTCAAAAAAGTCAAAATTATGAATAGTAATTCTTAAAAGGCATCCAATAAGAAGGTGACACTTGTCACCTTCATAAATGCATTCTTATCTTTCTTTTCTCTCTCACATCAATCACTTCACACACACTACTTATCTCTTAACACCCGATAAATTTTAAACAGTATCTGAAACTTAACCCTATTGGCCGAATTTTTTCGAACTTTTCGCACTAGTGGGTCCCACGTCCAATATATATTCTTAATTTTCTAAAAATTCTCCAATGCTAGAAAAAATCACCTAAAAACTATAATTGCTCATAAAATCCACTAAGAAAATATTTCTAAGCCAGAAAATGCAGAAACATGCAATTAAGGGGAAAATAAACCCTAGGAAAAATATTAGGGTTTTACGGGTTCTCACACTTAGTCTCTTATTAAGCCTAACCTAGTGGGGCATGAATCTAATTGTTAACGATTTCGCTCGTTGCCCTAGGTTTGGGAAACGAAGGTGACCGTAACTAAGACGTTTGACATCGATTGCTTCTTTTGATTGACAGGTGAGTGTTCCACTACCTGCTACCTGCTTATGTGAAATATTTGAATACTTGATTTACGACTGTTTGAGCCCAACCCTGATTTGATAAAATTGGAGGCGAGTGTGTACTTTATCGCACTCGTCCTCCCTTACTTTCCATTGAGGCTCTGTATACTGCTATTGTGAAATGTGAATCCTCTATATGTGATTGTTCTTGAGTTGTTTGGGTGATATCCCATCAACTACTACTACTGTTTCGGTACCCAACCTCATAGGTGAGTCGGTTCTATCGAGCCGGCCAGGGCTTGGTCGAGAAGGCCGATAAACCTTGAGGACTGTTTACTGTTCACTGAAACCGGTATACTCGAGTATTACCTAACTCCTGTTTATGAAGTGCGGGCCCGGTGGGGGGTTGATTGGTGGACGGAGGCAGGTGAAAGTGGTGTTCTACGGACTTAATATTCTGTGTATACAAGTGTTGACGGAGTGTCAACGAAGACATTTATGATCAAGCTCAAGGGGATTTTGGCTTTTGAAAGCCACCCGTATCCTTGATTTGAATTGTGGTTAATTGTTATTGTATCATACGGTATTTATTTGAATTATTCTATGCCTTAATTTGGCTATGTGTTTACTTGCTTTACTTGGAACCTCACTGAGCTTTAGCTCACCCCACTCCCTTTGTTTTCCTTAACAGATCGGGGATGGACTAACGGTCAAGAGCTTTCTTAGCTTTGTTTTGCTTGAACTTGTAACTTTTGTTAAGATGACTTTACTTTTACTCTTGTAAGCTTGAATCTATAAGTTGACTTATGTCATGTAATTCGTAGTATGGAATGGTAAGTGTGACTCTTAGCTTGCCGTATTAAGTTTTGAAAGTTGATTGATAGTTATGTGTTATTAGGGTCGTATGATTTAATTTGAAGCTATTTTTCCCAGTTACTTTGAGTTGCTAGTTCTTTGATCGACTGAGTCCCGGCGAGAGTTGGGCAGGCAGTCCGCTGATACTCTAGGGTTCGCCCTAGGGAGAGGTGGGGCTGTCACAGTTGGTATCAGAGCCTAGGTTTGAATTAGCCTGGGCGAATTAGAAATTTCCGACTTAAGGATTCTATTTTATTAATTCCCTTAAAAGTACTAAAGTTTATCTACACTTTTATGTAGGATGGACGGACCTAGCGTCCATAGTAATAGTCCTGTTGGTGAGAAGCCCCAAGGAGCCCTTCCCGTGATTAAGTATCAAATCCGGCCTGGAGGATCTAGAGTTTATTGGAGCCCGTCAAACCGCTATAGGCGTTGCGAGTGCCGTCATATTTATGGCTACCCTAATGAAGTGGTATTGGCGGTAGTAAAAGAGCGTAAGGAGCTTGCCAGGGATAATGCTAGGCTTGAAGCCGAAGTGAAGCAACTAAAGGAAGCCAATAAGATGCAAGCCGAGCAGATTAAAGAGCTCGAGTATGATAATGTTGAGGGCTAAGAAAGGATTGACGACCTTTGCGCACAGTTGGAGGAAACTCAAGAACGCATGGTGACTAGGACAATGAAGGTGAGGACTAGGGCGGAGTCCATTCTGAATGTTTGTGACGACCTTCTAGGAGAAGCAAGCGATGAGGCTTCTTATATGGATATTGGTTCAGAAGATGAACCTACTGAGGGTGGGGGGTCAGCTAGTCCCGCCACTGACTAGGTCTTCACCATTAGGCTAGGATAGTGGATGATTTTGACATTGTACATAGACAGGTTAGGGGATGTGGTGACCTGGTGGTTGTATAGCTCCTTTTGACTACTTGTGTTAGGTTTTGCTTGATATGACTATATCTGTACTTTTGAGGGCTCGTACTTTCTATTGTGGTATCGTTATCTTGTAAATGACTGCTATGAGTCTTTTAATGTATAATACCTTGACTGTTGATCTTGATCTTTGACTATTGACTGTTGACTATTGACTTTTGACCTTTGACTTTATTCCATCATTAATTTTAACTACAGTGCATATCACTTGCTTGTCGTGTTTTCGATTTTCATTTCTTACTTGACTTTTCATATGAGCATCTATCATATATCATATTGCTTACCCGGTTAGTTATCGTACTTGGGCACTAGGCCACTGAGTAATAATGGAGACTAGACAAAGGCGTACTCGGGGCCGTGGACGAGAACCCAGGCAAGTCCAGGATCAAGGGGAGGAACAAGGTTCGGTGGCAAATCAAAACCAGGGACCCCGAGGTGATGGAGGGGACCAAGTAGCAACAGCTATTAATCAAATGACTGATTTGTTGGCCCGCTTGGTTGACCAGCAGGGTCAAGTACCTGGTAACCAACAAAGGGACCCCGAAGTAGGCGAGGATAGGGCCCTGGAGCGGTTTCAAAAGTTTGCTCCTCCAAAATTTCTTGGAGGACCTGAACCTGAAGTTGCCGAGAATTGGTTAGAGCGAATGGAGGATATATTCACCGCGTTGCATTACTCTGAAGAGAGGCAAGTTACCTTTGCCGTTTTCCAGCTAGAAGGCACGGCCCGTTCCTGGTGGAACGTAGTAAGGGCCAAGTGGGAAAGGGAGCAAACCCCACGTACCTGGTTAAACTTCACGAGGGAATTCAATGAGAAATTCCTTCCACCCTTAATTCAGGAGAAAAGAGAGGATGAGTTCATTAAACTGCGCCAAGGCACTTCAAGTGTGGCAGAATATGAAACGCAGTTCACCCAACTTTCCAAGTTTGCCCCAGAATTGGTGGTAAGTGAGCAAAAGCGTATAAGGCGGTTTATACAAGGTTTGAATGTAGAAATCCAAAAGGATTTGGCTGCCGCTCAAATTGACACCTTTAAAGATGCGCTTGAAAAGGCTCAATGTGTGGAGCAGGCCCGATCTCAAGTTCGGACCTTTCAGGCTAAGAAGCGTGGTGCATCTACCAGTACTCCTGGCCGAAGTGATCAGAATGTGCCACCTCCGAAGTTTGGAAAGGGTACGAGTGGAGCCCGAATTGCGGGGACACCAAGAGGTGGAGCTTCATCTAGAGGAACTCAAGGTGGAAGGGGACAGGGACAACAGAAAACTGTCTCCCTAGGAGTTCCCGCACCCACCACACGTGTAAGCTGTGGATATTGTGGTAAGCCAAATCATACCGAAGACAATTGCTGGAAAAAGTTGAAAAAGTGCCTTGTTTGTGGAAGTTCTGAACACCAGATTGCCACTTGCCCTGTTAAGAATCGTGACGGGAACGGGGGTACCCAGTCGGAAAAGTCAAACCCTAAGCAACCTACAGCCAGTACTAGTCGACCCAAAACCTCTGCTAGGGTTTTTGCTTTGAACCACCGGCGAGTTCCGGATTCCTCGGAAGTAGTGGAAGGTACGATCCCTATATTCCACCGCTTAGCTAAACTTTTGATTGACCCTGGGGCAACCCATTCTTTTGTGAATCCTGCCTTTATGTGTGGTATTGTTGTGAATCCTGTTAAGTTGCCGTATGATTTAGAAGTGAAAACACCTACTGGGAATCAAAGCCTAATTACCAATATGGTCTATAAAAATTGTGAGATTTGGGTAGGAGAACGGAAGTTAGTGGGTGACTTGATAAGTTTAGACCTTAAGGGGTACGATGTAATTATAGGCATGGATTTGCTGGCCCGTTATAACGCCCAATTGAACTGTAAAACAAAGGTGGTAGAATTCTCAATACCCGGAGAGGCAACTTTAAGGTTGGATGTGAGAGGTAGGTTAGCCTCGTATGCACTTGTTTCGGGAATCCGAGCCAGAAAGTTGTTAAGTAAGGGGGCGCGAGGCTACTTAGCCTTCTTAATTAATACTCCTGGAGATAAAGTGAAGCTGGAGGATGTTTTAGTAGTGAATGAATTTCCTGATGTCTTTCCCGATGAGTTGAAATCGATGCCACCAGAAAGGGAAATAGAATTTAAGATCGATTTAGTACCTGGAACTGCTCCCATTGCAAAAACGCCATACCGAATGGCCCCCGCCGAACTTAAGGAGTTGAAACTGCAGTTACAAGATCTGTTAGAGCGAGGGTTTGTTCGAGAAAGTGAGTCACCGTGGGGAGCACCGGTATTATTTGTTAAGAAAAAGGATGGTAGTTTAAGACTGTGCATTGACTATCGTGGCTTAAACGATGTTACGGTGAAAAATAAATATCCCTTGCCACACATTGAAGAATTGTTTGACCAACTACAAGGAGCAGTAGTTTTCTCTAAGTTGGACTTGAGGCAAGGTTACTTCCAGTTACGAATTAGGCAAGAGGATATACCGAAGACTGCCTTTAATTCCAGATATGGTCATTTTGAGTTCGCGGTGATGCCCTTTGGTTTAACAAATGCCCCTGCTGCATTTATGGATTTAATGCATCGAGTCTTTAAACCCTACTTGGATCAATTTGTTGTAGTATTTATCGATGATATTTTGGTGTATTCCAAGACTCGAGAGGAACATGAACGACATTTGAGGATAGTTTTGCAGACTTTAAGGGAACATCAGTTATTTGCCAAGTTTAGCAAATGCGAGTTTTGGTTGGAGCAAGTTTCTTTTCTAGGACACATAATATCTAAAGATGGAATTTCTGTGGATCCAGTAAAGGTGGAAGCTGTAGCTGAGTGGAAGCACCCGGAAACCCCGACTGAGGTCCGTAGTTTTCTAGGTTTAGCTGGGTATTACCGTCGGTTTATCAAAGATTTCTCCAAGTTAGCCGGTCCTTTAACCGACCTGACCAAAAAGCATGGTCAATTTGTCTGGAATTCTAAGTGTGAATCTAGTTTTCGGGAATTGAAGAAACGGTTAACGTCAGCACCTGTTTTAGCTTTACCAAATGGGAGAGATAGTTTTACTGTATATACGGATGCCTCAAGGGAAGGTTTGGGATGTGTTCTAATGCAAAACGGGAGTGTAATTGCCTATGCCTCTAGGAAGTTAAAACCCCACGAGCGAAATTACCCCACTCATGACTTAGAACTGGCCGCTGTAGTTTTTGCATTAAAGAAGTGGAGGCATTACTTATATGGAGTGACTTTTGAGGTGTATACTGACCATAAGAGTTTGAAATACCTATTCTCTCAGAAGGAGTTAAACTTGAGACAGCGTCGGTGGGTGGAATTTCTTGAAGATTATGACTGTACCATTAATTATCACCCAGGCAAGGCTAATGTAGTAGCGGATGCTTTAAGCCGACAAGTGCAAATAGCTTGATTGATGGCTAAGGAATGGAATTTGCTGGAGGAAGTGAGTGAATGGAACCCGCGATTAGACCGACAGAGGGTAATTTTCTGCAATATTACAGTAAGATCTGAATTGTTGGACCGCATTAAAAAAGCTCAAAGGAATGACGGGATGGTGCAAAAGTGGATAGGAGAAGTACAAAACAAGGAGTTACAAGACTTTAACATAAGCTCTGAAGGTATCTTGAAATTTCAAGATCGAATAGTGGTACCACAAGATGAGGTGATAAAAAGGGATATTTTGGAAGAGGCACATCGGTCCAAGTATACAGTACATCCTGGAAGTAATAAAATGTACCAAGATTTGAAAAGGTTGTATTTGTGACGCCCCGAAAATTAGGGTTTTTATTTGATGGATCTTTTGTTGGACGAGTGGAGTAAAACAGGTTTTCAGCTCGGCTAAGAAACGAAAAAATTTTGAAATGTGAAGGGGGCCAAATCCGGCCGGATAGCTGGCCGGATTGCCCAGCCGTTTTGAAAAAAAATTTGAGTTTGCTTCTGCCTTGAATCCGGCCTAGAATCCGGCCGGAAATCCGGCCAGATCCTGGCCGGATTCTGACGTGGCAGCTTCGGCTGTCATGATTGACCGACTGTTTCTGCACCTTTTTATCTTGTTTTGCACCCAAAATATCTCATTTTTGTTCCTAGCTCAACCGAGCTCTTGAGAGAAGAAAAACTCTTCCATTTTCTAGTTTTAATTTCTACCAAAATCTTGAGTTTTCACCAATGATTTTGGACAATACTTCACACAAGGGCTCACTATGGTGGACTAAAGCTCTTGATGGATTGGATTTGGATGGGGTGCTCCATGTTGATAGCTTCTTGAATTTGTGAGGTAAGATGTTTAAGGAAGCTCTTTCTTGTTTTGATAATGCTATATTAGTAACTTGTAGAGGTTGAATGTGTTATATTGTGGAGTATTTCATGGGTTTAAGGAAACTATGGTGAATTTCTAATTTATTGGGCATTTTTCTGATTTTATATGAAATGCATGATTAGTGTTGGATTGATGGTTTGAAATGGTGTTAAATGGAGCCTTTATACTTTAATTCCGGTTGTTAGAGGAAAATTTCCACTTGTGAGGTGATTTCCGGTTTCTAGGGTTTAATTTGGGGATTTTCTTATGATTGGTTTATATGGCTTTAATTGAAGGGGTATTGTGGCTCTAATTGAGTATATTTGCTAGTCTATAATTGTATGTAAAATTGGGATTGAATGGAGGTATATTTGGTATTGAATGGTAGGTTGGAAATGTGTAAAATTAAGGGGAAATGCTGTCCCATTTTTGGAGGGTATATGATTGATTTGAATTTGTGTGATCTTGACTAGTTTTATGGAAATTCTTGTGAGTTGGAGGTTGGAATGATGAAATCCCAGGTTAGTGGTATTTCCGGACTTTAGTAATGTGATTTCATCTTCGATTTGCCATGTATATGAGTAATAAGCTATTCTAGTGTCTTAAGGTGGAAGTTCTAGCCTTTAATTGTGATTAATGATGGTTATTCGCAAATGTTGGATTGAAAGTGGAATTGCAGCTTTCGTTGCTTTATTTCTGCTCTCATGTGATAAGTAGTGGTTGTCCATAGCATGCTAGCTTGATATTGGGATACATGAAGCTTTAGTATACTAGTTTGGTTTACTTAAAAGAATTTCAGCAAGAGCATATGAATTCCAGCTTAGGGTCAATCTGCCCTGTTTTTGTACTGTACATTTGACCATGTTAAAGACCGAATCAACTCTTGCTCAAAACATGAAACCTGTAGATATATGAGTTGACTACTTGCCTGCAAAATTTCAGATTGATTGGACCTCTGTAGCTTGAGAAATGACTGAATTGCCCCTGACTGCCTATAAATCCTGTTTTGCGGACAGTTTTCTGTCCTCTCCTAGATTTCGATATTTGACCCTGAAATTGTATGTTTTGACTTTGGAGGTCTTCATATAAAATGTTGGTATATGTCTTAGCTTCATAATGCCATAAGATTCGTGTCAATCGGATAAGCGTATTTTCAATTGTGATTAAAATGCCAAAAGGTGGCAGGAACTTGTTAGTTTTAGAATGCCTTTTATTTGACATGCTATTTGTTATCTAGACTTGATCAAGGCAAGGATGTATGCTGGAAAAAGGTTCGTGTGCCGTGGTTGGTGAGTGAACCCTTAAGTATTTCTCCAAAAGTTACTTTTGAAATAATTTTGCATTGCTTACACGATTGCATATCATTGTGTATGTGTGTGTGCCATAACATTTTGGCTTTATTGAGTTCTTGGGAAAATCTTGTGCTTAGAACCAACGTTTCCACTACTGTTTATGCATTCTTGGAGCACGATGGCTTCTTGTTTCTGTTTATTTGCTTACTTGATCTAAGGGAGTGTTGGATTTTAAGTACAAGGATTTTCACTGGCTCCAAAGAGCATTATTTGCACATTGGACCGTTATCCCATGATAGCATTGAAATACACTACTGATAAGTTTATTTGATTACTGCTTTTACTATTCACTCGCTGAGCTTCTAGCTCACCCCAAATGTTTTTCTTCTCCCCACAGGAATCGAGACAAAAGGAAGCGCTTGTAATTCATTATTTGTGTGCCTGGATGGCATGTATCTTGTATAGCTTAGATTTGGATTTCGTTTTGTATAAATGTTGAGCTAGGGTGACTGTCTGAATTGGAATGGATGGATTATACCTTGTACGGTTTGAATTTGGATTGCCTCTTGTGTAATAGCTTAGTATTAGGGTTTGTATTAATTGATTGGACTTGAATGGATGTACGTGGACATTCCGCTGTGTGTGTGATATGTAATTCTTGGAGAATGTGATGTATATATTTGAATCTCATATTGTAATTTATTGGAGAACTGTAGTGATTGACTGAGTCCTGGCGAGAGCTGGGCAGGCGGCCCGTTGGCCCCTCTGGTTCACCTTAGGGGAAAATGGGGTCGTTACAATATTGGTGGGATAAGATGAAGAAAGAAATTGCTCAGTTTGTCCAAAAATGTTTGGTGTGCCAACAAGTGAAAGCTGAGCATCAAAAGCCTTCAGGTCTTCTGCAACCTCTGGAGATCCCCGAGTGGAAATGGGAACATATTACTATGGATTTTGTATCAGGATTACCCCGTACCCAGAAAGGTCACGACGCCGTTTGGGTAATAGTAGACAGGTTGACCAAGTCTGCTCATTTCTTACCCGTAAATATGAAATATTCTATGGAGAAATTGGCCCAATTATACATGGATGAGATTGTGAGGTTACATGGAATCCCTGTGAGCATTGTGTCTGATAGAGACCCACGATTTGTGTCTCGTTTTTGGCAACAATTACAAGGAACTTTAGGGACCAAGCTGAATTTTAGTACTACCTATCATCCCCAAACTGATGGACAATCGGAGAGGACCATTTAAACACTTGAAGATATGTTGAGGACCTGTATTCTAGATTTTGGTGGAAGTTGGGGACAATACATGGCTCTGGTTGAATTTGCATACAATAATAGTTACCATTCTTCAATACAAATGGCACCGTATGAAGCTCTCTATGGAAGAAAGTGCCGATCACCAATATTTTGGGATGAAGTAGGAGAGAGAAGAGTTTTAGACCCAGTTGCAGTACCATGGATCGAGGATGCGTATGAGAAAGTGAAAGTGATACGTCAGAGGCTTCAGACAGCGCAAAGTCGACAAAAGAGTTACGCTGATAATCGACGAAAGGACTTGGAGTTTGAGGTTGGGGACAAGGTATTCTTGAAGGTTACGCCACTTCGAAGTCTCACGGCAGGAAAAGGAAAGAAGCTTCATCCAAGATACGTAGGACCCTTCAAAATCCTTCAACGAGTTGGAAACGTGGCATATCGATTGGAGTTACCAACAAGTCTATCCAGGGTTCATGATGTATTTCACGTATCCATGTTGAAAAAGTACCATCCAGATCCCACTCATATACTGAAACCAGAGGAAATTTACATTGATGAATCTCTAACCTACGAGGAAAGACCAGTGCAAATCTTAGATCGAAAAGTGAAGGAATTGAGGACTAAGCAAATACCCTTGGTAAAGGTCTTGTGGAGAAACCATGAGGTGGAGGAAGCTACTTGGGAAGTGGAAGAGGACATTCGCGCCAAATACCCTAAGCTATTCAATGATGAAGGTGAGAATTTCGAGGACGAAATTCTTTAAGGGGGAGAGAGTGTGAGAACCCTCATTTTTAAAACACAATTTCCTCAAATTAATTGCCTTATTCTAGGATTTAAATCATATATTATATGCCATTACATTTGCTTTTCTAGGTGTTACAATAATTTTCATGCATTACACTTTATTCCTTTTACTTGTAGTAAAACATTTTTTTTAAGATAATTTTAATTAATGCACCACTTACATTTTACCGAGTGTCTTTATATTAGTGGTAGAAATCTTACATGTAGGATTATAGGTGCTAAAATATGATTGGTACACTTGGAAAGATTAGTTAAAGGTGTTAAAATATTATTGGTGCATTTGGAAAGGTTAGTTAGAGGTGTTAAAATCTTATTGGTGCATTTGGAAAGATTAGTTAGAGGTGTTAAAGAGTGATTGGTGCATTTGGAAAGGTTAAGACACCATTAGTCAAAGATTAAGAGAGAGTTGGACAAGTAAGTGGACATGTGGCAAAATCCTAGCCAAGTATTTTGTTGGAACCAAGATTAGAAGATTATTTAAACTAGCCAAGGCCTTTTCTTTTCTTGTGTTGGCCGAATTTCTTGGCTTCAAGAGAGAGAAAGAGAGTGAGCTCCATAAACTTGTTTTCTTACTTTAGCAAACCAAGAACAACAATCAAGAGAGAAAAAAAATCTGAATTAGTGAGAGAGTTCCTACAACTCCAAGTGTTTGATCCAAGCTTGAAGACTTACTTTGGTGAAGTGATTTTGGTGGTGCAAGCTCACTATAAGAGAGGTATATGTCCTTTAAATCTTGGTTTTTGATGATAGATCATGCACTTGAATTGTTAATAGCAAACATATAAGTTGTTTGGTTGAGATGTTGAGTTAGTTTCTTGAAGGAAACAAGTAGTAGCTAGGTTTCTTAGTATGTATACCAAGTGTTTGATGAAATGTTTGATTCTTATTCATGTTTGTTTATGAGGTATTATTATGTTTTAAACCTCTTTTGAGCTAGAACTACCACTTGATATGATGATTGAGTAGAAAACATGTAAGGGTGAAGATTGAACAAATGTTGAAAAGTGTAGGCTGGTTGCTTTGTCTAGGCTGGCCGGTTCTTGTAGGAGGGATTTTCCCTCAATTTTGCTGTTAAATTTTGTCCTCATCAAGCCTAATAAACTAGGTTAACTATTGGTTAAGCCTATGAGCAAGTTGGAATGGAGTTGAAGCAAGTAAAGTGGTGATTTTGAACCATTAGTAGACTGTTTTAGGATTCTTGTGGTTATGGGATCATTATGGCTACCTTAAATCATGTTGTATGTTATATTGTAAACTCCATTGATTCTAAGTGACTTGAATCCTTATATATGATCACTTGAGGAGTGAATTGGGTGAATTTGAATCAAAACTAATGAAGTTAGCCCTAGAACTAGAGTAGTTTGGTATAGGATTAATATTGATCCAGGGTTGGAAAAACAGCCACCTTGTCTGAATTACTGTTGTTGATAGGAGATGAACCACAGTGTGATCTTGGTACCGTTGGAAAGCCCTTCGAGTCTAGTTTCCAACGCCACTGACGGCACCTAATTTTGACTTTTCTACAGTGAGTTATGACCGTTTTCCTAAGACTGCCAGGGCATGACTGTGCAACCCGAGAAGAAATCCTTAAGCATAATTGGAACTTTTCTTTTGTCAAACTTTCATGCACCTACTAAACCTGTTTTCTCATGAACTTTTACCATGGTTTGGACCTTGTTTGCATGACAGATTAAGTAGCTTAGACTACTCACTTAGTCTCTTATTAAGCCTAACCTAGTGGGGCATGAATCTAATTGTTAACGATTTCGCTCGTTGCCCTAGGTTTGGGAAACGAAGGTGACCGTAACTAAGACGTTTGACATCGATTGCTTCTTTTGATTGACAGGTGAGTGTTCCACTACCTGCTACCTGCTTATGTGAAATATTTGAATACTTGATTTACGACTGTTTGAGCCCAACCCTGATTTGATAAAATTGGAGGCGAGTGTGTACTTTATCGCACTCGTCCTCCCTTACTTTCCATTGAGGCTCTGTATACTGCTATTGTGAAATGTGAATCCTCTATATGTGATTGTTCTTGAGTTGTTTGGGTGATATCCCATCAACTACTACTACTGTTTCGGTACCCAACCTCATAGGTGAGTCGGTTCTATCGAGCCGGCCAGGGCTTGGTCGAGAAGGCCGATAAACCTTGAGGACTGTTTACTGTTCACTGAAACCGGTATACTCGAGTATTACCTAACTACTGTTTATGAAGTGCGGGCCCGGTGGGGGGTTGATTGGTGGACGGAGGCAAGTGAAAGTGGTGTTCTACGGACTTAATATTCTGTGTATACAAGTGTTGACGGAGTGTCAACGAAGACATTTATGATCAAGCTCAAGGGGATTTTGGCTTTTGAAAGCCACCCGTATCCTTGATTTGAATTGTGGTTAATTGTTATTGTATCATACGGTATTTATTTGAATTATTCTATGCCTTAATTTGGCTATGTGTTTACTTGCTTTACTTGGAACCTCACTGAGCTTTAGCTCACCCCACTCCCTTTGTTTTCCTTAACAGATCGGGGATGGACTAACGGTCAAGAGCTTTCTTAGCTTTGTTTTGCTTGAACTTGTAACTTTTGTTAAGATGACTTTACTTTTACTCTTGTAAGCTTGAATCTATAAGTTGACTTATGTCATGTAATTCGTAGTATGGAATGGTAAGTGTGACTCTTAGCTTGCCGTATTAAGTTTTGAAAGTTGATTGATAGTTATGTGTTATTAGGGTCGTATGATTTAATTTGAAGCTATTTTTCCCAGTTATTTTGAGTTGCTAGTTCTTTGATCGACTGAGTCCCGGCGAGAGCTGGGCAGGCAGTCCGCTGATACTCTAGGGTTCGCCCTAGGGAGAGGTGGGGCTGTCACACCAGGCCCTTGCCGGCTCAACTCGATTAACTAGCCACAGAGTTTCTGGAATTCCAGGCAAGATACAAGTCGTATGCCTGTAAAGCAAGTCAAGTGAAATCGATAAACAATAACAAATTTGGATAGGGCAAGTACGATAAAGTACACCCTTGCCTTATAAATCACTAGTATATATCACACAATCACATTGATCAAAGATAAATCATAAATATCAAGTTCAATCAGATATTTGGAAGCACTCACCAAAAGTAGTACCTCTAGTGTTCGCGTCTGGGTGGTACTCTGGGTTTGGAGTCCAAATCAGCGATAAAACTTAAGAACATTGAAAATCGACTAAGGTTTGAAACTTAGATGTTTCGTTCAATAAGAATCAAGAAATTGAAAATCACTTGGAGAATAGTCGTGAAACAGTTGCTCATTTTTCAAACTAAAAATTTGATAACATGTTTGCTTGGAAATAACTTTTGAGTCAAAAGTACAAGGAAAACGGATTTATAGTGATTATTACCGCTTTTCCTAAGGGTACAAGTTCGGCTAGGTTCTAACGTATAACCCTCCATAAACAAGGTAGCAAATGTCCTAGATGGTTCAAGTGATATTCATTTATCAACCTTACTCAAGTCGCAAGTGTATTTCTCTAGTCCTTGAGTGTAAATTTGGGCAGCATGCCCTTTGTATTTTCTTATTTCCAGCCATTTATGGTTTCATTCTTTTGCTCAATCAACCCAAAGGTACACACAACACAAATTCATTTCAATAGCCGTTCAATAGGCTCAAGACAATACAAGGACAAAAATCAAACTAATAACAAGTGCGGAAATGAAATTTAACAAAAGATAGATTTGACGGGTTTTGCGTAACGGACACATCCAAAGCTACGCTTATCGGATTGGGATGAAATTTATACCGTTTCGAAGTTAAGACACAGGGCTACAATTTTTATGAAAACCATTTAGTCCAAATTGTGAGAACCCGTAAATTCCCTAATAATTCTCCTAGGGTTTTTCCTCTTTAAAGACATGTTTTCTGCATTTTCTGGCTTACGAAAATTCTCCTGGTAAATTTTGTGAGTAATTATAGTTTTTAGGTGATTTTTCTAGTATTGGAGAGTTTTTGAAAAAATTAAGAGTATATAATGGACGTGGGACCCATTAGTGCGAAAAGTTCGGAAAAATTCGGCCAATAAGGTTAAGTTTCGGATACTGTGTAAAATTTATCGGGTGTTAAGAGATAAGTAGAGAGTGAAATTTGATTGATGTGAGAGGAAAAGAAAGGGATAGGAATGCATTTAAGAGGTGACAAGTGTCACCATCTCATTGGACATGACTTATGATTTACTATTCATGCTTTTTGACTTTTGACCAAATTGAGTAAATATTTCCAAAGTTCACTAAAAATTCACTCATTTCTTCCCCTCCATAGCCAGCCCTCTCTCTCTAACAAAGAAGGAAAAACCTCTTCAATCTTCAAGCTTTCCACTAGCTCAAATCATCCAAACCAATTGCCTAAACTAGTTTCTACTCCATACAACCTTTCCATTTGGTGTTAGTGGTGAGTTTGGTGAAGTTTTTGGAAGAGCTAAGGTGGTGTACAACTCCTCTTCTCTTGTATACTAGGTAAGTGATGATTGAACATCCTCCTACACCTAATGATGTTTAATTCGTGCTTAGTGGTGGCTAAAGTGATGGAATGTGTGATTTATTTCTTGATTTGAAATGAATTGGTGAAGTTTTTTATTTTTTTGAGGAATTTTCTGGTTTAATGTGATCATGGTGTTGTGGTTGTTTATGATGGTTGATAATGAGGGGTTATGACTCTAGTGGATGTAAATGATTGATAATTGCAACCAATTTTGGGTTTGGATTGAAATGAGAAAAGTTAGGGTTTCATAACCCCCTTTTCTGTCCGGTTTTGGATCATATGGTTAAAGGCAGAATTGGCCTTTCCTTAAAACATGAAAGTTGTAGGTATTGATGTGTTTGAGGTGCCTGTAAAATTTCAGGTCATTTGGAGTAGTGTAGAGTGAGATATGTCAATTTTACTGTTGCTGTTCTGGGTGATCAGAATGCGCGAACTGCGTTTGAAATGGGTTGTTTTGGCTGGGATTGGTTTGGATTTTGTTGTTGGTGTCTTCTGATGAAATGTAGCTTGATGTCCTAGCTATCATATGCCTTTGGAATTTCGGTATTTGGACCTGTATAGACTGAGTTGGACTAATTACAGCATAGTGTGATTTGTGAACCTGCAATTACGGTTCTGGTTGGGTATTCTGCATTTTTGACCTAGTTGTACTAGGATTTGGACTGAGTGGCCTTCTACATTGTTGTAGCCCTGTCTTTTAGCTTCGAGATGGTGGGTCTTACACCCTCATCCGATAAGCGTAGCGCATTTTGTGTCATTACCGCAAAAGGAGGACGAAAACTGTTTTTTTGTTAAGGTCAAGTTAGTGCATTGCTGAAATTTCTGGTTATCTATGCTACTTGTCTATGCATATGAAACCCTATTGGGGTTGCGATTGGCATTGCTTTATGACTCGTTATCGAGTCTCATTGTATTTGTTTGCTTGTTCTAGGAGGTAACGGTGGTGCACGACGTTCGTTTAACGATGGTGCATGAAACATCACTTTCTTGAGTGGTGAGTATACTACTCACTTAATTGTTACAATGTGGCTTTGTTATATGTGCATTTGATGCCTTGAAGGCTTACTTGGCTATTGGAATTGATAGAGGTGAGGGTGTACTTGACCGCCCCCACCCCTTGTGATAACAATCATGACTGTTTACCGTTTACTGAAATACTGCAATCGATATATGAGATATTGAATTCCTTTCATGAAAAAACTGATTTGGTGTCGTTTGGACGAATATCCAACGGCCTTACTGTATTACTGAACTCAACCTTGTTGGTAGTCAATTGAATCGAGCCGGCGAGGGCTTGGTCGTGAAAATTGACTTGCCACGGGGACTGTACTGGGGAACCTTGTGGTAATGAGACTCTTGGTTCCGGTATACTCGAGTATTACCAAAAGCTACTGAATTGGAGTGCGGGCCCGGTTGGGGTATGTTGGGTGGAAGGAATGGAAGTGAAGTGAGGTCTACGGTCGTGTATTCTTAAACATTGACGGAGGGTCAATGAGGTTGGATCAAGATTGCAAGCGTGGAAATGGGCTCTTGAGAGCCGTCCGTATCCTTTCACTGATTTGATTTACTTCTTATTTGCATACTTGAACTGAATGGTTACACTTATGTGATTTTAGATGCTTATGTGGTAGTAACTCACTGAGCTTTAGCTCACTCCGTTCCATTTGTTTTCCTTACAGGAAAATGACTATTTTGGGAAAGGTTGTGCTAGTTGGTTGCCAAGTTGAGCTTGTAAATGTATTTTTGAATAGCTCCTTGAGAGTGAAAACCCTAAGTGTTTTGTTTCCCACCAATGGTTGGTTTGTAATTGGCTATTTGCACATGTATGGACTAGTTGGATATTTTGGTATGCCGTTTGGCTTGTAAACGTTGTATTTGAATGTACATATGTTTGGTTGATATTTGGTTGAATTTCGGATCAACTCGTATTTCAAACGGCAAAAGAAAAATTTTGGCTACTCTCGGCCTGGTGTCTGGATTCTGACGTGTCCAGCACTGTTCATCTTCGGCTTCGAATTTTGTTTTTTTTTATTTTGTGATTTTGACTTGTTTGCGCGCAATGGTATGTTCCGGGACGTATGATGTGAGAACCCGTAAAACCCTAATATTTTCCCTAGGGTTTATTTCCCCTTACTTGCATGCTTTCTGCATTTTCTGGCTTAGAAATATTTTCTTAGTGGATTTTATGAGCAACTATAGTTTTAAGATGATTTTTCTAGTATTGGAGAATTTTTAGAAAATTAAGAGTAAATAGTGGACGTGGGACCCACTAGTGCGAAAAGTTCGGAAAAATTCGGCCAATAAGGTTAAGTTTCGGATACTGTGTAAAATTTATCGGGTGTTAAGTGATAAGTAGAGTGTGTGAAGTGATTGATGTGAGAGAGAAAAGAAAGATAGGAAGGCGTTTAATGAGATGCCACATGTCACTTTCTCATTGGTTATGACTTAAGAAATACTATTCACCTTTTGACAAATTTTTGACTTTTGACCCAATTAGTAAATATCTTCAAAAATTCATTAAAATTCCCTCATTTTCTCTCCACCATAGCCGGCCCTCTCAAGCTCCAAGGAAGACAAAACTCTTCAACATTCAAGCTTCTAACAAGTCCAAATCCACCAAATCAAGTGTTTAACTTAGTTTTTGCTCCATAAAATCTTACCTTTTAGTGATAGTGAGTGCTTTAGTGAAGCTTGTTTGAAGGTTTAAGGTGTCCAACATCCTCCTCTCTCTTGTTTCTTGGTAAGTGATGCTACAACCTCTCCCCTATACCTAATGATGGTCATATTATGCTTAATGGTGGCATGAGTGAAGGAATATATGATTTGTTTCTTGATTTGGCTTGTTTTGGAGAAGTTTTTATTTTATTGGGAATTTTTCTGGTTTAATATGAATGGGATGTTGTGGCCTTGTATGATGAATTGTAATGGTTGATAATGACTCTATGAGGTGTATTGGATAGGAAAATGCAATCAATTTTGGATTTGGTGTGAAAAATTGAAAAGTTAGGGTTCATAGAATCCCATTTCTGTCCGGTTTTAGATCACTGAGTTGGAGGCCGAATTGGACTTTGCTCAAAACATGAAAGTTGTAGGTATTGATGTGTTTAAGGTGCCTGTAAAATTTCAGGTCATTTGGATGAGTGTGGAGTGAGTTATGACGTTTCTACTGTAGCTGTTCTGCATGGAGCAGAATGTGAAAACTGCGATAGTAATTGGCCTTTTTGACTGGAATTGGTTTGGATTTTGAAGTTGGTGTCTTCTGATGAAATGTAGCTGAATGGCTTAGCTAACATATGCCTTTGGAATTTCGGCAATTGGACTTGTATGGACTGAGATATACCGATTACAGTTTTCTGCGTTTTGCAAACCTGTTTTGGGGATTCTGGTATAGTATTTCGTATATTTGACCTAGTTGTGTTAGGAACTGGATTGAATGACCTTCTACAATGTTGTAACCCTGTTTCTTGGCTTCGAAACAGTGGGTCTTACACCCCCATCCGATAACCGTAGTGAAATTGACGCCATTACCGCATAATAAGTGTAAAACAGTTTTTCCTAATCGGGGCCAAGACTATTGCTAATTTTAATTTCTGGTTTGCTATCGTGTTCATTTATGCATATGAAACCCTATTGGGGTTGTGTTTAGCATTGTTTGGTGACTCGTTCTCGAGTCTCATTGTATGTGTTACATGTTTTAGGGCGTGACGGTAGCTCACGACGTCTTGGTGACCACGGTGTATGAAACACCACTTTCTCACTTGGTGAGTATACTACTCACTAAATGGTTACTATGTGGCTTTGCTAAATGCTTATGTGAAGCCTTGAAGGCTTACTTGCATATTGGAATTGATTAAGGTGAGGGTGTACTTGACCGCCCTCACCTCTTTTGATATTGTCATTGATTGGCTACCGTTTTATTGCATTATTGAACTTGATATATTGGTTGGTGAATTCCATTTCATGGAAACTGAATTGATGTCGTTTGGACGATGTCCAACGGCCTTACTGCATTACTGAGCTCAACCCCATTTGGTAGTCAATCGAATCGAGTCGGCGAGGGCTTGGTCGTGAAGATTGAATTGCCACGGGGACTGTACTGGGGAACCTTGTGGTAATGAGACCCTTGGTTCCGGTAAACTCCAGTATTACCAAAAACTACTGAAATGAAGTGCGGGCCCGGTTGGGGTATGTTAGGTGGAAGGATTGGAAGTAAAGGGTGGTCTACGGTTTGGTACTTTTAACATTGACGGAGAGTCAATGAGGTTGGATCAAGATTGCAAGCGTGGAAATGGGCTCTTGAGAGCCGACCGTATCCTTTTACCGTTTTGCTTCATTGCTTATTTGTGCACTTTAAATGAAAGTTCATTCTTATATGACTTTGATTGCTTATTGGGTGGTATACCACTGGGCTTTAGCTCATTCCGTGTTATTTGTTTTCCTTACAGGGCGATAATTACTTTTGAGAATGGATTGGTTAGTCAATTGCCGAATTGAGCATGTAAAAGTCTTTTGTATTGCTCTTGAAGTGAAACCCTAATGTATAACGGGTTCATTTCCTTTTGATAGGCAAATCGAATGTGTACTTCCTTAGTGAATGATTTTGGTAGGCCGTTTTGGCTTGTAAATGTTGAATTGATGTATATATATATGTTTGGTAAATGTTTGGATGGATTTCGGATCAATGCGATTTCAAACAAAAAGGGAAAAAAATTTGGCGTGGATGAACAGTGTCGAATCCGGCCAGGGTTTCTGGCGGGATTGCCTGAGAAAAATTGGAAATCCGGCCAGTTGCATTCGGCCTGGAATCCGGCCAGACAATCCGGCCGGAATCTTGGCCGGATTGCCGGCCGGATTGCGAGGGAAAATTGAATTTTTTGGTTTTGCTCTCGGCCTTGTATCCGGCCGAGAATCCGGCCGTAAATCCGGCCAGATTCCGGCCGGATTCTGACGTGTCTTCTACTGTTCACTTCGGCTTCAACTTTCGTTTTTTTTTATTTTGCGATTGTGACTTGTTTGCGCGCATTGTTATGTTCCGGAACGTAATAGACCGACGTAAACTGTACCGTTAGTCCTGGCGAGAGCTGGGCAGGCAGTCCGCTAACCCCTTTGGTTCGCCTTAGGGGAAGGTGGGGCTGTCACATATGAGATCGACATAAACTGATCCATTAGTCCTGCCAAGAGCTGGGCAGGCAGTCCGCTAACCCCTTTGGTTCGCCTTAGGGGAAGGTGGGGCTGTTACACAAATTCCAGTGTAACCTTGTCAAATTCCCAATTCACAGAACCAACTTTCAACTAATCGGCTTGTTAACCATACTACCTTTAAATGGTCATATCTCAGGCTACCAAAGTCCGTTTAAGGCATTCTTTGAGGTGTTGAAAAGATAAGACAGAGTACTAAAACTTTCATGTTTTAGAAAATGGCTAAATCAGCACAGATCATAGTGAATAGACATGGTCAATTGGATGAACTGTCTAAAACGGATCACCGGATGCATCCTAGGGTAGTGAGGGTATTTTGGTCTTTTCACAGGATACATTGCTCCGATTGGGTTGAAATTTTGTAGGAAACTATAAAACATCATTATCTACAACTTTAATGTTTTATGCTAAGCCTAATTCGGCCTCTATCATCATGAACTGGATCCAGACAGAACTGAACTACAATTTTCCAGAAATCTGGAATTTTACGGTTTCAAAGCAAACTTTCTTCATTTCTTGCGGCAATCACTACCACAACCTCTTATATAAGCTTAGATACAACATATACATCCATACAACAAGTATAGGCAGCAAATCCTTCAAACCCTAACTCATGTCACTCAAGAAAACATACACTATATCCACCCAAATCACTATAATAGCTATCATCCACCACAAATTTAAGGTGCTATGCCAAGTTAAACAAGATTAAGAGTAAGAAATGGGGAAATCAGCATTATTACCTTGCTAAAGTGACTACCAAGAGCAACCCTAGCTTTTCCTTCCAAAAATTCACCAACACGCCACTAGCTAAACACTCAAGGAAGGTTTTAATCGGTTTAGTTTCTTGTTTCCTCGCTTAAGATACTCAAACTCAAGATGAAATGGTGCACCTCTCCCTTGGTTTTTTTCTCTCACTCTCTCTCGGCCAAAGCAGCAGAAAAATGATGAAGAAAGGCAGCTCCATGGTGATAAGAAGGCAAGACTAGTTGGTCTTGGTCAAGGCCCTCAATAGCCAACAAGTGTTACCACCAATTCCACTCATTTTTTTTGTTTATTTTCCTTGCAATTTTTGGTCAACATTTTGGGCCAAAGCAGCTGAGATTGAGGGGATATTTTGCTCAAATAGTAATGAGCTTGGATGGTAAGAAAGTGGTGATCAAGTGGTGTGTTCAATCGGTAGTGCACGGTACACGTCGGTTCGCACCGTTTTTCCTTAAATCACACGTACTATGGTTTTTTACTTCCTATTCACTAACTTTTTATCATTGCTCCTAATCACATATTATTTCTCACCCAAAAGTCACTCTTAAAACCAAATTTGATCCTTGCTCCGTACCGGATAATTACCCTATGGAAAGACGCGAAAACCCTAACTTGCTCCAACTTGAAAACGAAAAGTGAAACCCTACTTTCTAGGTTCATTTGCACTTATTGTGGAACGATTGGGTAGTAGGGCTATAATAAAGGAATAATTTCCAAATAAAAGGGCAATTTTGAGAAAAATATAAGGAATTTACGAGTCCTCACACTCTCTCCCCCTTAAAAGAATTTCGACCTCGAAATTCATACCTTTCGTCGTGAACAGGTCGGGATATTTCTCTTGCATGTCATTTTCTAGCTCCCAGGTCACTTCTTCCACTTCATGATGCTTTCTCGAAATTCATACCTTTCGTCGTGAACAGGTCGGGATATTTCTCTTGCATGTCATTTTCTAGCTCCCAGGTCACTTCTTCCACTTCATGATGCTTTCATAGAATCTTTATTAATGGAATCTGCTTGTTTCTCAGGTCCTTCACCTTCCGATCCAATATTTGAATGGGTCGTTCTTCGTAGGTTAAGGACTCATCGAGTTCAATATCCTCTGGTGGCAAAATGTGAGTCGGATCCGGATGATATTTCTTAAGCAAAGAAACATGGAAAACGTCATGGATCTGAGACAACTGGCAGGTAACTCAAGTCGATAAGCCACCTTCCCTATTCGCTGGAGTATATTGAAAGGTCCTATGTACCGTGGTTGTTACTTTTTCCCTTTTCCTGCTCTAATCTTTCCTTTCAACGGGGTAATTCGAAGAAACACCTTATCTCCTATCTCAAACTCCAAATCCTTTCTCCGATGGTCGGCATAACTTTTTTGTCGGCTTTGGGCTGTTTGAAGTCTCTGGCGGATCACCTTTACCCTCTCGTAGGCTTCCTCAATCCATGGTATTGTAGCCGGATCTATAATCTTTCTCTCTCCTACTTCATCCCAATGGATTGGAGATCGGCACCGTCATCCATACAAGGCTTCATATGGGGCCATTTGAATAGAGGAATGATAACTATTATTATATGCAAATTCAACCAAGGTTAAGTATTGGCTCCAACTTCCTCCAAAATCCACAATACAGGCTCTCAGCATATCCTCAAGAGTTTGAATGGTTTTCTCAAATTGTCCATCAGTTTGTGGGTGATACGCTGTACTATAGTTTAATTTAGTTCCTAGAGCCTCTTGCAATTTCTGCCAGAATCGAGATACAAACCTTGGGTCTCTATCCGATACAATACTTACTGGTACCCCATGTAGTCTCACTACCTCATCCATATAAAGTTTATCAAGTTTCTCCAAAGGATATTTCATATTCATTGGCAGGAAATGTGCAGTCTTAGTTAATCGGTCCACTATTACCCAAATCGCATCATGCCCCTTTTGTGTTCGTGGCAACCCTGATACAAAATCCATTGTTATATGCTCCCATTTCCATTCAGGGATCTCTAAAGGCTGTAACAGACCTGACGGTTTTTTATGCTCAGCTTTCACTTGTTGGCACGTAAGACACCTTTGTACAAACTGGGCAATCTCCACCTTCATATTTTCCCACCAATACAGACTTTTGAGATCTTGGTACATCTTATTACTCCCTGGATGCACCGTATACCAAGAGCGGTGAGATTCCTCCAAAATCTCTCTCTTTAACTCCTCATCCCTAGGTACGATGATGCGATTTCGGAACTTCAAGATTCAATCAGGACCTAGGTTAAAGTTAGGCAACTCCTCTTTCTTCACTTTTTCCACCCACCTTTGCACCATTGGGTCCCTCACTTGGCCCTCTTTAGTCCAATCCAACAGTGTCGACTTCACGTCAATATTTCCAAAAATCACCTTTTTCGGTTCCAGACGAGGTTTCCACTCACATACATCTTCTAACAAGCTCCACTCTCCCACTATGGAACTTGCTAGTTGAGCCTTTCGACTTAAAGCATCGGCTACAACGTTGGCCTTTCCGGGATGATAGTTAATCGTGCAATCATAATCTTCTAAGAACTCTACCCACCGACGTTGTTTTAGATTTAGTTCCTTCTGAGAAAACAGATACTTAAGGCTCTTGTGATTCGTATATACCTCGAAAGTCACACCGTATAGATAATGTCGCCATTTTTTCAAAGCAAACACAACAGCTGCAAGCTCCAAGTCATGAGTTGGATAGTTCTGCTCATAAGTTTTAACTTTCGAGACGCATAGGCAATCACATTCCTATTTTCCATCGACACGCACCCTAGTCTCTCTTTTGAAGCATCGGTATAAACCGTGTAGCTATCGTTCCCATTGGGCAAAGCTAAAACTAGAGCTATAGTCAATTGCTTCTTAAGCTCTTGGAAACTACCCTCACACTTAACATCCCAAATGTACTTTCCTTGTTTCTTGGTCAAGTTAGTTAAGGGTCCCACAATTTTCGAGAAGTTCTTTATAAATCCGC
This sequence comes from Coffea canephora, assembly GCA_036785865.1. Classification (NCBI taxonomy): domain Eukaryota; kingdom Viridiplantae; phylum Streptophyta; class Magnoliopsida; order Gentianales; family Rubiaceae; genus Coffea; species Coffea canephora. Next base: position 35,030,826 of record CM071916.1, read on the forward strand.
GGTAGTACCCTGCTAAACCTAGAAAACTTCGCACCTCTGTGGGATTCTCTGGCCGCTTCCATTTGGCTACTGTGACGCCCAAAAAAATAGGGTTTTCATTTTTAAGTATATTTTGTTGGATGAGCGGAGAAACACAGCTTTTCAACTCGAAAAAGAAAAGAAAAGTTTCGAAAAATGGCAGTGGCCAAATCCGGCCGGAAATCCGGCCAGTTTCTGGCCGGATAGCTGGCCGGATTGCCCTGCAGTTTTGAAAAAATTTTGATCAGCCTCGGCCTTGTATCCGGCCAGGAATCCGGCCGGAAATCCGGCCAGATTCCGGCCGGATTGTGACGTGTCACAGCCGGTCAGAAGCTTTGACCGGCTGTTTCCTTCATAAATATCTGGTTTTTGTTGTCTTTTTCTTCCATTTCTGTTCCTGCTCAACCGAGGCTTTGAGAGAAAGAAAAAACTCTTCAATTTTCTAGTTTTGATTTCTTGCTCAATCTTGAGTTTTAACCGATGGTTTTGCCAAATATTTCACACAAGTGCTCTCAAGGGTGGTTTAAGGCTCTTGATGGATTGGATTTGGATGGGGTGCTCCATGTTGATAGCTTCTTGAATTTGTGAGGTAAGATGTTTAAGAAAGGTTTTTCTTGTTTGTATAATGCTATATTAGTAACTTGTAGAGGTTGAATGTGTGACAGCCCCACCTCTCCCTAGGGCGAACCCTAAGTATCAGTGGACTGTCTGCCCAGCTCTCGCCAGGACTCAGTCGTTCAAAGAACAACTATCATTAATGAAGCAATGTAACATTATCCACTCACAGAAATTGAAACCCTAATTCAAGCATAATCCCTAATCCAACATTTCAGCTTAGCACATATATCATCATGTCAACTTACCACACTTTACTCCAATTTACATAATAAAACCATACTTAAGAAATTAAGCTTACAAGTCTGCTTAAAAGGAAGTCACAACCTCAAAACGCAAAACGGCAAAATAAAGCTAAGTATGCCCTTGATCAAAAGCCTTCCCGCTCTGTTAAGGAAAACAAAGGGAATGGGGTGAGCTAAAGCTCAGTGAGGTTCCAAGTAAAACAAGTAAGCACATAGCCAAATAAGAGCACAGAAATAATCAAATAAATATCACACAGTAGGATAACAGTTTAATCACAGTTCAATTCAAGGATACGGGTGGCTTTCAAAAGCCAAAGATCCACTTCAGCTTGATCATAATTGCCTCCTGTTGACACTCCGTCAACATTTGTATGCATAGTATAAAAGGGTCCGTAGAACACCACTTTCACCAGTCTCCGTCCACCAATCTACCCCCCACCGGGCCCGCACTCCATAAACAGTAGTTTGGTAATACTCGAGTATACCAGGAATCCGAGTTCCAATGCTCAAGGATTCCAATGAAACAGTATCAAGCCGAGGATTTTATCACTGGTGGTGCTGGACAACACAACAAGCAGCACAACGGCTATGCTTCACCAGGAACCTCCAAGCAAGATTCAATTTCCAGTGAACAATAAACAGTCCTCAAGGTTTATCGGCCTTCTCGACCAAGCCCTTGCTGGCTCGATACAACCGACTCACCTATGAGGTTGGGTACCCAAACAGTAACAGTAGTTGAAGGGATATCACCCTAACAACTCATTCATAGTCACAATTAAAATTTCACATCACAGTGTAACAATATATAGAGCCTCAGTGGAAATCAAGGAAGGTCGAGTGCGATAAAGTACACACTCGCTTCCAACTTTAATTAAAACAGTGATTGGCTCAGTCAATAGCACATCAAGGTTTTCACATATACAAGTATCCCACATAACAAGTAGCAGGTCGTGGAACACTCACCTGTCAAACAAAAGTCATTATCAACTTCAAATGATTCAGTTACAGTCACCTCCGTTTCCCGATCCTAGGGCAACGAATGAAAATGATAACAATAAGATTCGTTTCTCACTAAATTATAGGTTCATGAAGAAGCTAAGTAACTAAGGTAATCTACTTAATCCTTCATGTAAATGAGGTCCAAAGTATAGTAAAAGTTCATGAAAATACATGTTTAGTGTTCATATGATTGCTTGGTAAAGAAAGGTTTCATTTAAATTCAAAGGTTTCATTTTCGGTTTGAACAGTGTCGGCCGGCCAGTCTCAGGAAAACGGTCACGGCTCATTGTAGGAGAGTCGGAAGTAGGTTTTGTCAGTTGCGTTGGAAACTAGGTTCATAAGGCTAAATTTGTCTAGAAGAAACCATTTCCAAAATCCCAACATAAGTAGCTCCAAATTAAGAGACCAAATGAAATTTCTGGACTGCCACGGATGAACAGTACCGCCCAGGCAGCCGACTTCCATGACTTGCCACGGATCGCTCAAGACGAACCAGAAAATGAGCTTGGTACCGTTTTAAAGCACTAAAAGTCTACTTTCAAATGCCACAAACGGCACCCAATTCCGATTAGTGAGTAAAACGTTATGGCCTTTACAAGATTGCTGGACAGAGAGTTTCTGGACCTAGTCCAGTTTTGTCCCTTTGCTTGCAACTCAAAATTTACTCAACCAAATTGGCTAATTTTTTGTAGACAACCTCTACACACATAAACCAACATATATCACTCACATTTGTAGCCAAAATATGCATGAAACATCAGGGCAAAATTCGGAAAGCAAGCTGGACAAATTTCGGTCAGCACACTTAATTCTTTCCCAACTTTCACTCTTCTCATTATTTTCACATTTTGCATATCTCAAGTATTACATCTGACCATATAGGGTTTTAAAGCATATCAATACCTCATAAACATACATGAATAAGGGTTGAACATTTCATCAAACACTTGGTGTGCATACTAACAATTCATCCACTACTTGTTTAATTCAAGGGGTTAACTTCCAATTCCAACCACAATAACTTGCAATTCATGATTAGAGCTTATAGTAGATAATCTAACACATAAAAACCCCAAATTAAAGAATACTTACCTTACTTACAAGGTGTTCAAATCACCAAGAAATCCACCAAGTAGAAGCTCCAAGGTTGGAATTCAACACCAAAAACAAAGAAAGCTTCCTTGCAAACCCTAAATTCTTCTCTTGAATTTTGGTCTTTGATTTGTTTAGGTAAGAAAACCTGATTTGGGAGCTCTCTCTCTCTCTCTTCCTTGAGCTGAAATTTAGCCAACACTCAAAAAAAAAAAAAAGGCTTTGGCTAGTTTAAATAATCTTCTAATCTTGGTTCCAACAAGATACTTGGCTAAGGTTTTGCCACATGTCCACTTACTTGTCCCATTCTTTCTTAATCTTTGACTAATGGTGTCTTAGCCTTTCCAAATGCACCAATCATTCTTTAACACTTCTAACTAACCTTTCCAAGTGCACCAATCATTCTTTAACATTCTTTAACACCTCTAACTAACCTTTCCAAGTGTACCAATCATTCTTTAACACCTATAATCCTACATGTAAGATCTCTACCACTAATATAAAGACACTTGGTAAAATGCAAGTGGTGTATAATTAAAATCAACTCAAGAAAAAAATGTTTTATTACAAGTAAAAAGGAATGAAGTGTAATGCATGAAAATTATTATAACACCTAGAAAATATAATGTAAGGACATATAATATATGATTTAAATCCTAGGATAAGGCTAGAATAAGGCAAATAATTTGGGGAAATTATATTTTAAAGTGAGAGTCAATACAAGGAATTTGTTGTAACACATTGTAAAATATAATGCTAGGCATATAAGAGGTGGTTTAAATCTTGTTGCAAGGCATGTAGTTTGGGGAAATTGTATTTTAAAAGTGAGGGTTCTCACACTCTCTCCCCCTTAAAGAATTTCGCCCTCGAAATTCTCATCTTGATTACTGAGTAGTTCAAAATATTTTCGGTGAATATCCTTTTTACCTCTCTCGAGTCCTATGAGCACATGCTTTAGTAAAAGACCAGCAATACAAAGCCGCATTATGTAGGAATTGAGGCTCCAAATCTTTATTTAGAACATGTATCAATTTACAAGTTTCATACTCGTATAACCTATCAAAATATAATACTAGCTTGTTCCAATCGAGGAATAATCCTCATGTCCTTACTAATCAATGTTGCAAAAGTCATTTAGAGCAGAAAAGTATCACTTATAGCCAAACGTTTGGGGAAAGTAGAAAAGACGTTCAAAATGCAAAGTTGTAAACTGTCTGACCTTTTGACGTAAAATGATTTGAAGAACTCATTTTCCTTTTATTTAAGCCTCAATCCACTCATAAACCAACCTCAAAATAGTTTACCAACTCCAATCTTAAAGTTGGAAATGTAAGTAGGAATAATCCTAGGAAAATAGGAATTTTCCAGTATTACATGATCTCATTTGAAAATCATATCTCGAGATTCTTATGTCCAAAACTTATAAACTTTATACCGTCGGAATATAGGTTCAAATTGTTACAGCTTTCTAGAAGGTACCATTGTAAGATCCAATCCACAAGTCAGTCAAATTCCAACCTAAAGTTGCTGCTTCACCCAGTAACAGACAGAACAGGTATACAATTTCAGTCAACCTTGAAAAATCGTAGATATTCATGGGAATTGAAAACAATATTGATATTCTGAACCTAGTTTTAAACATAATAAACGAAACTCAATTTTTAACTTTTCTACATCAAGATATAACGGATCTCGTAAAACTTTCCAAGGTTCCCCGCGGAAAAAAATTTTCAGCGGCACTTCCTTTGTTTTTACTAACTTTTCCAGCCCATTCAAGGCTTTATTCTTCCCATGAAATAGCTTCAACTCAAGCATATAAATATCAAGCCAACAACTCACTACATCAAGCATATAACTGTCACCTATTCAAGTTAGAAAATGAAACCTTAAGCTGAAATTCCTGATCACAAGCTAGAAGTTTCTTTAGGCAAGTCAAACTAGCATATAAAAGCTAGATATTTCACATAACAAAACTACCAAACCATGGCCAACACTTAAGTATCATGTGTGGACAGAAAAGTACCATAAAACTGAAAATTTCATGACACAACTTCAAACCATGATATTTTCTCATAAAACAACCGAAATTGAAACACTAAACCACCAGTTTGCATATATTTAAAGTAGAGGAAAGTGTATTATCAAAGTTACCCTGTAACCTCAAGAAAGATGAAAACTTAGAGTTTCTTCCTGCAAAATCACCCTACCAACACCTTGAAATCTACCTTAGTTATCATTTCCATAGAGTAGTTTGCAAATTAGTTGGTTGAAACTCAAGATTCAAGTACAAATTTGAGGTCAGAGTTGAAGGTCTCTCTTTGGTTTTTCTTCTCCATTTGTTCGGCCGAGCAAGAGGAAAATGAAAACAATTTGGTCAACCCCTTTGATTTAGTCGAGGTGAAAAATGTGACATAAACTTTAATCTTGGTAAAAGAAGAGTTAAAACTTGGCTACTATTCTTGCTAGCTGTCAAACCCATACACTATCCATTGAATAATTTCTTCCTTTCGAATGACAAACGAAAATTTTTTTCTTAACTTAAAGACTAAAATATAGGGATAGATTCATGGGCAAGGATCCAATACTGCCCAACCACCAATTTTTTTAATAACACTTATTAAAATAGCAGGTATCAAGTTCACTGTTCCTAACGAGAATACAACTTACTACATAAAAATTTCACTACGCATAATTCAATGATTACAGCTATTTCAGGCAAAATCTCACTAATGGCTAACTTTGACTAGGAATGTCTTAAGATGCCATTCGATTAGGCAAATGCACTAATTCAAACTCATTCCGCACCTCTTCTAGAATCCCTTCGTATTTCTTTTTCAATTCTATGTTCTGATGCAGTGGTTCAGTTTTCTCCAAGTATTCTTGTTCCCATCATCCTTCCCAGTACTCAGCTAATCTCTTTTGGAACTCTACTTCCATTCGAATAATCTCTATTTTCTTATGCAGATCAGTCATATTTGTCATCCCACCGATTCACTTAACTCGATGATAGCTTGCCAGGAAAATCAAAGGAGCAGAATAAGTAACTATTTACAATTGGAAACTCTAGTCATATAACTTTTGAGCTCATTCACTTCCAATCTAACCACGAGGAATTAAACTTAGCTATTCTCAAATGAGATAGACAAGGAAGTAGAATACAGGTAGGGCAATATCTCAAAATTTTATGCCACTCATTCTTATTTGGGGAGTTTAACATAAGGAGTATTCTTATTACTTATGTACATAATGAAATCCTAAAGTGTACTTCATATCTCAAAAGTTTCACATCCCATCTCAAGCTTTTGTATACAGGTATAGAATCCAATTCTTTTCTCAAATCCCCATGCATAATTCCAAAACTCACGATCTCACCACGATAATAATTCAGTCAAGTCCATACTTAGACATTAGTGGATAGTTGTTAAGGAAGTATAGGAAAGAATATCACAAGAGGGGTAGAAATATCCATATAGTTGCAATCAAACAACCTCATATTCAAAATAAACACTTATCAAGTCTTCACAGTCATAGGAGAAGGAAATAGGTCTTCAGTGCAAATCTCTCGACGTACACTATAATTTAGCCACTGTCTATAGAAACCCTAACAGACTATTTCTAGATTAGTCCATGATAACTTCCGAGATCCATTCCCTCAATCAGTCCATTAACTAGGTCAAGTGTTAGAATCTTTCACGCCTTGACTTTTACCATTAAAACTTATCTCAAGTGCAATCAAGATACAGACCATTATTCCAGTGCTCTCCACTTTTGGTACTCAAGTACAAGAATCCACAATAAGACAATTCACAACTCGAGCCGGCCGGTCCCAAGAGTAAATCACCCATATTAGAGATTCCTACCCGACGTACATATCTATTTCTCCCAAGTACACTGATAAGGGTTTATACTTATAATAGTCATGATTCATAACTTACGCCCAAAAACACCACTTGACCCCAAACTCACTCCGCGCAGGGACCACGTGAAGCAGCAAAATATCTTCCATTCTTTCAAACCAGTTCTGTGAGAACTCGCAAAAACTATTATTCTATGCCTAATTTATGGCTTAATAAATTATTTAATTGGATTTTATTTCCAAGGAATATTTTCTAGTCTTATGAGACCTAAACGCATGATAATATAACTTCGTTATATTTTTAAAATGATTCGTTTCGAAAATTAATTTCCTAGAGCGCGTTTAGTAAAAATAGTGAATAGTACTTGGAGATTTTATCCGCGTAGTAGCCCAATAAGCTTGGAATATTGGAGACTTGTACTAGGGTCCTAAAATAGGTAATTTTATGAATAAATATTCAAGTGATAGTTAGTAGTGCAATCGTTATAAGAATTTTTCGAAAGTTCCACGTTATAGCGGTAAAATTTGACGGTACGCGTTTTCACACGCGCGACTTCAATTGAAGGACTTTAGACCCTTATTTCGGGACAATTAAGAGTGAATAATAATTACAAGAATATATATGCCTTGGAGGTTTAGTGCACTAGTGAACCAAACGCGCGAGAAAAATCGGGTCCAAACGCACCCTAAATTGCACTATTTCAAGTTGACTTTGAGGTGCATTTTGCACCACACAAAGAATCTTCCTTTGGAAGCCAATTGCATCAGCACTCTCTCTCTCTCTTCACCTCACTTGGCCGAACAACAAGAAGGAGAAGAGCTCTCCATTGTCTTCATTTTCCATCTTCAATCCATGCACCAAAATCCACCCAAATCACACCAAACTTGGAGATCTCTTAGCAAACCACTTGGAGACTACATCTAGCTAAGGAGGAAGGGAGCTTTCACGGTTTCTTTGGAGCTTCAAGAGGGCCGAAAATTCTGACCTTGCAAACCAAAGGAGTAGGTAATGATCAACCCTTGGATTCTTATCTTTTGGAGATTATATGACAAGATTAAGTTCATGCATGCACTTAGTTACTTGTTTATGGTGTAAAAATGTGATTGTGGGCTCTTGGAATTCCCACACTTGGGTTGTTGTTGCTGATGTGATGATTAATGGTGATTATATTGTTGGTTTAGTGATTTTAATGATGCATTAGTGATGGGTAATTAGTGGAAACTTCATTGGGTGTAAGAAGCTAAACTTTCCGATTTTGCCCCTGCCATGTTCGGCCATTTCCAGCCCAATTTTTAATGGTTTAATTGCTTGAATTGGATGTTTGTAGGATGTATTAGATGTGTGAAAAATTTCATTGAAAAATAATGAGGTTTGAATGGGCAAATGAATTTTTTTTAGAAACCAGCAAATCTGGAAAACTGATTCGCGTATGCTCTGACCAGCAGTAGTATTTTGGCTATAACTCTGTCCTCGGATGTCGAAATCATGTGCCGTTGGTGGCGTTTGAAACTAGACATTCCTAGCTTTAATTTGGTATATAATGCACGTTCTGAGTCTTTGTGATCAGGCCGAACCAAATGTTTTAAGTTCGCTGTCCTGTCACTCTGTTCATCTGGAATGAAGTGTTCAGGCTGCAACTTGATGCCCGAATTTGAACCAGATGGGTGCCGAATTTGGGAACGATTTCTTCTATGATATTTTAACTCTATGAATGTATTTTCCAACGGCGTAAGCCATGCTCAATTTCGAGCTATATTGACTGAGTTGTGACTAAAACAAGTGGACTGCTCTGTTTTGGAAAACCCTAATGTTTGGACTGGTTTGGAACAAAATCTCGGAGTGAACTTGTTAGTTGATGTTTTTGATATTAAACACTTACCAAAGGTATCATGGGTATATCTTAGACCCTTATTTCACAAATGAACCATGGTTGGATAACTTTCTTGGTTAAACGATTGGAAATTTGGAAAATGAAGGTCCAAGGCAGATTGCCTTAGGATTTTTCTTGAACTTCGGTTGGCTCATTAACTACCTTGCCGAAGGTATTTTTCCCCGAAATTCGATAGAGAGATACTTTCCATATAGTATTGAAATACTGCCAATTTTGGTGCCGATTCAAGTTCGTTTCGATACCAATTGAATTACTAAAGTTAGAGGTTCAAATCTGGAAAATTCTCATCCAGTCTTGAATTTGCTCAACTTCGGGCTACCGTATCTCGGTGCTCGAGACTCCGATTCTTGATCCGCTTGTTTTGTCATACACTTCACTTGCAACACTAATTGAGCTGAAAATTTCAGAGGCCGGTTTGCAACGTGCGAATCGTACCGAATTTTCAAAGTTGGCCAAAAACCAACTTCATTCTGCCTTGTGAACCAACCCTGCATCTTCAAGCTCATTTTTTTACCACTTTCCACTTCGATTCATGGAAAAGTGTCTTCTAGGAACTTATAGTACTCTCTAAGAGGTTTCCAACGGTATAAAGTTTTCCAATTCTCGACTTATATCGAGCGAGTTACGATTTTCAAAGATTTATCGTAAAACTGAAAAATTTTCCAACTTCAAAGAAATAGAGTTTTTCAAAAACTCTTTATTCTTTTGATGTTCTTAAACGTTTTGTTTACGATTTTCATGATCAAAACTCAAATAATATTGTACATGATAAAAGGCAAGTTGAACCTCGATTTACGTGTAATTGAGGTTCCTTTTTGCAAAATAATTCTTAGATTGTACTAGTGTACAATCTTCCTGATAAGTGGGTTAATTGTATGATTATTCGCCATTAAATTGTCAGGCGCGCAAGGAGACCTTCAAGAGGATCTCACCGCGGACACTTGAACTCCCAGAAAATAATTCTTATTGAATTGCTCGGTGAGTGTCAAGTGTATGAATTTGATACTTGCTTATTGTGATACTTGTTGGGAGTTTTAAAAATAAGGGCGGGTGCGTACTTTATCGCACTCGTTCTAATTTCAAATGAATGAATGAATGAATGAAATGAAATGTCATGTCATGAATGCTTGTGTCGTTGGAGTGAATCTCCTCGACTACCAAATGAATGGGGGACGCCCAAACTCATAGGCCGTCCTTAGACTCGAGCCGGCAATGGGCTTGGTCGGGAACTTGGGCGAGCCATGAGATTATAAGCTCGACCTAATAAGAGGTCTTGCTTGGCATACTCGTCGAGTATCGCCCTAAAAATAGACTTGTGGGCCCTTGGGGTGTACGGTGGACGGAGGAAAGTAAGTGGTGATCTACGGAAATGGAAATACCGACCCGGTTGACAGGAGGGTCAATGCGGGAAAGTATACGAATGACATCGACAGATCGAGTGGAACTTAGCTCCTGAGAGCTACTATATCCTTGAATTGTTTCTGATTACTTTTCCTGTTTGATAGATTGATTATTGAAAAGACATGGCTTTATTTATTAAAGTTGGGATTGTTATTTGATTACGTGCTTGCATGTGTGTTCTTGGCCTCACGAGCGTTTAGCTCACCCTATAGTTTTGTTTTCCTTAACAGGACCGACTCTTGGAGAAATATGGAGAAACCATCCGTTGTAATTTTGTTAAGACTCCTGTTATATATTTTGACTAGGCCCTGGTTTGGGTTGTACTTTTGGAAATTGTAAACTTGAAATGTTTGGGCCCTGATGTGTACTTTGAATTGAAGTCGTTTCATGATTACCGATGTACTGGTTATACATTAAGTGACTTATTAAGCTTGAACGCTTCCGCATCATTGTATTCATGTTGCTCTCATCGAAGTGCTTAATTCGGTTTTAAATTGAATGGAATTGCTTGAGTCCTGGCGAGAGCTGGGCAGGCGTCCGCGGATACCCTTTGGTCCGCCTTAGGGAGATGTGGGGCGTCACAGTTGGTATCAGAGCCATATGCCGACAGTTGGGACTTTACGTCCTTCGTCTGGAAAAGCCCCGAGCCTCTCGTTCGTGAAGAGTCACGAAGCGAAACTCTCCGTAGGGGATGCCCGCGTGCGGGTGGCAAGCTGATAGGTACCCCGTGATGTGACCCTGAGAACTGTCACAGTTGGTATCAGAGCACTAGGTTAGAGGTCTATATGGGAGACATATTAGATACTCTACCTTTAAGACTCGATATGGGATAACTTAATCCTACCCTAAGTGATGCTTGAGGCGAGCTAGCAACTAAGTTAGTCCTACCTCAAGTGACGAATGGGATGAACCAGCTATTAAGATAGACATGCATTGCAGGATATTGGAACTGAGTAGTGATTTAAGTTCTAACCTGAAAATATTATTATTGTTATTATTTTGCAGGGATGGCTGATGGAAACGGAGCCCCGGCAGCTAACGGGAATGGCCATGCGAATGGTCATTTCGAGCCCCTTAGGACTATCTACTACCGATCTATAGCAGGAGGAGCTCGTGTACGCTACTCACCCTATGACAGATACCCTCGATGTTCGTGTAGGTTGACTTTCGCCTACCCGGACTATGTGGTGCTTGCTTTGGACGACGAGCGTCGTCAGTTGGTGGATGCCAACCGTGATTTGCAGACTGAGGTAGATGAGCTTAGGCAGATGGTTGGCGCTCAGGGTGAGCGGATTGCTGAGCTTGAGGAGGTGCTAGAGGGTGAGGTAGCCACATCTGCAGTGGTTAATGAGGAGCTTCGGGATACTAGGGCTCGACTCATTAGGTTAGCACGAGATGTCCGTACTCGGGCTTTCGAGATGCTGGTTGATGCTACTAGTCTGGTTGAGGACGCTACTGCGGTGATTCCTGATGATGAGGAGGAGGATCCGGAGGAGGATCCCGAGGAGGAGGTTCCTCCTGATAGCCCTGCTATGGACTAGGATCTTGGTCGTTGACCCCTTTTGACTTTTGACTGGTACAGTTAGGACTAGTTAGGATGACGCGAGTGCCGAGGCCATTGTATTTTGCATGCTTGTGTGGCCTACTTTTGGGCACTTGTTCTTACTTTAGTCTTCTGTGACTAGAAGTATACTTCTGAGCACCTGTGTGCTATATTTTGTGAATTGTCCCTAACTTGCTAATTGTACGAACTTGACATGCTTATGAATGTAAATTATTGTTAATTTCAATGCTTCTTGGTTAGTTCTAAATTCGATATAATTCTTGTTTCTGCTTAAATTAATTTATTTCTTGCACTAGGCACGTTTAGACTAATGGAAGGATTAAGGAGTGGTCGAGGCCGTGGACGAGCGTCTAGACAGGCCCAACCTCAGGGGGATGACCAGGGGTCGGCAACTGGACCGACCCAGGGACAGGAAAACGTTGAGGGTAACCAAGTGGCTACTGCCATCAATAGGATGACTGATATCCTAGAACGTCTAGCGGAGAGACAGGGTCCTGGACCATTTAACCAACCTGGGGGCCAGGATAGGGGAGAGGATAGAGCCCTGGAAAGTTTCCTAAAGTTTAACCCGCCTAAGTTTATGGGTGAACCTGACCCCGAAGTAGCGGAGAACTGGTTAGAAAGGATGACCAACATATTCGCCGCTCTAGACTATACTGAGGATAGACGAGTGAACTTTGCTGCTTTTCAATTTGAGGGAGTAGCCCGTGCTTGGTGGGATTTGATAAAAGGAAAATGGGAAAGAGCTCGAACCCCTTGGACTTGGGAGAATTTCACAAGGGAGTTTAATGAAAAGTTTCTTCCGCCCTTGATTCAAGAGAAAAGAGAGGACGAATTTATTAAGTTGAAACAAGGAACCCTTACTGTAGCAGAGTATGAAGGGAAGTTCACTAAACTTTCCAAATACGCTCCTGAGTTAGTAGCCGATGAACGGAGAAGGATTAGAAGGTTCATACAGGGACTTAATGTGGAACTTCAGGAGGGCCTGGCTGCAGCCCAAATCTCTATTTTTACTGAGGCTTTAGAGAAAGCGCAAAGGGTTGAGAATGCAAGATCTCAAGTGAGGGATTTCCACAATAGAAAAAGGAATTTCCCTAGTCGCACTACTGGGCAGACCAGTAAGTTTGTACACCCTTCTAAAAAGGGAAGAGGTGAAGGAGGAACGAGAACTGCTGGAGCTTCTAGGGGAGCTCTATCTAGGGGAGGTCGTAGCGGGACGACTCAAGCTAGGGGAGCACCATCTGTTGGATCGACTGTGACCCCTCAAGTTACTTGTGGGTATTGTGGTAAACCCAACCACTCTGAGGATGACTGCTGGAGAAAGCTGGGAAAATGCTTACTGTGTGGGAGCACTGAGCATCAGATTGCAAATTGTCCGAAATCGTCAAAGACAGGGGGAAACCTGCAGAGACCTGAAAAATCAACCTCTAAGCAGACCAGTGCCGGAGGGAGTCGACCGAAAGTACCGGCTAGGGTCTACGCATTGGACTATCCACAAGTTCCAGAGGCGACCGAAGTGGTCGAAGGTACAATTCCAATCTTTCACCGCCTAGCTAGGGTTTTAATTGATCCGGGTGCAACGCACTCTTTTGTAAACCCTGATTTCATGAGTGGAATAGACTTGAAACCAATTAAGTTACCGTATGACTTGGAGGTTAAAACACCCACTGGGGACAAAAGTCTAATTGCTAATATGGTGTATAAGAATAGTGAAGTTTGCGTGAGGGAAAGAAAATTGCTGGCCGATTTGATAGGCTTAGCGATTAAAGGATATGATGTGATCCTAGGGATGGATTGGTTAGCCCGTTATAATGCTCAGTTAAATTGTAGGACGAAAATTGTAGAATTGTGTATTCCAGGGGAGGCAACCCTGAAATTGGATGTGAGGGGTAAGTTAGCCTCGTCTGCACTTATTTCGGGAATTCGGGCTAGAAAGTTGTTAAGTAAAGGAGGTCAAGGGTATTTGGCTTTTCTTATTAATACCCCTAACGATAAGGTGAATCTGGAAGACACCCCGGTAGTAAAAGAATTTTCTGATGTTTTTCCTGAAGAATTGGAGTCTCTACTTCCGGAACGGGAAATAGCTTTTAAAATTGATTTAGCTCCGGGAACAGCACCTATATCAAGGACACCATACAGGATGGCTCCAGCTGAGTTGAAGGAGTTGAAGTTACAATTACAGGATTTGTTGGAACGGGTTTTATACGAGAGAGTGATTCTCCGTGGGGAGCCCCAATTTTGTTTGTAAAGAAGAAAGATGGGAGTTTGAGGTTATGTATAGATTATCGAGGTTTAAATGATGTTACGGTTAAGAATAAATACCCACTACCCCACATCGATGAACTGTTTGATCAATTGCAAGGGGCGGTAGTGTTTTCAAAGTTGGATCTAAGGCAAGGTTACTATCAATTGAGGATTTTGGAGAAGGATATACCTAAGACTGCTTTTAACTCAAGGTATGGGCACTTCGAGTTTGCAGTGATGCCTTTTGGGTTAACCAATGCACCTGCCGCTTTCATGGATTTAATGCATAGGGTTTTTTAAGCCTTACTTGGATCAATTTGTGGTGATTTTCATTGATGACATTTTAGTGTATTCTAAGAATGTGAAAGATCACGAGAAACATTTGAGAATTGTTTTACAAATCCTGAGGGAACATCAGTTATATGCTAAGTTTAGCAAGTGTGAATTTTGGCTAAAGGAAGTGACCTTCCTAGGGCACATAATTTCAAAGGATGGGATTAAAGTGGATGCAGCTAAAGTGGAAGCTGTTTCGAAATGGAAACGACCGGAAAACCCAACGGAAGTTCGGAGTTTTATAGGACTGGCAGGATATTACCGGAGATTCATCCAGGATTTTTCGAAAAATTGCTGGGCCTATGACTGAGTTGACCAAGAAAAATGGAAAATTTATTTGGAGTCCTAAGTGTGAAGGAAGTTTTCAGGAGTTGAAAAGACGGTTGACTAGAGCGCCTGTTCTAGCTCTACCAAATGGACATGATAGTTTTGTGGTTTACACCGATGCATCTAAGGAAGGTTTGGGATGTGTTTTGATGCAAAATGATAAAGTGATAGCTTATGCCTCCCGAAAGTTAAAACCGCATGAAGGAAATTATCCGACCCATGATTTGGAGTTAGCGGCTGTGGTCTTTGCTTTGAAGAAATGGAGACACTATTTATACGGAGTGACATTTGAGGTTTTTACAGATCACAAAAGCCTTAAGTACTTATTTTCTCAGAAGGAGCTGAATTTAAGGCAACGTAGATGGATGGAATTTTTGGAAGATTATGACTGCACGATTAAGTACCATCCTGGGAAGGCCAATGTAGTGGCCGATGCTTTGAGCCGTCAGGTACAAATGGCTGGATTGATGGTTAAGGAATTTCGATTGTTGGAAGAAGTTAGCTATTGGAATCCCCGATTAGAACCAAGGAAAGTGATTTTGGGGAACATTGTGATAACCTCCACTTTATTGGAACGTATTAAGGAATCTCAGGAAAAGGACCCTGAAATGCGAAAGTTGGTGGAGAAAGTCAAGATGGGAGACCAGACCGATTCACTTCGGGATCAGATGGAATATTAAGATTTCGAAATCGGGTGGTTATACCAAAGGACGAAGGGCTTAGAAAAGAAATTTTGGAAGAAGCCCACCGATCAAGTTTACAGTACATCCAGGAGGGAATAAAATGTACCAAGACTTGAAAGGTCTTTATTGGTGGAAAAATATGAAGAAGGAAATTGCCCAATTTGTTCAGACATGCTTGGTTTGTCAACAGGTTAAAGTCGAACATCAGAAACCATCTGGGCTTTTGCAACCTCTAGAAATACCTGAGTGGAAATGGGAAAATGTTACCATGGACTTTGTATCAGGTTTACCAAGGACACAGAGAGGCCATGATGCCATTTGGGTGATAGTGGATAGATTGACTAAATCGGCTCATTTTCTGCCGATTAATATGAAATATCCATTGGAGAAGTTGGCCAGATTATACTTGGATGAGATCATCAGACTACATGGTATACCTGTGAGTATTGTGTCGGATAGAGATCCAAGATTTGTTTCGAGGTTTTGGCAAAGGATGCAAGAAGTGTTGGGGACTAAGTTGAACTTTAGTACCACCTATCATCCCCCAGACTGATGGACAATCTGAAAGAACGATTCAAACTCTTGAGGACATGTTGAGGACTTGTGTACTGGACTTCGGAGAGAATTGGAGTAAGTTCTTGACTTTAGTGGAATTTGCCTATAACAATAGTTTCCAACTCTTCTATTCAAATGGCTCCGTATGAGGCACTTTATGGTCGGAAGTGTAGATCCCCCATTTGTTGGGATGAAGTAGGTGAACGGAAAATCTTAGACACGACTACTGTATCTTGGATTGAGGAGGCCAATGAAAAGGTGAAATTGGTACGGCAAAGAATTCAAACCGCTCAGAGTAGACAAAAGAGTTTATGCCGACAATCGGAGGAAGGATTTGGAGTTCACTGTTGGAGATATGGTATTTCTCAAGATTACGCCTTTAAAAGCAAGTTTGATGTCCGGAAAAGGGAAGAAATTACAACCAAGGTAAATTTCGAGGACGAAATTTTCTTAAGGGGGAGAGGATGTGAGAATCGCAAAAACTATTATTCTATGCCTAATTTATGGCTTAATAAATTATTTAATTGGATTTTATTTCCAAGGAATATTTTCTAGTCTTATGAGACCTAAACGCATGATAATATAACTTCGTTATATTTTTTAAATGATTCGTTTCGAAAATTAATTTCCTAGAGCGCGTTTAGTAAAAATAGTGAATAGTACTTGGAGATTTTATCCGCGTAGTAGCCCAATAAGCTTGGAATATTGGAGACTTGTACTAGGGTCCTAAAATAGGTAATTTTATGAATAAATATTCAAGTGATAGTTAGTAGTGCAATCGTTATAAGAATTTTTCGAAAGTTTCCAACGTTATAGGCGGTAAAATTTGACGGTACGGCGTTTTCACACGCGCGACTTCAATTGAAGGACTTTAGACCCTTATTTCGGGACAATTAAAGAGTGAATAATAATTACAAGAATATATATGCCTTGGAGGTTTAGTGCACTAGTGAACCAAACGCGCGAGAAAAATCGGGTCCAAACGCACCCTAAATTGCACTATTTCAAGTTGACTTTGAGGTGCATTTTGCACCACACAAAGAATCTTCCTTTGGAAGCCAATTGCATCAGCACTCTCTCTCTCTCTTCACCTCACTTGGCCGAACAACAAGAAGGAGAAGAGCTCTCCATTGTCTTCATTTTCCATCTTCAATCCATGCACCAAAATCCACCCAAATCACACCAAACTTGGAGATCTCTTAGCAAACCACTTGGAGACTACATCTAGCTAAGGAGGAAGGGAGCTTTCACGGTTTCTTTGGAGCTTCAAGAGGGCCGAAAATTCTGACCTTGCAAACCAAAGGAGTAGGTAATGATCAACCCTTGGATTCTTATCTTTTGGAGATTATATGACAAGATTAAGTTCATGCATGCACTTAGTTACTTGTTTATGGTGTAAAAATGTGATTGTGGGCTCTTGGAATTCCCACACTTGGGTTGTTGTTGCTGATGTGATGATTAATGGTGATTATATTGTTGGTTTAGTGATTTTAATGATGCATTAGTGATGGGTAATTAGTGGAAACTTCATTGGGTGTAAGAAGCTAAACTTTCCGATTTTGCCCCTGCCATGTTCGGCCATTTCCAGGCCAATTTTTAATGGTTTAATTGCTTGAATTGGATGTTTGTAGGATGTATTAGATGTGTGAAAAATTTATTGAAAAATAATGAGGTTTGAATGGGCAAATGAATTTTTTTTAGAAACCAGCAAATCTGGAAAACTGATTCGCGTATGCTCTGACCAGCAGTAGTATTTTGGCTATAACTCTGTCCTCGGATGTCGAAATCATGTGCCGTTGGTGGCGTTTGAAACTAGACATTCCTAGCTTTAATTTGGTATATAATGCACGTTCTGAGTCTTTGTGAGCAGGCCGAACCAAATGTTTTAAGTTCGCTGTCCTGTCACTCTGTTCATCTGGAATGAAGTGTTCAGGCTGCAACTTGATGCCCGAATTTGAACCAGATGGGTGCCGAATTTGGGAACGATTTCTTCTATGATATTTTAACTCTATGAATGTATTTTCCAACGGCGTAAGCCATGCTCAATTTCGAGCTATATTGACTGAGTTGTGACTAAAACAAGTGGACTGCTCTGTTTTGGAAAACCCTAATGTTTGGACTGGTTTGGAACAAAATCTCGGAGTGAACTTGTTAGTTGATGTTTTTGAATATTAAACACTTACCAAAGGTATCATGGGTATATCTTAGACCCTTATTTCACAAATGAACCATGGTTGGATAACTTTCTTGGTTAAACGATTGGAAATTTGGAAAATGAAGGTCCAAGGCAGATTGCCTTAGGATTTTTCTTGAACTTCGGTTGGCTCATTAACTACCTTGCCGAAGGTATTTTTCCCCGAAATTCGATAAGAGATACTTTCCATATAGTATTGAAATACTGCCAATTTTGGTGCCATTCAAGTTCGTTTGATCCAATTGAATTACTAAAGTTAGAGGTTCAAATCTGGAAAAATTCTCATCCAGTCTGAATTTGCTCAACTTCGGCTACCGTATCTCGGTGCTCGAGAACTCCGATTCTTGATCCGCTTGTTTTGTCATACACTTCACTTGCAACACTAATTGAGCTGAAAATTTCAGAGGCCGGTTTGCAACGTGCGAATCGTGCCGAATTTTCAAAGTTGGCCAAAAACCAACTTCATTCTGCCTTGTGAACCAACCCTGCATCTTCAAGCTCATTTTTTACCACTTTCCACTTCGATTCATGGAAAAGTGTCTTCTAGGAACTTATAGTACTCTCTAAGAGGTTTCCAACGGTATAAAGTTTTCCAATTCTCGACTTTATATCGAGCGAGTTACGATTTTCAAAGATTTATCGTAAAACTGAAAAAATTTTCCAACTTCAAAGAAATAGAGTTTTTCAAAAACTCTTTATTCTTTTGATGTTCTTAAACGTTTTGTTTACGATTTTCATGATCAAAACTCAAATAATATGTACATGATAAAGGCAAGTTGAACCTCGATTTACGTGTAATTGAGGTTCCTTTTTGCAAAATAATTCTTAGATTGTACTAGTGTACAATCTTCCTGATAAGTGG
>CM071916.1:35049805-35178990 GCA_036785865.1 Coffea canephora
GTAGGCAATAATAAGGAATTTCGAGGACGAAATTCTTTTAAGGGGGAGAGAGTGTGAGAACCCGTAAAAAAAAAAACCCTAATCATTTTCCCTAGGTTTTAGTTCCCTTAAATGCATTTTTCTGCATTTTTGGCTTAGAAATATTTTCTTGGTGGATTTTATGAGTATATAGTTTTTAGATGATTTTCTAGTATTGGAGAGTTTTTGAAAAATTAAGGATAAATAACGGACGTGGGCCCACTAGTGCGAAAAGTTCGGAAAAATTCGGCCAATTAGGTTAAATTCCGGATACTGTGTAAAATTATCGGGTGTTAAGAGATAAGTAAAGAGTGAGATTTGATGTGATTGAGAGGAAAAGAAAGATAAGATTGCATTTATGAAGGTGACAAGTGTCACCACTACATTGGTTTTGACTTAAGAGTTACTATTCATTTTTTTGACTTTTGACCCACTTGAGTTAAATATCTTCAAAAATCACTAAAAATTCACCATTTCTTCTCCTTATGGCGGCCCTTCTCTTGCAAGAAGGAAGAAAACTCTTCAACATTCAAGCTTCCAACTAGCTCAATCTTCCAAAATCAATCACATAAATTAGTTCTACTCCATACAATCTTGCCTTTTGTGTTAGTGGTGAGTTTGGTGAAGTTTTTGGAAGAGCTAAGGTGGTCTACAACTCCTCTTCTCTTGTTTCCTAGGTAAGTGATGGTTGAACATCCTACTACACCTAATGATGCTTAAATTTGCCTAATGGTAGTGATAGTGAAGCCTTTTGTGGTTTATTTCTTGGTTTGAAGTGACTTGGTGAAGTTTTTATTTTATTGATGTTTTCTTTTAATTGGATTATGATGGTGTGGTTGTTTGATGATTGGCAATGGCCATAATGACACTAGTAGGTGTGAATTGGTGATAATAGCAACCAATTTTGGGTTTGGATTGAAAAATGTAAAGTTAGGGTTCATAAACCCCTAATTCTGTCCGGTTTTGGATCATAGGGTTAGAGGCCGAATTGGACTTTGCTCAAAACGTGAAAGTTGTAGTATTGATGACTTTGAAGTGCCTGAAAAAGTTCAGGTCATTTGGTTAGTGTAGAGTGAGATATGTCGATTTAATGTTGCTGTTCTGGGTTGATCAGAATGCGCAAACTGCACTTGTAATTGGCCATTTTGACTGGAATTGGTTTGATTTTGTTGTTGGTGTCTTCTGATGAAATGTAGCTGGATGTCTTAGCTATCATATGCCTTTAGAATCAATGCATTTGGACTTGTGTAGACTGAAATAGACTAATTACAGTTTTGTGTGATTTGTAAACCTGCAATTACGGTTCAGGTTGTGGTATTCTGCATTTTTGACCTATTTGTGCTAGGATTTGTGTGAGGACTCGCAAATTTCTTGTTATTTTCTCAAAAATACCCTTTATTTGAAAATTATTATTTGTCAAAGCCCACTAACCAATTATTTCACAATAAGGTAAGTAAAACCTAGAAAATGGGTTTTACGCTTCGGTTTCAAGTTTGGATCAAAATTAGGGTTTTCGCGATTTTTCGCCGGATGAATTTCGGTACAGAGTAAGGATTAAATTTGAGGATTAAAAGTGACTTTTAAGTGAGAAATAATATGTGATTGGTAGCAATGATATAAGGTTAGTGAATGGGAAGTAAAACCCTAGTACGTGAGTTTTAAGAAAAACGGCGCGAACCAGCGGGTCCCGCGCACTACCGATTGAACGCACCACTTGACTACCATTTTCTCACCAAACAAATTTATTGAACTTGAGCAAAATATCTTCTCTCTTGGCAGCAAGTTTTGACCGAAATTTGTGGCCAAAAATGCAAGGGAGAGAGAGAAAAATTTACATGGCTTTGGTGGTGCCAAGTGTCATCACCTCATGGCTCCTTGATTAATTTTTTTTTCTTGCCTTTTTATCCTTCTTCCAGCTATCTTTCCTTCATTTCTTTCTGGTCTGGTCGAGCTTGAGAGAGAGGGAAAGAGAGAGCAAGAAAACACCATCCTTCTTCTTGATTTGAGCTACAAAGTGAGAAAACAACGAAAGTAAACCGATTAAAGTTGCCTTTGAGTGTTGGTTTAGTGAAGTGTTGGTGAATTTTGAAGGGAAAGCTAGGGTTGTCTTGGAAGACACTAAGCAAGGTAAGGATGATGATTCCCCAATTTTACTCCTAATCTTGTTCAAATTAGCTTAGCAACTCAAATTTGTGGTGAATAACGGTTGTTAGCATGTCTTGGGTGTTGTTTTCCTTGTGGTATTATGAACTAGGGTTTGCTGAATTGCTGCCCAACTTGGTGTATGGTTAATATATGTTGCAATTAAGGTTATATAAGGTTGTTTGGTGGTGATTAGAACCAGAAATTTGAGAAAATTCCACTAGAAACCGAAAATTCCAGATTTCTGGAAAATTGTTCTTCCTTTCTGTCCGGTTTTGTAGCTGTATGTTAGAGGCTGAATTGGCCTTAGGTCAAAGAATTAAAGTTGTATAGAATGGTATTTATAGGTGCCTACAAAATTTCAGCTCAATCGGAGCAATGTAGGATGTGAAAAGTCCAAAATACCCTTACTATTTAATATTTCCCAAGCAGTCCGTGTGATCAGTTAAGTCCAATTTATCACGTTTTTCGACTAGGATCCATTCTGATTTAGCTTTTTCCCAAAACATAAAAGTTGTAGCATTGGAATTAGCTTTCAAATCCTCTAAGAACACTGGATTCGGACTTGTGTACTCTGAAATGTCCATTACAGTGTTCTGCTTTAAACAGCCGACGAATTTTTTGGTTTAGTAATTTGAGAATTTGACTAAGTTACATTAGGAACTGGACTAAGTGACCTTCATGAATGTTGTATCTGTGTCTTAGCTTCGAAACGGAGATAGGTTTATCTCAATCCGATAAGCGTAGCTTCGGATATGTTATTTCCGCATTCGTACGTCAAATCTGTCTTGTGCTAAGTTGAATTTCTGCACTTGTGTTGTTGTAATTCTTATTCTTATGATATTGTGAGCCTATGGAACGGCTCTTGACTTGAATTGCTATGTGTGATGTGGGTTGTGGTTGAGAAAAATAATGAAGCCAAAATGGCTGGAAAATTAGGTAAACACAAAGGGCGTGCTGCCCAAATTTTCGCTCGAGGGCTAGGTTTCTATTTGAACTTGTATACTTTTGTTTGGCCAATACCATGACCGGTTTTCCATTTTAAAACATGATTTTTCATCCTGGGGTTAAACAACCCTCTTCTTACTTGAAAGTCATCTTTACACGTTTTACTCCTAATTAGTCGGGTTTCTTTGTTTCCCTTAAATGTTTTGCTCGATAAACTGTAATATGTTCTCTTGTTCAACCTTAGGTTTCATTGGTGACTAAGGGTAATATCCGGAAGGATATTTTGCACGTTATTTTGCATATCTAGGTGAGTGTTCCTTATTTGACTTTATGGCTTGTTGTTATCATTTGCTAATGTGTTAATTGCTTTTAATGATTTCCAAAACGAGCTTTCTAGGCGAGTGTGTACTTTATCGCACTCGACCTAAATAACTTGCAATTTTCAAGGATTTAATGATTGAAATATTACTTGCGCATGAATGTAAGCCTTTTGGGCTGAACTGGCCATTGCCCCTTGTTACCGGTCGTCTCGAGCCAGAGCGGACTCGGTCGGGCGATTAGGGACTTGGGTGAACGTTTGGTATACTCGAGTATTACCCTGTAGGTTGGTGGAGACTGGCCAACGGCCAGGACGGGGGTGAATGAATGAATGAACGAAACGAACGAACGAACGAGGGTTTATTGATAAACGAAAAATGCATTTTCAAATGATTGGAGGAATAAGGGGAAATGTCAGGAGAACGGATGAACGAATGAACGAATTGCTCCTTGTGAGCCGTATCCTTTTAATGAATGTTACTATTGCTTTCCATTGTAAATGTTTCTTGAATTATTGATACTTCATGTTTAATGTATTGAATTGATTGTTTGATTGTTTGATTATCTGTTTGGAACTCACTGAGCTTTTAGCTCACCCTTTAGTTTTGTTTTCCTTAACAGGGGACGGCGAGCAGGATGAGAGCATAGACTAGCCTAGTCTAGGTCTTTTGTTTCTTTTGTAATGGTTCTCGCCCTAGTGCTTGGCACGGGCTAGTTGTATGGTGAAGTGGGAACCTTTGTACATTTGGTGGTTGTACTTTCTTTCGAGATAGCAATGTATATAAGTTCCACTTTAAGTTTGGATTGCTGCCCTATTTATTCTTGTGATTTGTTATGGATTTGATTAAAAAACGACTGAGTCCCGGCGAGAGTTGGGCAGGCGGCCCGCCGAACCCTCTGGTACGCCTAGGGGGAGGTGGGGTCGTTACAATTTGGACTGAGTGGCCTTCTACATTGTTGTAGCCCTGTCTTTTAGCTTCGAGATGGTGGGTCTTACACCCTCATCCGATAAGCGTAGCGCATTTTGTGCCAATACCGCATTAGGAGGCCAAAACTGTTTTTGTTGTTGGGTCAAATGAGTTACATTTCCTGATTTTCTGGTTTGCTATAATGCTTGTATATGTTTGCAAAACCCTATTGGGGTTGTGATTGGCATTGCTTTATGACTCGTTATCGAGTCTCATTGTACTTGCTTACGTGTTCTAGGGCGTGACGGTGGTTCACGACATTCTCCTGACGGAAGTGCATGAAATAACACTTAATTGATTGGTGAGTATACTACTCACTTAATTGTTACAATGTGGCTTTGTTATATGTGAATTTGATGCCTTGAAGGCTTACTTGGCTATTGGAATTGATAGAGGTGAGGGTGTACTTAACCGCCCCCACCCTTGTGATCTCATTCATGACTGTTTACCGTTTACTGAAATACTGCAATTGATATATGAGATATTGAATTCCTTCCATGAAAACTGATTTGGTGTCGTTTGGACGAATATCCAACGGCCTTACTGTATTACTGAGCTCAACCTCGTTGGTGGTCAATTGAATCGAGCCGGCGAGGGCTTGGTCGTGAAAATTGACTTGCCACGGGGACTGTACTGGGGAACCTTGTAGTAATGAGACTCTTGGTTCCGGTATACTCGAGTATTACCAAAGTTACTGATTGGAGTGCGGGCCGGTTGGGGTATGTTTGGTGGAAGGAATGGAGTGAAGTGAGGTCTACGGTCGGGTATTCTTAAACATTGACGGAGGGTCAATGAGATTGGATCAAGAATGTAAGCGTGGAAATGGGCTCTTGAGAGCCGTCCGTATCCTTTTACCGACTTGTTTTACTTCTTAATTGTGTACTTGAAATGAAAGATTATCCTTATGTGATCTTTGTTGCTTATGTGATCTTTGTTGCTTATGTGGTAGTAACTCACTGGGGTTAAGCTCATTCCGTTCCATTTGTTTTCCTTACAGGAAAATGATCACTTTTGGAAAGGTTGTACTAGCAAGTTGAGCTCATGTAAATGTATATTTTGAATAGCTCCTTGAGGGTGAAAACCCTAAGTGTTTGGTTTCAACCAATGGTTGGCTTGTAAGTGGCTAGTTGCACATGTATGAACTTTTGGATATTTTGGTATGCCGTTTTGGCTTGTAAATGTTGAATTTTAATGTTTATATATGTTTGGTTGGATTTCGGAGCGATACGCATTTCAAACGGAGAAGGAAAAATTTTGGCTACTCTCGGCCTAGTATCTGGATTCTGACGTGGCCGGTACTGTTCATCATCGGCTTCGATTTTCGTTTTTTTTTATTTGTTTTTATTTGTGATTTTGACTTGTTTACACGCGTGGGTATGTTCCGGAACGTAGTAGATCGACGTGAACTGATCCGTAGTCCTGGCGAGAGCTGGGCAGACAGTCCGCTAGCCCCTTTGGTTCGCCTTAGGGGAAAGTGGGGCTGTTACAACATGCATCCGAATTTTCTGGATATCTACTAACTCTTGTCTTTTTCTTTATTTTCTTCGGAATAACTAAGCGAGGGTTGAATCTAAAGGCAATCTTTCAAAAATTCTCAGGTAATATTTAAACATAGCTTCTCGTCGAAGCCCCATCATAACGCGATCCCGTAGTCAAGCCCAGAGGAGTCGTGTAAACATGAGTTCACAACCGGAACCATCAGACAGGTCCGCTACTACCGCTCAACCTGAGACGGCGAGTTTGGGGGTTCAGTTGACTGAAATGCTTACTAAGTTCGGTGAGATGGCTACTAAGATGGCAACCCAAAGGAAGTTGATTGATGAGCTTATTAGCAGCGGAGTTCAACCTGAACCTGTACCTGACAGGCAGCCTGAGCCTGAGCCATTTGTCATCCCTCCGACTCAAACCACCGTTACTCCACCTTTCCTTATTCCACCCGAAGGAACTTTCACTTATCCATACACTTACCTTCCTAATCCTTCATTTTTTCCTACTCACATACAAGGCCCACAACCCCAAGCCACTTCAAACATACCACTAGAGCTACATACTTTTTATCACACTGCTGCTGAGCCATTCCTTCCCGACCATATTGTTCAAACCAAGCTAGAAATGGGGGAATCTTCCGCTCCCATTGATATAAAGCTGCTCAAACGCCTTGACCGTTTTGATGAGTTTATGAGGAGGAGTCAGGGTTTGAACAAACAAGGAGTGCTGGACTATGATGAGCTTTGTCTCTTCCCAAATGTATAATTGCCTGAGGGGTTCAAAACTCCGAAGTTTAATAAATACGATGGCACGGGCAATCCCAAGACACAGCTCCGATTGTTCGCCAACAAGTTGGGTAGGCCAACAGATGATGAAAATCTGCCTTTGAGGCTATTCCCAGAAAGTCTGGAGGGGGATGCACTCGACTGGTATTCCAAGCTGAAACCCGAAGAAGCAAAGACCTGGCTGGACCTGTCCAATGCGTTTGTAAGGCAATACGAGTATAATTGCGAGCTGGCTCCAACATGAACCACGTTGGAAGGGATAAAGAGGAAGCCATCTGAAGATCACAAGACTTATGCCAAAAGGTGGAGGAAAATAGCTGCAAAAGTCGAGCCACCAATGACTGAGAACGAAATCATACGAACTTTCATTAAGGCACATGATCCGCCGTACTTTGAAGAAATTTTTCGCATGACTGGATGTTCGTTTGCCGCTATTGTCAATAAGCTTGAAGAATATGATGATTTTGTGAAGGCTAGAAAGATTGTTAATGTGTCTACCCTCAAATCGCAGTTGGATGCTTTGCAAAACCAAGGTAGTAATGGGAAGAAGCAACAATCCAAAAAGCAAGAGGGGGAAACTGCTTTTGTTTGGGATCGAAACCCTATCGCAAAGCCCAGACCTCGACAATACCATATCTACTCAAACCCTTACCCATACTATTCAAACCCTCATCCTGTTTATCACACCAATACCACTCATCCTCGACCTCGCCCTAATTACACCAGTCTGCCTACAGTCCCTTTCCAAATATCTCAACTCAACTTCCAACAAGTTTGACCCCGACCTCTCTACAATCAACAATTTTCCCGACCAAACAGACCCATCTACAACTACCCCCAACATATTGAAACCCACGACCAAAATCGTTCTCGAACATTCACCAATTTTGGCAGGCCTTTGGACCAATTATATGAACAATTAAAAGCCGCCGGTAAAATCGGCGAAATTCCCTCTCCAGCTTACCCTCATGGTATCTCTGGCGGATATAACCCACAGTACACTTGTGCCTATCATTCGGGAGCACCTGGCCACCCAACTGTTGATTGTAGAGCACTTAAACAGAAAGTCCAAGAAATGATTGAGGCGGGGGAAATATTGATTAGAAGAAGTGCAGAACAAAGACCGAACATAAGTACAAACCCCTTTCCCGAACACAAAGACGCCTTTGAGGCATCCACCTCCAAAGACGAAATTTGAAAGTCCTGAAGGGGTTTTGGACAATTTGGATGACCGAGTATCTTCTCTCTCGAAGGGAATTTCGGTAAATCTAGGGGTTGTTATTTACTAAAGTTCTCGAAAACTTTTTCTTGCATATGTGAATAGCTTAATGAAAGCGTCTTTTTGCAATTAAGTTTTGTCTAGTTTTCGCTTCGATTTGGAGTTTCATGAAATGCACAATTTGTTTTATTTGTTTATTTGATTATTGTTCTGAATTTTTTAATTCTTTGAGATGGCCAAAAATGAAATTATTTGATCATTTGAATATCACTGTTCTGGAATCTGATGTAGCCCTTCATTGAAAACCCCTTCATTAAAAATCCTTTCGTTGAAAATCCCTTCCTTGGGAAAGCCTTCATTGAGAAAGCCATTGAAAACCCCTCCATTAAAAATCCCTTCATTGAGAAATCCCTTCTTTGAGAGACCCCTTCATGGAGAAAGCCTTCATCGAAAAAGCCTTCATTGAGAAAATCCCTTTCCTGCCAGGTTGGAAGCCGATTGGTTAAAGCAGCAGCATCAACGATTGATTCTGATTGATGAAAAGCAGTTGAATGCTATGTGCCATGGCCAATGTTACCAAAACGCATGGCCTGTGTTCATAACAAAAAGGTCCGCCACCGATCCTTTGAAGAGAGGAACAAAGTGCTAAAGTGATTTTGCTAATGAAAGATGAAGTCAAAGGGATGGATGGATGAACATCCTCTCAACCTATCAACTCGGACATGTGTAAGAAGTTCTCTATTTGATTATGCAAATTCCTTCTAGGAAATCATGCAAGAGATGAGGCAAAAGTCAGGCCATCTTCTTTTCTAATCAAAACATTTCATCCCTAGTCATCCCCATTGAGCTATCGCAA
Source organism: Coffea canephora (assembly GCA_036785865.1). Lineage (NCBI taxonomy): Eukaryota > Viridiplantae > Streptophyta > Magnoliopsida > Gentianales > Rubiaceae > Coffea > Coffea canephora. The sequence goes on from CM071916.1 coordinate 35,058,548, forward strand.
AAATAATTTTCGTTTGGCAGCCCCTGAGGATTGCAAACCCCACACTGGGGCAAATTCAATTTGAAAAAAAAAATAATGAAAATGAAATGATCAGAAAGAAAAGGAAAACCCTACACTGGGGCAAATTTATTTTGAAAGAGAGATGAAAAGGAAAAGAGAACCCCACACTGGGGCAAATTTAGTTTTTGGAGAAAAATGCAAAAGTGAGGAAAATTAAATGAAAATACATAGAGAGAGAATTCAATCAAACTGGGGCAAATTGTTCTCAGTTTCGTTCAAAATTGGAGATGATTTCAAATGATGCAATCTCAGGTTATTTCACCTCTCATAAGAACAAATTGCTTTCAAGCCTCAAATTTTCTTGAAAACACCCCCACCTGACCTCATTACAAAAGCCCAAAGTCCTGGCTTTCGTCACTTGTTGTATTTCTATTGGGAAGTTTGCTAATCAGCTGACAAGTGATGTCCATGGTGCCTTCGCTTAAGTCTATAAGAGAAGCGCATTTTACTGATGTCAGCATTTTTTCAACTTACATTTCTGAGGCGATTATGGTTGAGCTCTTCCATTGCTTCCTTAGGTGAAAACTCGAAAGGACACCTCAAAAGAAAAGAAAAAAAAAAGAGAAAAAAAAAAACAGAAAAGGGTGGGGGCAACCTTGGTGAAAACCCGAAAGGGCGCCAAGGTAGGGTTTTGCAGCGAGCAAACACGAGAAGGAACAGCTGGTTCACTTGGATTTCTCCTCATTTTTGTAATATTTTTGCCAATGCTGAATCACAGAACAAGGATATCCAGAGATTCGAATATGACATCCGTTGGCCAAAGCTGTGTCATTTTGTAAAACATTCTTTTGCAAATACATTCTTAGGAAACTTATTTTTTCCAAATTACTTGCATTCATGGCATTTTTGTAGAATTTAAGCACAAATGGTTAGGTGTGCATTCTTGTGCATATTCATTTTTACATGACATGTGAATTTTCTTTCATACCTCATTCTTTATCATTGAATTGTGGTGAATGACAATCCTCGTGGTTTATTGCAAAAGGTATGCTTGGATTCAGTCATCTTTTGGGAACAGTTGAAATTCGGCCAAGCCAGCTACACAGACTTCACACTATGGCAAAGCACATACCTGGTCAGTTTGAAAATCGAAAAAGCCTCAGGGTGAGAAATTCAACTCAATCGGCTACCGCAGCAAAAGTTGATAAAGGCGTCGAAAGACTCATGTTTACACGATTCTCGAAGGAAAACTGTAACGACCCCATTTTCCCCTAAGGCGAACCAGAGGGGTCAACGGGCCACCTGCCCAGCTCTCCCCAGGACTCAGTCAATCCCTACAGTTCTCCAATAAATTACAATATAAGATTCAAATATATACATCAAATTCTCCAAGAATTACATATCACAAACACAGCGGAATGTACACATACATGCATTCAAGTCCAATCATTCATTACAAACTCTACTACTAAGCTATTACACAAGAGGCAATCCAAATTTAAACCGTACAAGGTATAATCCATCCATTCCAATTTCAAACAGTCACCCTAACCTAACAATTACACAACCGAATCCAAATCTAAACTATACAAGTTACATGCCATCCGGTCATACATATAACGTAATACAAGCGCTTCCTTGACCTCGATCCCTGTGGGGAGAAGAAAACATTTGGGGTGAGCTATAAGCTCAGCGAGTGAACAGTAAAATAGTAAGCAAATAATCTTCACAATAATGGATTTAGATGCCATCATGAATTAACGATCAAATATGCGTAAAATGCTCTTTAGAGCCAGTGAAGTCCTTGTACTTAGATATCCAACACTCCCTTAAATCAAATAACAGGTGAACAGAAATAAGGAGCCATCATGCTCCAAAGATTTCATAAACAGTAGAGGAGACGTTGGTTCTAAGCACAAGATTTTCCCAAGAACTCATCAGAGCCAAAATGTTATGGCACACACACACATACACAATGAGATGCAGTCGTGTAATCAATGCAAGAATTAGTTCAAAAGTAACTTTTGGGAAATAGGTAAAGTTCACTCACCAACCACGGCACACGAACCTTTTTCCAGCATACATCCTTGCCTTGATCAAATCTAGATAACAAGTAGCATGTCAAATAAAAGGCATTCTAAACCTAACAAGTTCCTGCCACCTTTTGGCATTTTAATCACAAGTGAAAATACATTTATCCGATTTACACGAATATTATGGCGTTACGAAGCTAAGACATATGCCAACATTTTATATGAAGACTTCCCAAGTCAAAACATACAATTTCAGGGTCAAATATCGAAATCTAAGAGAGGACAGAAAACTGTCTGCAAAACAGGGTCATGGCCAGTCAGGGGTAATTCAGTCATTTCTCAGGTTACAGTGGTCCAAACAATCTGAAATTTTGCAGGAAGATAGCTAACTCTTATACGCACAACTTTCATGTTTTGTGCAAAAGCTGATTCAGTCTAGAGCACAGAGAAAATGGCAGTCCAAGTTCAGTCCAGAAACAGGGAAAAACTGAAATCACCCTTCTTGAACCGACCTTTGCATCTAATCATCACTAATCACAATTAAGGGCTAGAAATCCCCATTTAACATGAGACTAGCCTATACCAATCATGTACAGGCCAAAACAAGGACGAATTAACTTAAACAAAGTTTAGAACCGTCAATAATATGGAACTTAATCCTCCCAATATCCAAATCACAAGAATTTCCATAAAATGAAGTAAGATCAATTCAAATTCAAAACAAACATATACTCTCAAAATTTGGACGGCATAACCCCTAAATTTTACACATTTCCAACCTACCATACAAATACCAATTCTCATAACAATTAACCACAGTCACCCATATGGTTTATAAACAATACCATACATTCAATTAAGCCATAATTTCCTTCAATCAAAGCCAATTAAAAGCTTAAAGCCAACCTTGGAAAAAATCCCTAATTTGAAACCCTAGAAACCGGAAATTCACTTCACATTCGGAAATTTTCCGCAACAACCATAAATAACGTACAAGAGCTTCTATTAATCACCATTTAAACCACTAATCCCAATCCAATCCAAGACCTTCATATAAAATCATAAAAATACCCAACAAATCAGAAAATCACCATAATTTCCATAAACCCATGAAATACTCTACAAAATAACATACATGACCACCACAAACCATTAATTAACCAATATTAGAACCAAAAGAACTTGCATATCCAATCTTACCTAAAATTCAAGAGAGCTAATCACCTAGAGCTTCCCTTCAAAAACCAATCCATCAAAAGCTTTAAACCACCCTAGTGATCCCTTGTGTGAAATATCTTCCAAAACCATCGGTGAAATCGCAAGATTTTGGGACAAAATTGAAGTTGGAAAATGAAGAGGTTTCTTTCTCTCAAAGCTCACGGAAGAACCAGGGAAGAAATGAGATATTTTAGGTGCAAAAGTGGAATAAAAAGGGAGGAAACAGCCGGTCAAAGCTTCTGACCGGCTGTGTCACGTCAGAATCCGGCCGGAATCTGGCCGGATTTCCGGCCGGATTCTTGGCCGGATTCAAGGCCGAGAGCTCCTCAATTTTTTTCAAAACGGCTGGGCAATCCGGCCAGCTATCCGGCCAGAAACTGGCCGGATTTCCGGCCGGATTTGGCCCCCTTCACCTTTCCAAAATTTTTTCTTCTTTTCCAAGTTCAAAAATGGTGCTATTCCGCTCGTTCAACAAAAACTTGTATAAAAGGAAACCCTCCTTTGGTCGGGGCGTCACAATCTCCCCTCCTTAAAAGAATGTCGTCCTCGACATTTCAACTCATATACATCCCGTCAAGATATCGCTCAGAAACCAGTCAAGCATTAGAATTCAATCTAATCCTACTTGTATTCACCCGGTCTCATCCGTTTTCCCCAAGATCAGTCAAATACTAAGAATCATGGTCCAATTCAACTTATCACTTATCACGGTCAAATACTAATAATCACTTATCAAATTCAAGTACTAAATATCACGCCAATCCAACTTATCAAATAGTCATGGTCCAATAGGGAATTAATCACGTAACCAGATAAAACAGGCAAAAGACCTGAAGTCGGACGTAAAGTCCCAGGTATTTGGAAGAATTCAGGATATAACAAGGCTTCAGATCAAAATTCATCCCTGGTGGTGCTGGACAACACAACAAGCTAGCACAACGGCTATGCTTCACCAAAGAAATTCAGTTCAGTAAGTTGGCCCTGGTGGTGATGGACAACACAACAAGCTAGCACAACGGCTATACTTCACCAACAGCCTCAGTTCAAGTATTTGTCCCTGGCGGTGCTGGACAACACAACAAGTTAGCACATCGGCTAAACTTCGCCAGAGAACCTCAGTTCATGTATTCGTCCCTGGCGGTGCTGGACAACACAACAAGTTAGCACATCGGCAGTAATCGTTTCATTTATATCACGTTGGAGCTGGGTTTTATCCCGCCAACCTCGGCAGAACTGGGTTCTATCCCACTGACCGCTTATATCGCGTTGGAGCTGGGTTTTATCCCGCCAACCTCGGCAGAACTGGATTCTATCCCGCTGACCGCTTATATCACGTTGGAGCTGGGTTTTATCCCGCCAACCTCTGCAGAACTGGGTTCTATCCCGCTGACCGCTTATATCGCGTTGGAGCTGGGTTTTATCCCGCCAACCTCGGCAGAACAGGGTTCTATCCCGCTGACCGCTTATATCGCGATGGAGCTGGGTTTTATCCCTCCAACCTCGGCAGAACTGGGTTTTATCCCGTTGACCGCTTACATCACGTTGGAGCTGGGTTTTATCCCGCCAACCTCGGTAGAGCTGGGTTCTATCCCACTGATCAATTCATTACACTGGGGCAAATCTTTGGATAATTTTCCAGGCAAGTCTTATACAGTTTTTTCGTACATACCAGCATTTCATTTACATTTCGTTTATTTAGCCACTAGCCGTGGGTCAGTCCCACTAGTGAGCATTTCTTTTTTTTCTGTCGCTAGCCGTGGGTCAGTCCCACTAGCGAGCATTTCCTTCTACTCTGCTACTAGCCGTGGGTCAGTCCCACTAGTGAGCACACTATGATTTTAAATCTTTTGTTCGGGCCAGTCCCATGATTTTAAAAATTTTGTTCGGGTCAGTCATGTTTTAAATTCCTGTTCGGGTCAGTCCCGTTTATTTTTTTAAATTCCTGTTCGTTGGAATCATTTTGCGGCCAAACAACACAGGTGAGTATTTGGTGTCTACTTCTTTGTCTCAAGTTTTTCCAAAACTAAGACAAAGAGGGGCAAACTGTAGACACCAAAATTTTGGTTTTTGAATTTTATTAGTTTAATTGGAGATTTATTTGTTTCAATTTTAGGTTTATTTTAGTTGATTCCTGTTTTGTGTCTCTTATTTTAATTAGTTTACGAACATTTATTTTATCTACTAATTCAAAAAGAAAACAAAAGAAAGAGAAAAAAAGAAGAAGAGAACAGAAACAAAAAAAAAGAGGAAAAAGAGAAAAATCATGAAAAAAAAGAAAAAAAGACAAATTGCTCACAAAATATGTTTATTTCTTTTTAAATTCAATCTTTTGGCATTTTTATTTATTTTTATTAAGTTATTTTGAAAAAAAAGGGAATATGGAAATTGCACTTTGTTGTTTCTAGTTTATTTATTTTTCATCCAATGTTAATTAAATTGTTTTTGTTATTTGTTTTTATTATTATCAGTTTTGTTTTAATTAAAAAAAATAGATAGATGGCCGCATGCAGTAACGTACAGACGTACACCATCTTCTGGCAAATCAATGGCTGGGAAAAAGGGGGGCAACCAACCCTTCATCCTCAACGTTGAGATGAGGGTTTAGGGGATGGAGGTCCCCATATAAAAGGAAGAAAACAACCGAGGGGAGAGTGGGGTGGAGCATACGGGAATAGATAGGTGACGGCAGGAAAATTCTGGAAAAGAAAAGAAAAACAGAAGGGACGGCTGAAAGGAGAGGCTAGATACGGCTAGGGCAAAAGAAAAAAGGGGAGGAAGCCGAGAGAGATTGGGTTTGGAGGGCTAGAGAAAAATCTGAAAAAAGGATAGAGAGGTGACGGCTGAGATATTGAAGAGAGGCGAAAACAAAGAGAAACAAAGGAGAGTGAGGGAGACTGGCGGCTGGAAAAGAGGGAAGGCTAGAGGTAGATGAGACTGATGTTTGATCAAAGAGCGGCGGCAGCGTGAGGAAGAAAAGAAATTTGGGTTTGCAAGAACGGTGCTGTGCCATCATCACTGCCTTCCCGTTGATATCCTTCGAGGGCTGACAGAATCATTCGGATCCTTTCACAGTCATTTCCTTGATATCCTTCGAGGGCTGACAGAATCATCCGGATCCTTTCACAGTCATTTCCCCGACCCATTTTGTGATTAAGGTAATACCTTTATCCCTTAGAATTAGAAACTGTGTTCTTCACTCGTGGGTTGGAGCCCTTTTAGCTATATGTTGCTCTTTGTCCTTTGCAGCCTTTCATTTCGTTTCCGTAGGTTGGTTTAAGTTTGGATTTTTGGTTTAAGATTCACAGTGGGACTGTTATGCTTGTTTGACTTGTGTGATGTCTCCGAGATTGAAAACATAGCAAGGCTTCTTAGTTTTTTGCCTCCTATTGCTGTTGACGGGGGTTGTTTAACGTTGAGTTGTATGGGTGTGCGACTTTGTTAGATTGAGATGGGTTTGTGTGGTCTGTGAATCTAGTAGGGTAAATGCAGAAGAGTTGCTTGTTTGAATGTTCAATTCCTGCGATTTTTTATTGCTCAATATCATGCCTTTGCTGTTGGTTGAGAATCTGTCTATGTTTGAATGAAAGTTTGCGCATGAGGAACATTCAGGGGCGCCCTAAATGAACATCACAAGCGTAACTAGCTGTAGCTAAAAATTGCAAAAAAATTGCAGGGGTTGAAAAATAGGTAGCCGAACCATTTGCATGAAAGTTTCCAAGAATATGGCATCAGTTTTGTTATGTTTTTTTTTGCTTGTTTAATGTTAAAAGTTTTGGGTCTTGTGGTTTAGTTTCACATTATGATTTTTGTAACGACCCCATTTTCCCCTAAGGCGAACCAGAGGGGTCAACGGGCCGCCTGCCCAGCTCTCGCCAGGACTCAGTCAATCACTACAGTTTCCCAACAAAATTCCAATATAAATCTCAAATATATAAATCAAATTCTCCAAGAACTACATATCACAAACGCTGCGGAATGTACACGTACGTCCATTCAAGTCCAATCATTCATTACAAACCATATCCACAAGCTATTACACAAGAGGCGATCCAAATTCAAATCGTACAAGGTGTAATTCCATCCCTTTCAATTCCCCTAGCCCAACAATTACACAAACGATTCCAAATCTAAACTATACAAATTACAAGCCATCCAGGTACACAGATAACGTAATACAGCTCTTCCTTTGTTCGAAACCGGTACTCGCATAAACACATCAAACACGTAATGCAGTTTATCCAAGACTTGATAAGGACATATATATATATGTCATATATACATGAGAAAGGTTCAATTGTACCCTTCAAAAGTACTTGAATTCATTTACATCAAAATTCCAAGTTTTCGAGGAGCAACTCAAAACTAGCTACATAACTAGCTCAACTCATTTCAAAACTTGAGTCCAGCAGTGTCCCTGTAAGGAAAACAAAACAACGGGGGTGAGCTTGCGCTCGTGAGGTACCAAATGCACAATTACATGATACGGCCAAATAACATATATGCATAAGTGCCTTCATTCAAACATCCATTTATAAAAGGATACATTCGGCCCTCAAGGGCCGTTTCCGATGTCCATGCTTGATCGTACTCGTTAACACTCCATCAACCATCGGGGATAACCAAGAACCGTAGACACCTCTTCTCACCATTTCCTTCCACCATTCACCCCCTAATCGGGCCCGCACACCTCATAGTTTCAAAGGGTAATACTCGAGTATACCGCCAGGTCGAGGAGTTAACACTCCACTCGCCTATCAGTGACCCGAGGACTCGTTAACGAATCGCCCAAGCCCTTGCCGGCTCGACTCGAATAACGGTCCAAGGGAATGAGCTCAGTTTTCACAGTAATAACAGGGCATTGCCCTAACAGATATCAAATCACATATTCATGAAATTTCACAGTCCAACAGTAACAATAGTGCAAGCAAGTGGTCAAGAGCGGTAAAGTACACTCTCGACCTATTCAAGTCATATAACAAGTACATTGAACCATTTAATGATACACTCACCAAGCACGGCTCACGAAGCTTATTCGGCAAACCTCATTATCTCGATCAGGTTGGAATCCTAAAACCAAATATCAAGTCAAGCAAAGGCAAATTCTAACATTAACAAGTTTCTATTGCCTTTTGGCATTTTAAAGCTACACCCATCCGATCGAAACAAATCTTATGGCGTTACGAAGCTAAAACATATGTCAACATTTCTTATGAAGATTTCCAAGGCCAAATCATACATTTTCAAAACCAAAAATCTAAATTCTAGAGAAAGAACGAAAACTGTCATGAAACAGGAGTCTATAAACAGTCAGAACAAATCAGTCATTTTTTCTAGGCTACAGAGGTCCAAACAATCTGAAATTTTGCAGGTAGGTAGTTAACTCATATATCTACAAAATTCATGTTTTGACCAAAAGCTGGTTCGGTCTAAAACACAGAGAAAATGACAGTCCAAGTTCAGTCCAGAAACAGGGGAAAAACTGAAATTACTCGCCTTGAACCTATCTTTGCATATAACCATCCCTAACCACAATTAAGGCCCAGAAATCCCCACTTAACATGAGACTAGTCTATACTAATCATGTACATGGCAATTCCACGAGGACAAATCATTTCGATAACGTCTGGAAGTACCACCAAACTTTCAATCATAAGAATTCATAAACTTAACCAAGATTAACTCAAGTTCAAAGTAATCAAATGTTCTCTAAAATTTGACAGCATTTCCCCTTAAGTTTACACATTTCCAACCTACCATACAAATACCCCAATCATATAGCCATTAACCACAATTGCACATACGGTTCGTAAACGATAAAACATATCCAATTAGGGCCACAAAACCCTTTAATCAAAACTAATTAAAAGCTTAAAGCCAACCATTAGAAAAACCCCCAATTGAAACCCTAGAACCGGAAATGCATATTATAAGCGTAAATTTTCCGCAATTGATCACCATTAACGTATAAGAGCTTCCATTAACACCATTTAAACCACTAATCCAAGTCCAATCCAAGACTTTCATATAAAATCATAAAAATATCCAATAAATCAGAAAATCACCATAATTTCCATAAACCCATGAAATACTCCATAATACAACACATTTAAACATCACAAACCCTAAATTAACCAATTTTAGAACCAAAAGGAACTTGTTTAAGCAACTTACCACAAATTCAAGAAGCCAACACCTTAGAGCCTTCCCTCCACAATCAATCCATCTAAAAGCTTTAAACCACCTTTGAGAGCACTTGTGTGAAATATTTGGCAAAACCACCGATTAAAACTCAAGATTCAAAGAAGGAAATCAAAGGGAAGAAATGGAGTTTTTCTTTTCTTGTTTTCTCTCCAAGACAGCCGGGCAAGGAGGGTGCAAAATGACGAGCAAACACAGCCAAAACAAGATATTTATCAAGCACAAAAGCTGGTCAAAAGTGGCTGCCGGACATGACACGTCACAATCTGGCCGGATTTCCGGCCGGATTCTTGGCCGGATTCAAGGCAGAATCGAAACCAATTTTTTCAAAATTGCAAGGCAATCCGGCCATCTATCTGGCCAGAAACTGGCCGGATTTCCGGCCGGATTTGGCCCTTGCCATTTTTCGAAACTTTTCTTTTCTTGTCCGAGTTGAAAAACTGTGCTACTCCGCTCCTCCAACAAAAATATCCATAAAATGAAAACCCTACTTTTCGGGGCGTCACAATTTTGGTTAACATTTTATGTTTTGAACAAAGCTATGTTTTGGGCTTAAATCTGCATTTGGAAAAAGTATCCGCAACAGCACACAAAAACTAATACATGAGTGTTTTTTCAGAATTTTGCATCAGTTTTTCCCTGTTTGAGTTCCTTCCCATGTCTGTGCTTGTTGGGATATTAAATTCATGTCTTGTTTGTTTATGTGACGCCCCGGAAATTAGGGTGTTTATTTTATGGATCCTTTTGTTGGATGAGCGGAGTAGCACAGCTTTTCAACTCGGAAAAAGAAAAGAAAATTTTGAAAAACAGCCAGGGGCCAAATCCGGCCGGAAATCCGGCTAGATTCTGGCCGGATAGCTGGCCGGATTGTCCTGCCATTTTGGAAAAAATTGAATCCGCCTCTGCCTCAAATCCGGCCAAGAATCCGGCCGGATTCTGACGTGGCACAGCCGGTCAGCAGCTTTGACCGGCTGTTTCCTTCACTAAATATCATGTTTTGCTGTCTTTTGTCTTCATTTTCTGCTGTTGCTCAACCGAGGCCTTGAGAAAGAGAAAAACTCTTCCATTTTCTAGTTTTGATTTCTTCTTAAATCTTGTGATTTCACCGGTGGTTTTGGACAATAATTCACACATGGGCTTGCTATGGTGGCTTAGAGCTTTTGATGGATTGTTTTTGGAGGGGAGGCTCTATGTTGATGGTTTTCTTGAATTTGAGGTAAGTGGCATAAACAAGTTTCCTTTTGGTCTAATATTGGTTAATTAATGATTTATGGTGGTTAAATGTGTTATATTGTGAAGTATTTCATGGGTTGAAGGAATTGATGGTGAATTGTTGATTTATTGGGTATTTTCCTGATTTTATATGAAAGTTATGATTAGGATTGGATTGATGGATTGAAATGGTGTTAATTGAAGCTTTTATACGTTAATTGTGATCAATTGCGGAAAATTTACGCTTGTGGTGTGAATTCCGGTTTCTAGGGTTTCGATTTGGGGAAAATTCTAATAGTTGGCTTATAAGCTTCTAATTGGCTTGCTTGAGGGGCATTGTGGCCCTAATTGAGTATATTTACTAGTCTATAAATTGTATGTACAAATGGAGTTGAATTGATATATATTTGGTATTGAATGGTAGGTTGGAAATGTGTTAAATTAAGGGGTAATGCTGTCCCATTTTTGGAGAGTATATGATTGATTTGAAGTTGTGTGATCTTGATTAAATTTATGAAAATTCTTGTAAATTGGATGTTGGGTTGTTAAGAGTCCATAATGGTGACATTTCTAAGCTTTGTTTAAGTTCATTCATCCTTGTTTTGGCATGTACATGACTAGTATAGGCTAGTCTCATGTTAAGTGAGGATTTCTAGCCCTTAATTGTGGTTAGTGATGGTTATTTGCAAAGATTGGCTTGGAAGTGTAATTTCAGCTTTTGTTGTATTATTTCTGCCCTGTTTTCGTACTGTACATTTGACCATGTTAAAGACTGATTCGGCTCTTGCTCAAAACATGAAACTTGTAGATATATGAGTTAGCTAGTTACCTGCAAAATTTCAGAGTGATTGGAGTACTGTAGCTTGTGAATTGACTGAAATACCCTTGACTGTTCATAGACCTTATTTTGCGGACAGTTTTCTGCCCTCTCCGAGATTTCGATATTTGATCCTGAAAATGTGTGATTTGGCCTTGGAAATCTTCATAAGAAATGTTGACATATGTTTTAGCTTTGTAACGCCATATGTAACGACCCCATTTTCCCCTAAGGCGAACCAGAGGGGTCAACGGGCCGCCTGCCCAGCTCTCGCCAGGACTCAGTCATTCCCTACAGTCCTCGAATGAATTACAAGATAAAACTCAACTTTTACATCATATTCTCCAAAATTTACATATCACAATCGAAGCGGAAACTAGTTCTAAGCGAAAAATGTAGATTTACATCCGATTCAATTCCAAATATTTATACAAGCCCAAAAGTACATAAATCAAAACCAAAACTAAACTATACAAGATGAACGCCATTCAGCCACACAAAGATCCAAATACAAGGTCTTCCTTTACCTCGATCCCTGTGGGGAGAAGAAGATAATAGGGGGTGAGCTAGAAGCTCAGCGAGTGACCAGTAAAATCAACAGCCAAGTATATTTCACAATAAAGCATTAATATGATGTCATGATGCAGTAATCAAATGTTCATTTATTGCTCATGTGAGCCAGTGAAGTTCTTGTACTTAAATATCCAATGCTCGTTTAGATCATGTAACCATGAAACAGAAGTAAGGAGCCATCGTGCTCCAAAGAACGTGTAAACAATAGTGGAGACATTGGTTCTAAGCACAAGACTTTCCAGGAACTCATTGGAGCCAAATTATGTCATGGCACACACCCGAACCCCCAAATGATATGCAATGGAGTAATAAATGCAAGAATTAGTTCAAAAGTAACTTTGGGACAGTCGAGGGATCACTCACACAAAATATAGTGCTTCAAGTATTCACGTTCAACTATACTCCAGGTTTGAAGTCCAGCTCTGCGATAAAAATCCAATTTGAGAACTTGAAACACGAGTAAGATTCGAAACTTAAACGTTCCGTTCATTAAGAATCAACCAATTGAAATTCATTTCAAAGGCATTCGCGAAACACTTGCTCGCTTTTCAAATCATAAGGTTTTGTAGTATAGATACTTGGAAATAACACTTGAGTTGAAAGTACAAGGAAATACAAGTTTACATTGGCCATTATGTCTTTTCCTCAAGGGTACAAGTTCGGCCAAGTCCTAATGTATAACCCTCGATAAACAAAGTAGCAAAGGTGCTTGCTAGTTCAAGTAATAATCACTTAACTTTACACAAGTTACAAGTCTCGTTTCCTAGTCCTCGAGTATAAATTCGGGCAGCATTGCCTTTGTGTTTACCTAATTTTCCAGCCTTTTAGGCTTCATTGTTTTTCTCAAACACAACCCAACATCATACATATCAGCAATTTATGTCAAGAGCCGTTCCATAGGCTCACAATATCATAATAACAAGAATCGCATTAAGTACAAGTGCAGAAATTCAATTTGGCGCAAGACAGATTTGACGTATAAAAGCGGAAATAACTTGTCCGAGGCTACGCTTATCGGATTAAGGCGAAACCTATGCCGTTTCGAAGCTAAGACACAAAGCTACAACATTCATGAAGGTCACTTAGTCCATTTCCTAATGTAACTTAGTCAAAATCTCAGATTACTAAACCAGAAACCAATTCACCGGCTGTTTAAATGCAGAACACTGTAATGGACATAACTCAGTGTACACAAGTCCGAATCAGGTTTTCTTTGAGGCATTTTAAATCTACTTCAGAACACTACAACTTTTATGTTTTGGCCCAGAGCTAAATCAGAATGGATCCTGGTCAAAAATCGTGATAAACTGGACTGAACTGAAGAAACGGACTGCTGGGAAATTCTTAAAACAGTAGGGGTATTTTGGACTTTTCACGTTCTGCGTTGCTCCGATTGAGCTGAAATTTTATAGGCACCTATAAAACATCATTTCCTACAACTTCCCTTCTTTGACCCAAGGCCAAATCGGCCTCTAACACATAGATACAAATTCGGACAGAAATGATCAAGAATTTTCCAGAAATCTGGAATTTGTAGTTTCTAGTGAAACTTTCCCTAATTTCTCACTCCAATCACTCCCAAAACACCTTATAAAACCTCAATGGTAACATACAAGTATCACACATCAAGTTGGGCAGAAATTCCACAGCCCTAGTTCATCAATTAAATTGGGGAAAAACTTCTACACATGCTAGCATCCATGAATCCACCACCAATCAAGCTACTAAGCTTACTTTAACCATGATTGAAAGAGAAAGTTAGAGAGATATCATCCTCTTACCTTGATTTGAGTTCTCCAAGGGTAGCCCAAGCCTTCTCTTTCCAAAATTTCACCACCAAACACTAGCTAATCACTCAAGGAGAAGATTAATCGGTTTGGTTTGGTTTGATTCTTGCTTTATAGATGAATCCAAGAAGAAATGAAGAGGTTTCTCTCTTATTCTTCCTCTCTCCCTCTCTCAGCTCTTAGCACCAGAAATAAGGTGGAAGACTTAGCTAATTTGGGATATAAGAAGGTAAGATGGTTAAGTAAGGTCTTGGTCATTCATTTGCCAACACTTGGCACTACCACATCCACTCAATTTATTTCTTTCTTTCCTTGCATAATTAGTCAACATTTTCGGTCAGACTTAGCTGATATTGAGAGGATATTTTGCTCAAAAATCAATGAGCTTGTAGGGTAAGAAAGTGGTGGTCAAATGGTGCGTTCAAACGGTAGTGCGCGGGACCCGCCGGTTTGCGCCGTTTTTCTTAAAAACTCACGTACTAGGGTTTTTACTTCTCATTCACTAACCTTATATCATTGCTACTACTCACATATTATTTCTCACTTAAAAGTCACTTTTAATCATCAAATTGATCCTTGGCCAGTACCGGAAATTTATCCGGCGGAAAAATCGCAAAACCCTAATTTTGCTCAAATCTTGAAACCGAAGCGGAAAACCCTATTTTCTAGATTTATTTCCTCTTATAGTGAATCAAATGGGGTAGTAGGGCTTTGATAAATAATAATTTTCAAATAGAGGGCATTTTTGAAGAAAAATGTAGGAAATTTGCGGGTCCTCACAAAACCGAAGTGAAAAATCCTATTTTCTAGGTTCATTGGCACTTATTGTGGGGTGATTGAGTAGTATGGCCATTATAAAGTGGTATTTGTCAAAGAAAAGGGAATTTTAAGAAAAATATAAGGAATTTGCACGGCTTCTGGCCGGATTTTCCCACAAAACTCTATTCACCAGAAATTTTTCCCTTTTCTTCTGCCTCGGGGCGTCACAAACTCCCCTCCTTAAAAGAATGTCGTCCTCGACATTCCAACTTGTACTAATCAGATTAAAATAGTTCTCGAAAGTCGATCACGTATTAAGAATCGTTTCAATCTCGCTTATCATAATCAAATACTAATCAGATCAAGTATCTAAAAGATCAATCACATACTAAGAATCACTCTAATCTCACTTATCGTAATTCATGATCCAGTAAAGCATGGCTTATCAAATAATCACTTATCAAATTCAAGTACTAAATATCACGCCGATCCAACTTATCCAATAGTCATGGTCCACTAGGGAGTTAATCAAGTGATTAGATAAAACAGGCAAAAAGCTTGAGGTTGGACGTAAAGTCCCAGATATTCGGAAGAAATGCAGGATATAGCGAAACTTTAGATCAAATATTCATCCTTGGTGGTGCTGGACAACACAACAAGCTAGCACAACGGCTATGCTTCACCAAGAGCCTCAGTTCAAGTATTTGTCCCTGGCGGTGCTGGACAACACAACAAGTTAGCACATCGGCTAAACTTCGCCAGAGAACCTCAGTTCATGTATTCGTCCCTGGCGGTGCTGGACAACACAACAAGTTAGCACATCGGCTAAACTTCGCCAGAGAACCTCAGTTCATAATTCCATCTCTGGTGGTGATGGACAACACAACAGGCATGCCTCGCCAGAAGAATGGCGGTGCTGGACAACACAACAGGCAATGCCCCACCAGAGAGGTTCAGTTCAACCGCTACCGAAGAGTAGTAGCCGGTCTACAACCATATGAGTACGAGTAAGTTCACGAGTAGGGTAACAGTAGAGTTCAAACAAATAGGTTCAAAACAGGACGGAATATTTCAGGTTCATGCAGCACGAATAGAAAGAGGTTCAAAAGCAGGGTCAAATGCTTTAGGTTCATGGAGCACCAGTACAATTAAGAACTCACTCGTCCAACTTATGCCCAGCAAATCACATTCTTAAGCAGTCACAAGATTCAAGTTCACATTCCATATATTCAGCCAAATTAGGTCCATCAAGGTACGTAAGGCACACTAGCCTAAACAGGTTCAAGTCTCAAGTAAGCTCAGTCTAATCGGTTTCAGGCAGTTCGAGTTCTCTTATCAACCCAGTACAATACTTTCGGGGTTCAAACTTCCTAAGGTTGTAATATTGGCACAGAACCAACCCTAACATATGTTGCGCACAAGAAAATTTCACCAAGTTTCCGACTAGATTAATCCATTATACACTAGTAGATCTGATCTTCGGGTTTATTTTCGATTCATATTCAGTACTAGGGACCTATTAAATTGTATGAATCTGTCCATCAATTTCTCCCATGAATACGGAGTTGGCTAAACCCTCGGTCACAGCCCTTTACTCCTAGCCCTGCTACCATACTTAATAAAAATCTGTAAGTGCAGGAAAAGGATTAACTAAGCATGAAAGAACTTAACACGTATACTAGTTGCAAAAACATTTAAAATCAGGTCATGATTTATTACATATATCAAAAGTTATAACCTGAGTTAAAAGTCATAAAATAAGGCCAATATGTCGGAATTTGTATATAAACACTTAGGTACCATAAAAGATAAAAGCATAGGTAAGCTAGATACACAAGTCTCACGATGTGGACCACCCTTCCTAGGTCTTCCACATGGTCCAATTATTGCTCATTTCAATCAGATTACATGCCTTCACGACATTAGATCCAAGAAATCCATAACACAAGCCGAAGTCAAAGGTTATCCATGTCGAAGTTCAAAATGCCATCATTTCCAAGAATAACCAATCTTAGGTTCTATAGTACAGTCGCAAGTTCCAAGTTCAAACCCAAGAAATGAATACACTTGCTAACTAACGTGCCAAATGGAACCCAAGTCAATTCACACTAACTTCGTACTCTTGAATACAGCCACTCTATATCTCAAAGTTGTCTCAATCCGTACATTTAAAATTGGCTCACTCTTCTTGAAAGTCAAGAATTTTAAAACATAAGATGAGTGTTTAAAGTAATCAAAATCTTATCAAGTTCAGGATTCACATTAGTAAACATAAGCTTGCCATTCTCTCGAAAACTCAGGATATATATATATTTTTCTTCGTATAAAGCATGGACCAATTCAAGTGTGAGAATATGCCGGTATACAATCAAGGGGAAAACTTAGTTTAGAAATTGTTATCCTGGTATTAACCCATCATATACGAAATTCAACAAGCTCATCAGGTATTCACAACTTTTCAAATTTGAACTTCAAGTAAAACTCACATTTTTACTAAAATCGGCAAATTACACATACTTAAAGCATATATATCTTATTTCCAATCATTGCATACAAATAAAACTAGTACATCCTAGCTTTTCTTCAAAATCCCAAAACAAAATTTCTTTAGAAAGTAGGGGGCGAAAATGCATTTTATTCCTTTGGTACTTTTATCTTGGTTCAAAATCATTACTCATAAAATTTGACTATCACATCTCACCTTTTATCCATGGCCATGGCCAGTACTAGGAATCACCTCAATTCCTTCCACACTTACAAACATACTAGAATTCAAATTCGTCCAATCTTTCACTAGTCATCTAATTCCTCAATTTTTTTTTTTACAAGTCCCAAATAAGGAATTCTCAAACAATAAATTTCTTTGTACCACTAGGATACAATAGCTCCTCGTTCACATAATATTCAAATTACTCTCACAGCCAAACATCCTAAACTTTAACTCTAGGATACGCTACAGAGATCTGGAACCTAAGCTCTGATACCAATTGTAACGACCCCATTTTCCCCTAAGGCGAACCAGAGGGGTCAACGGGCCGCCTGCCCAGCTCTCGCCAGGACTCAGTCATTCCCTACAGTCCTCGAATGAATTACAAGATAAAACTCAACTTTTACATCATATTCTCCAAAATTTACATATCACAATCGAAGCGGAAACTAGTTCTAAGCGAAAAATGTAGATTTACATCCGATTCAATTCCAAATATTTATACAAGCCCAAAAGTACATAAATCAAAACCAAAACTAAACTATACAAGATGAACGCCATTCAGCCACACAAAGATCCAAATACAAGGTCTTCCTTTACCTCGATCCCTGTGGGGAGAAGAAGATAATAGGGGGTGAGCTAGAAGCTCAGCGAGTGACCAGTAAAATCAACAGCCAAGTATATTTCACAATAAAGCATTAATATGATGTCATGATGCAGTAATCAAATGTTCATTTATTGCTCATGTGAGCCAGTGAAGTTCTTGTACTTAAATATCCAATGCTCGTTTAGATCATGTAACCATGAAACAGAAGTAAGGAGCCATCGTGCTCCAAAGAACGTGTAAACAATAGTGGAGACATTGGTTCTAAGCACAAGACTTTCCAGGAACTCATTGGAGCCAAATTATGTCATGGCACACACCCGAACCCCCAAATGATATGCAATGGAGTAATAAATGCAAGAATTAGTTCAAAAGTAACTTTGGGACAGTCGAGGGATCACTCACACAAAATATAGTGCTTCAAGTATTCACGTTCAACTATACTCCAGGTTTGAAGTCCAGCTCTGCGATAAAAATCCAATTTGAGAACTTGAAACACGAGTAAGATTCGAAACTTAAACGTTCCGTTCATTAAGAATCAACCAATTGAAATTCATTTCAAAGGCATTCGCGAAACACTTGCTCGCTTTTCAAATCATAAGGTTTTGTAGTATAGATACTTGGAAATAACACTTGAGTTGAAAGTACAAGGAAATACAAGTTTACATTGGCCATTATGTCTTTTCCTCAAGGGTACAAGTTCGGCCAAGTCCTAATGTATAACCCTCGATAAACAAAGTAGCAAAGGTGCTTGCTAGTTCAAGTAATAATCACTTAACTTTACACAAGTTACAAGTCTCGTTTCCTAGTCCTCGAGTATAAATTCGGGCAGCATTGCCTTTGTGTTTACCTAATTTTCCAGCCTTTTAGGCTTCATTGTTTTTCTCAAACACAACCCAACATCATACATATCAGCAATTTATGTCAAGAGCCGTTCCATAGGCTCACAATATCATAATAACAAGAATCGCATTAAGTACAAGTGCAGAAATTCAATTTGGCGCAAGACAGATTTGACGTATAAAAGCGGAAATAACTTGTCCGAGGCTACGCTTATCGGATTAAGGCAAAACCTATGCCGTTTCGAAGCTAAGACACAAAGCTACAACATTCATGAAGGTCACTTAGTCCATTTCCTAATGTAACTTAGTCAAAATCTCAGATTACTAAACCAGAAACCAATTCACCGGCTGTTTAAATGCAGAACACTGTAATGGACATAACTCAGTGTACACAAGTCCGAATCAGGTTTTCTTTGAGGCATTTTAAATCTACTTCAGAACACTACAACTTTTATGTTTTGGCCCAGAGCTAAATCAGAATGGATCCTGGTCAAAAATCGTGATAAACTGGACTGAACTGAAGAAACGGACTGCTGGGAAATTCTTAAAACAGTAGGGGTATTTTGGACTTTTCACGTTCTGCGTTGCTCCGATTGAGCTGAAATTTTATAGGCACCTATAAAACATCATTTCCTACAACTTCCCTTCTTTGACCCAAGGCCAAATCGGCCTCTAACACATAGATACAAATTCGGACAGAAATGATCAAGAATTTTCCAGAAATCTGGAATTTGTAGTTTCTAGTGAAACTTTCCCTAATTTCTCACTCCAATCACTCCCAAAACACCTTATAAAACCTCAATGGTAACATACAAGTATCACACATCAAGTTGGGCAGAAATTCCACAGCCCTAGTTCATCAATTAAATTGGGGAAAAACTTCTACACATGCTAGCATCCATGAATCCACCACCAATCAAGCTACTAAGCTTACTTTAACCATGATTGAAAGAGAAAGTTAGAGAGATATCATCCTCTTACCTTGATTTGAGTTCTCCAAGGGTAGCCCAAGCCTTCTCTTTCCAAAATTTCACCACCAAACACTAGCTAATCACTCAAGGAGAAGATTAATCGGTTTGGTTTGGTTTGATTCTTGCTTTATAGATGAATCCAAGAAGAAATGAAGAGGTTTCTCTCTTATTCTTCCTCTCTCCCTCTCTCAGCTCTTAGCACCAGAAATAAGGTGGAAGACTTAGCTAATTTGGGATATAAGAAGGTAAGATGGTTAAGTAAGGTCTTGGTCATTCATTTGCCAACACTTGGCACTACCACATCCACTCAATTTATTTCTTTCTTTCCTTGCATAATTAGTCAACATTTTCGGTCAGACTTAGCTGATATTGAGAGGATATTTTGCTCAAAAATCAATGAGCTTGTAGGGTAAGAAAGTGGTGGTCAAATGGTGCGTTCAAACGGTAGTGCGCGGGACCCGCCGGTTTGCGCCGTTTTTCTTAAAAACTCACGTACTAGGGTTTTTACTTCTCATTCACTAACCTTATATCATTGCTACTACTCACATATTATTTCTCACTTAAAAGTCACTTTTAATCATCAAATTGATCCTTGGCCAGTACCGGAAATTTATCCGGCGGAAAAATCGCAAAACCCTAATTTTGCTCAAATCTTGAAACCGAAGCGGAAAACCCTATTTTCTAGATTTATTTCCTCTTATAGTGAATCAAATGGGGTAGTAGGGCTTTGATAAATAATAATTTTCAAATAGAGGGCATTTTTGAAGAAAAATGTAGGAAATTTGCGGGTCCTCACAAAACCGAAGTGAAAAATCCTATTTTCTAGGTTCATTGGCACTTATTGTGGGGTGATTGAGTAGTATGGCCATTATAAAGTGGTATTTGTCAAAGAAAAGGGAATTTTAAGAAAAATATAAGGAATTTGCACGGCTTCTGGCCGGATTTTCCCACAAAACTCTATTCACCAGAAATTTTTCCCTTTTCTTCTGCCTCGGGGCGTCACACCATAAGATTTGTTTCGATCGGATGGGTGTAGCTTTAAAATGCCAAAAGGCAATAGAAGCTTGTTAATGTTAGAATTTTCCTTTGCTTGACTTGATATTTGGTTTTAGGATTCCAACTTGATCGAGATAATGAGGTTTGCCGAATAAGCTTCGTGAGCCGTGCTTGGTGAGTGTATCATTAAATGGTTCAATGTACTTGTTATATGACTTGAATAGGTCGAGAGTGTACTTTACCGCTCTTGACCACTTGCTTGCACTATTGTTACTGTTGGACTGTGAAATTTCATGAATATGTGATTTGATATCTGTTAGGGCAATGCTCTATTATTACTGTGAAAACTGAGCTCATTCCCTTGGACCGTTATTCGAGTCGAGCCGGCAAGGGCTTGGGCGATTCGTTAACGAGTCTTCGGGTCTCTGATAGGCGAGTGGAGTGTTAACTCCTCGACCTTGTGGTATACTCGAGTATTACCCTTTGAAACTATGAGGTGTGCAGGCCCGATTAGGGGGTGAATGGTGGAAGGAAATGGTGAGAAGAGGTGTCTACGGTTCTTGGTTATCCTCCATGGTTGACGGAGTGTCAACGAATACGATCAAGTATGGACATTGGAAACGGCCCTTGAGGGCCGAATGTATCCTTTTATAAATGGATGTTTGAATGAAGGCACTTATGCATATATGTTATTTGGCCGTATCATGTAATTGTGCATTTGGTACCTCACGAGCGCAAGCTCACCCCCGTTGTTTTGTTTTCCTTACAGGGACACTGCTGGACTCAAGTTTTGAAATGAGTTGAGCTAGTTATGTAGCTAGTTTTGAGTTGCTCCTCGAAAACTTGGAATTTTGATGTAAATGAATTCAAGTACTTTTGAAGTGTACAATTGAACCTTTCTCATGTATATATGACATATATATATATGTCCTTATCAAGTCTTGGATAAACTGCATTACGTGTTTGATGTGTTTATGCGAGTACCGGTTTCGAACAAAGGAAGAGCTGTATTACGTTATTTGTGTACCTGGATGGCTTGTAATTTGTATAGTTTAGATTTGGAATCGTTTGTGAAATTGTTGGGCTAGGGGAATTGGAATGGATGGGATTACACCTTGTACGGTTTGAATTTGGATCGCCTCTTGTGTAATAGCTTGTGGATATGGTTTGTAATGAATGATTGGACTTGAATGGACGTACGTGTACATTCGGCAGCGTTTGTGATATGTAGTTCTTGGAGAATTTGATATATCTATTTGAGATTTATATTGTAATTTTTGGAGAACTGTAGTGATTGACGGAGTCCTGGCGAGAGCTGGGCAGGCGGCCCCCGTTGACCCCTCTGGTTCGCCTTAGGGGAAAATGGGGTCGTTACAGTTTAGTTCAAAGTTTGGATGTTAGATCAAGAAAACTTTGGTTAAGGCATATGTTTGAATATGAATCTGGTCTTGGAAGGTGAAACTAAGAAAAGTTGCAGCAGTTTTGTTCATCAAATGTTTGCATACTTGCCCAGAATTTTGCATGGGATTTTTCTAAGTTTTCTGCCTGCTTGGATGATGGTAATGATGTGGTTTGTTGCTCAGTTCATACACCATATGCATGCCCAAGCCAAAATTCTGGTATTCAGCCTATGTTGATGAAATGATAAGAGAGTTTTTGTTCTTCTTTTTCTGCATTCTTTTCCAGAATTTTCGTATTATATCTTTCCAAGTTTCTGGTCATTTGATTGTGATCATCATGTAGTTTGTTACTCAGTAAAGTTGTGATATTGAAATGAGGAATATCTAATCAAAGCTCTGAGTTTGAATGAAAAATCTGGTTTGCATGATGAAAATGAAAAGAAATGCCGTGGCTGGAATCTGCTGAATGCATGAGCTTCCTTGTGTCTTTGCATCAGTTTTCTTCTATATTTGGGTTTGTTTGAATTCTGAATTTGTGTGTTATGATGTTTAGATTAGCTTTGAATGTTTGGTTGAAAGATTTTTGATCAAAATTAGTGTTGAGGTTGATATCCTTGCAAGAAAAAAATTTGCAGCAAGCTTTGAAACAAAAAATGGAAGCATGTTTCATTGTTATAGTTGCAGAAGTTTAATACTTCCGTAAGCTTTTTGCATGGGTTTTGCATGGAAAAATCTTTCCAAAATTGCCTTTTACCTCCCTCAAGTTTCCCCTTATGCCACAATGACCCGGAAAATTGGGACAATTAATCGATTTGGTCCCTGTGATTTTGTAACAATGCTACAAAAGCCAAATTACATTCCAACCTTTTGCAATTAAGTCCTAAATTGATTGCATTTTCAATCATTACTTGACCTTTTCTTGCTCTTAGACCTTTTAAGTTCTTAAAATGTTTCAATTAGCCTTGATTGATTGATTAACGGTTGCTATTGGTCTTTAGTCATTTGGCTATTTTAGAAATTTGATCAATGATTCACTTTTGCTTGGAATTCATACATTATTTGATCATTTCTAAGTTGCAAAGTGAGGAAGTATTCAATGTTTGATAGATTCCGATTGTCTTATTTATCTTTTATCATTAAATTGGTGCATTAATCCTTTGCTTTGGATGGTTTTAGCCCAAATTATCCCGTCATTTGGTGACTTTAGCCCAATTTAAGTCTTGTCCACCCTATTAGCACCACAAAAGGGGGCGGTATAATTTCTTTTATCTTTTTTGTCTCTCCCCTATGTGATCCAACGTGCTAAGTGAAATTGCATGCCTACTTGCTTCCCTTGCCTTTCCTTAATTCCATTCATTTATTTCATTTTTACTTTTGCTCTTTTATTTAAGTTATTCTTTATGGGGTATGTGTACACCTCTTGGCTTGTAATAGATAGGGCTTGGAAAGCACTTAATGAAGACCAATTGAAGACATGTGCCTAGCTAGCAAATGTAATAGGTCCATTAGCTTGGTTGCTTGCTATATGTTATGTGTTACTTGCTTTATTAGGTTCTTGCATCTAGTCGAGCATGCTAAGTGTTATGTGCTACGTGTTTATGAGTGCTTGGCATGTCTACTTGCTTTCTACAGTCGTAGATAAATGTGATGGATGAATGTACGTCACCACACTAGTCCAATGCTAGTTGTGGCTCATTATTCCTCTAGGAATTCATAGAATGGGCTAGTCCAATGCTAGACCCAATAGGCCATCTCCTATCATGAGTCCATGCTTGCATGTTTCACTTCATTTCATGCATTTTCTTAGTTTTTTATCATTGGCATGCTCCTCGAATCCCTTTTCCCCTCATTTTAGGATTTTTGCACCTCATGCTAATTATAGAATACATTTGCTTGAGAGTCCCCTTTCGATAAGGGAAACGAGCGAGTGTGGCTCCAAAATAGCCTTAGCACGCTAGTTCTCCTTTCTAATCAAAGGGAAAATTAAAGTCACAAAGTTAGGAGTCCCCGTACCCGTTTTGCTTGCATTCCTCTAGGGTTCATGCATTTCATTTATTCACTATCCTATACACTTCTACTTTATATTCTATCCCTTTTTCCACATTCTCACTTCACACTACTTTTGGACGTTTTCACTTAACTACTCACACTTTATACCATATCACTCGCACACATGCACTTTATGTTATTTTCACATCATCATTCTTTACTCACCTTATCTTGTGAATACATTTGCACACCTCCACTTACATCCTATTATTTTTATTACTTTTCTCACTTCACACAAACTCACATTTTCACATGGCATGCATTCCACTCATTTTTACGTCATTTAGGATTATGTGTGACCTCTCCAAAGGATCATTATTGGGCTTCACAATTAATGTGATTGGCACTACTCAACCTTTGAAGAGAAATTTCCCCCATGTCGCCCTAGGTCTAGGTTTTTGCATTCATATAGTCATATCCAACATACGATACATACCTTGGGTAGAAAAAATTAGGAAAAGTGGGGCTAAGTCACGTAACTAGCTTTGGCTAGGGTAAGGGAGTCCCTTAGGCGTTGCCTTTGCCTTCTCCCTTATCAAATGTGACCCCCGATCCCTTTCTTTGGTTTCGCAGACCTAAAAGTTTAAAAGGGTTTGTTTACTTTTTCGTTCAAAAACAAAACCATTTTTGGGTGACTTGGTACACCCTAACTCTATACCAAGTGGCGACTCCATTTTTTCATACAAAAAACCCTTTTGAACTTTATTTGGCCAAATTGTCGCATTTCACAATCCCACGGCCTTTTATTTTGTCATTTTCACACACATTCACATTTCACACACTACACTTCCACACTCATTTCAAAAAGTGGGGCGCGACACCCACACTGGGGCAAATTTATTTTGAGATGAGATGATCAAAAGAGAAAAAAAAAGAGAAAAAAAAAACCCCACACTGGGGCAAATTTGGTTTTCAAAAGGAAATGCAAAAGTGAGAAAATGCAATGAAAAATGCGAAGAGCGAAATCCAATCAAACTGGGGCAAATTTTTCTCGATTTCATTCAAAAATTGGAAATAATCTAAAAATGATGCAATCTCAGGTTATTTCACACCTCTCATCAAAAATTTGCTTTCAAGCCTTAACTTTTCTTGAAAACACCCCACCTGACCTCATTACAGAAACCCAAAGTCCTGGCTTTCGTTACTTGCCGTATTTCTATTAAGAAATTCGTTAATCAACTGGCAAGTGATGTCCATAATGTCTTCACCTAAACTTATAAGGGAAGCGCATTTTACTGATGCCGGCAATCTTCAACTCACATTCTTGAGTCGATCACGGCCGAGTTTTTCCATCGTTGTTTAAGTGAAAACCAGAAAGTGCACCTTTGAAAAAAAAAGGAGAGAGAACAGCAAAACAAAAACAAAAAGGTAGGGGCAACCTTGGTGAGAACCCGAAAGGGCGCTAAGGTAGGTTTTGCAATAAGCAAGCACGAGGAGGAATAGCTAGTGACTTGGCTCATTTGGATTTCTATTCGTTTTGAGATACTTCCGTCAATATTGAATTCCGGGACAAAGATATCCGGAGATTCGAATATGACATCCGTTGGCTAAACATTGTATTACTTTGTAAAAATATTCTTTTGCAAATACCTTTTTTTTTATAGAGCTCATTTTTCCTCGATTGCTTGTATTCATGACATTTTGTAGATTTAAGCACAGTTGTTTATGTTTACATTCTTTTACCTATTCATTTCTCCATGACATGTGAAATTACTTTTTCTTAATCATCGAATTTTGGTGAGTAACAACCCCATGGTTTATACCAAGCATACTTGGGTTCAGTCATCTTTTGGAAATGGTTGAGATTCAGCAAAGCCGGCTACGCAAGTTTCACAACATGGCAAAGTGCATACCAAGTCAGCCTGGAAAAATGCCCCAACAAGAAGATTGACGAAGGTCGCACAAATACTCATGTTTACACACTTCTTGAAGGCAGGATTGATCGGATGGTGGTGGCACTGTTTAGCATTCAAATTATTGCTGTTTGCAGGTTTAAATTACAAAAATACACACTGGGGCAATTAATTTTTCTAAGTCAAAGATGGTTTCCCTCATTAGAATTTTTAAAAATTTTACACAAAGACATTTTGTAAAAGTCTTTTCATACTTCATTTGGGGCCGGGTTTTATCCCGCCAACCTCGGCAGGACCGGGTTTTATCCCGCTGACCATTTATATCTCGGCAGGACCGAGTTTTATCCCGCTGACCATCTATATCTCGGCAGGACCGGGTTCTATCCCGCTGACCGCTTATATCTCATTGGGACCGGGTTCTATCCCGCCAATATCGACAGGACCGGGTTCTATCCCGCTGACCACTTATATCTCATTGGGACCAAGTTCTATCCCGCCAATATCGGCAGGACTGGGTTCTATTCCGCTGACCGCTTATATCACGTTGGAACTGGGTTTTATCCCGCCAACCTCGGCAGAACTGGGTTCTATCCCGTTGACCGCTTGCATCACGCTGGGGCAAATTTTTGGATAATTTTTCAAGCAAGCCTTATACAGTTCTTCATACATACCAGCATCTCTTTTATTCCGCCACTAGCCGTGGGTCAGTCCCACTAGTGTGCATTTCATTTTCATTTTCACTAAACGTGGGTCTATCCCATTTACAATTCCGTTCGGGTCTATCCCGTGGGTCTATCCCATTTACATTTTCGTTCGGGTCTATCCCGTTTAAATTCTTATTCGGGTCAGTCCCATGATTTTAAGTTTTATTCGGGTCAGTCCCATGATTTAAGTTTATTCGGATCAGTCCCATGATTTTAAGTTTTATTCGGGTCAGTCCCATGATTTTAATTTTATTCGGGTCAGTCCCATGATTTTAAATTTTATTCGGGTCAGTCCCATGATTTTAGATTTTGTTCGGGTCAGTCCCATGATTTAATTTTGTTCGGGCCAGTCCCATGATCTTAATTTCCTGTTCGGGTCAGTCCCGTTTTAAATTTCTTGTTCGGGTCAGTCCCGTTTTAAATTTCCTGTTCGGGTCGGTCCCGTTTTAAATTTCCTGTTCGGGTCAATCCCGTTTTAAATTCCTGTCCGTTGGAATCATTTTGTGGTCGAATAACACAGGTAAGTATTTGGTGTCTACTTCTTTGTCTCAAGTTTTTCCAAAACTCAGACAAAGAGGGGCAAACTGTAGACACCAAATTTTTAGCATTTAGTTTTTATTTGTCGTGTTAGTTTTATTCACATTTTAGTTTTAGTTTTTTAGTTTTTATTTTATTTTTACTTTTAAGTTTTAGCATAGAATTTCTCGAAAAAAAAAAAGAAAAATAGCATTCAGAAAATA
The DNA here is from genome assembly GCA_036785865.1 of Coffea canephora. Taxonomy (NCBI): domain Eukaryota; kingdom Viridiplantae; phylum Streptophyta; class Magnoliopsida; order Gentianales; family Rubiaceae; genus Coffea; species Coffea canephora. The sequence goes on from CM071916.1 coordinate 35,086,011, forward strand.
TGCTTTAGTTGTTTTTAAATTCAATGTTTTCTTGAAAAAAAAAGAAGAAAAACGATGAAAATGAAAAATGAAAAAAAGGGAAAATGGATTTTGCACTTTGTTGTTTCTAGTTTATTTATTTTTATCCAATGTTAATTAAATTGTTTTTATTATTTATTTTTATTATTATCAATTTTGTTTTAATTAATCTCAAAAAAAAAAAAGGGATACGCGACATGCAAGCTGCGTTTTTTCGCAGCTTGCAAAGAAAGGCTCGGTCAGCCCTTGGGTTGCAAATATAGAAGAAAGGACTGAAGGTTTAGGGTTATGAGTCCGGTATAAAAAGAAAGAAAGGCAAGAGGGGGAGGAAGGGAGGTAAGTGGCGGCTGCTAGAAAGGATATCGGCAAGTTTTTGTGAGAGAGAACGGCTGGAAAAACAGAGGGGCAGGGAAGAGAGAAAACTGAGAAGAGGTGAGCCGAGAACAAGAGGGAGCCTCGTGAAACTAGGTGGAGAAGAAAAGCCAGAAGAAACAAGAAACGACAGAAAGAGAGAAGGAGCAAGGGACCAAGGCTGAGTGGAGGAATCTCACCACCACTCGTGGCTGTTCTTTGAAGAGAAACCACCACTGAAATCCATTAGAAAATAGCACTGTAAGGTTCTTTTCCCTTTCTTGTAGATAATTTTTATTGAATGAACATGAAACTATGTTAAAAAGTTTCGGTGATGATCTGAGATTATAGCTAAAGGTGGTGCCTTTTTGCTGTCACGATATGCGATGGTTATGTTGTTTGTTTGGTGTGGATTGTGTTTCGTCCTTAGGCTATAGCTCAGTAACAAGACCCCAGCTTTGAAAAGAAAAGACGTTCGCATGGCCTGTCCATTTGAGTTGTCGAATAAATCATGAAGAAAAGTCGCTTGTTTCGTTTCTTAATTGTCTTGGTTTGTTCGGATGTTGGAGCATTGTCTTGGTTGTTGTTGGAACTTTTTGTTTGGACTGAAATCTGGGATTTGTCGCTCAGTTCATACACCATATGCATACCCAAACTAAAATTCTGATATTCGGCCTGTGTTGATGAAATGATAAGAGAGTTATAGCAGTTTTTGTTCTTCCTTTTCTGCATTTTTCCAGAATTTTCGTATGATATCTTTCCAAGTTTCTGGTCATTGGATTGTGATCATCATGAATTTTTGTTGCTCAGTTTAAAGTTGTGATGTTGAGATGAAGAATATCTAATCAAAGCTGTGCATTTGAATCAAAATCTGGTCTTCATGATGAAAAATGGAAAGAAAGGCCGTGACTGAAATTTTGCTGCAAGTGTCATCCTTTCTTTTGCTGCATTTCTACCCAGTCATTTTGGTTTAGAGTGCTTGTTAACAACATGGGTTAAGAGCTGTAGTATTTGAGTTAAGAGGGTAAAATTGATAGGCTTCATGGGCATGAATGTGTTCTAGCTGAGAGGGAAATATCGAAGAAAGAATGGTGGCTGGAGTTTGCAGAAATGCATGAGTTTCTTCGTGATTTTTGCATCAGTTTCTGTCTAAGTTTTTACTTGTTTGGATGTTGAAGTTGTGTGTTGTTTGTTTAACTCAAAGTTTATACATTGGTTTGAGAGAGTTTGGTTGAGGTTTGTGTTGGTTTTTCTGAAATCTGTGGTTGAAAAAAATGCAGCAGACTTTCATTCTCGGTAGCAGAAACTGGTTTTGTGGTTGTTTGTTGGCATGAAATTTTTCCGTGAATTGCATTGTTAAGGAATGTTAGCCATGTTCAGCTGGAATTAATTAAAAAAAAATGTTGTATGAAACTCATTGCTGGAAGTTGTTTGATTGCAGTAAGCTTTCATCAGTACTGAGTTTGGTTTGCAAGAAATGTTCATGGTGATTGCATGAAATTTGCATGGAAATTGTTTCAAAATTGCCTCTTAACCCCCTCAAGTTTCCCCTTATGCCGCTATGACCCGGAAAATTGGGAAAACTAATCAATTTGGTCCCTGTGATTTTGCAACAATGCTACAAAGGCCAAATTACATTCCGATCTCTTGTAATTAAGTCCTAAACTGATTGCATTTTCAATCATTACTTGACCTTTTCTTGCTCTTAGACCTTTAAAGTTCCTAAAATGTTTCAATTAGCTTTGATTGATTGATTAATGGTTGCTATTGGGTCTTTAGTCATTTGGCTGTTTTAGAAATTTGATCAATGTTTCACTTTTGCTTGGAAATTATGCATTACTTGATCATTTTTAAGTTGCAAGTGAGGAAGGATTTGATGTTTGATGGATTCCGATTGTCTTATTTACATTTTACCATTAAATTGGTGCATTAATCCTTTGCTTTGAATGGTTTTAGCCCAAATTATCCCTTTCTTTGGTGACTTTAACCCAAGTTAGGTCTTGTTCACTTTACTAATATCACCAACGGGGAGGTATAATTTCTTTTATCCCTTTTTGTCTCTCTCCTATTTGATCCAATGTGCTAAATGAGAATTGCATGTCTACTTGCTTTCCTAGCCTTTCCTTAGTTCCTTTCATTTATCTCGTTTACTTTTGCTTTTTATTAAGTCATTCTTTATGGGGTATGTGTACACCTCTTGGCTTGTAATAGATAGGGCTTGGAGAGCAACTTTGTCCATTTTTCCCCTTCCCCTTTTGTTTTAGTTAGCAAATGTAATAGGTTCATTGCTTGCTTTTGTTGCTACATGTTAATTTGCTTTATTAGGCTCTTGCATTTAGTCGAGCATGCTAAGTGTTATGTGCTACGTGTTTATAAGTGTTTGGCATGTCTACTAGCTTTCTATAGTCGTTGATGAATATGATGGACGAATGCACGTCACCACACTAGTCCAACGCTAGTAGTGGCTCATTGTCCCGTTTTCCACTAGTCCAACGCTAGTAGGAATTCATAGAAAGGGCTAGTCCAATGCTAGACCCAATAGGCCGTCCCCTCTCGTTAGTACATACTTGCATGTTTCACTTCATTTCATGCATTTTCCTTAGTTTTTTAGCATTTGGCATGCCCCTCTAACCTTTTCCCCTTCATCTTAGGTTTTTGAATCTTCATACTAGTTATAGGGTACATTTGCTTGAGAGTCCCCTTTCGATAAGGGAAACGAGCGAGTATGGCAACACAATGGCCTTAGCACGCTAGTTCTTCCTTCTAATCAAAGGGAAAATTAAGGTCATGAAATTAGGAGTCATTCCCGTACCCGACTTGATGCATTCCTCTAGGTTCATACATTCTCATTTTTATCATATCACTTTTATCACTTTCTTTATCCACATTCTTTCACTACTTATATTTTTCTCAATCCACATGCCATGTTTGCACATTTTTCTTCTTTTATTATTTATTTTCTACCTCACAAATTGCACCTAATTGCACTTATATGTATCTACTATTATATTTTCATCCACTAGCACACAAACACCTTTATTTTCTCAATTGGCACACTTGCACTTTTCTTACATTTGCACACTTACACGCATACTTGAGTCTTCATTTGCATTGCCCGTGACCTCTATGAGGACTTTCCTTATTGGCCACCACAACTAATGTGGTTGGGGCCAAAAAGCTTCATAAGAGACATTTTAGATTTATGAGTGCATTTTTTTTAGCATCCATTAGTCATATCCAACATGCAAAACATACTTTGGGTAGAAGAAATTAGGAAAAGAGGGGCTAAGTCACGCAACTAGCTTTGGCTAGGGTAAGGGAGTGCCTTAGGCTTTGCCTTTGCCTTCTCCCTTATCAAACGTGACCCCCGATCCCTTTCTTTGGTTACGTAGACCTAAAAGTTCTTTAAAAAGGTTTGTTTACTTTTTTCCAAAAAATCACTTTTTTTGGGTGACTTGGTACACCCTAACTCTATACCAAGTGGCGACTCCATTTTCCATTCAAAACCCTTTTTGAATTTTGTTTGGCCAAATCGTCGCATTTTCAAGTCCCACGGTCTTTTATTTTCATTTTCACGCACGTTCACACACTACTTTCACACCTTCAAAAAAGAGGGGCGCGACACCTAGTAATAAAGATGAAGAGGTGAAGGAAGTGCTCGTGACCACAAAGGGAAACGTTAAGAGATGGAGGGAAATGGAGTTGCTATGAGGGATAAGGGGAGGAAGAAGAAAAAGAGTGGACACTTCAAGAAGAAATGTGTGGCTATTAGGTGTGAAACGTGTAACAAAAGTCATACGGGAATATGTTATGTGAAAATTGGTGCATGCTTTAGATGCGGCCAACTGGGACACCAAGCGAGGAATTGCCCAGAACAAATGAATTTTAGGATGGCAAAGCTGTGGTAATAGTTAAAGTCGGCAAGTAGTAATGTGTTGGCTGAAATAATTGTATTTATGGACCTATGTGTATGCAACCTCTATGTAGTGACTATGTTTCCGATAAAAGCAGTGGACCTAGTACTTGATATTTTGATGAGTAATATTACAAATTGGTGATTTGACAGTATCTTTTATTATCTTTTAGTCTCGATGTTAAGTGAAATTTGCGTCTGTGATTCGAAAAGGGGAAACTTTCGATGTCTTCACTGATTTTCTTAGCATGGCATTTTAGTCATAGCATTATTACGATTTCTCTCTAGATAGATTGTGGTATGAGGAAAATTTAGAGGACGAAATTTCTTTAAGGGGGAGAGAGTGTGAGGACCCGTAAATTCTCTTTCTTTTATAATATTTTATTTTATTTTCTCGCATGCATTTTCTTCATTATACCCTAATATATTGATTTGCTAGAGATTTTTATGAGTAAATATAGTTTTTAAATCCTTTTCTAGTATAGGTTAGCTCATAATAATTTTGGAGTGTATATTGGATGCGGGGCCCGCTCGTGAGCTAAGTGCGATAAATTTTTGGCAATTAATTGCAGTTTGGTATTAAGTGATATTATTTTACAAGGTATTAGGAGACAATTAGAAGTTAAATAGATAGGTTAACCATTGGAAGATAAGGGGATTAGATCAAACCCTAATAGGGCCAAGTGTCATGAAACCAAGGGAGGGTGGACTTTGACCACTATTCATCACCTTTACTAAATACCCAAAATTGATCAATATCATCTTCATTCTTCAACCTTCTTGGCCGACCTTCTCTTGAGAGAAAAGAAAAGAAAGCTTTAAACTTTCATCTTCTATTCTTGCTTAGACAGGTTTAAACTCAGTCGAACTTTTGACAGGTTTACATTCGTAAATGATATTTTATCGCAGATTTGGACTCCAACCAAGGAGTTGGACCGGAACGTGATTTTTGAGAGGCACTAGACTTTTGGTGAGTGCTTCCAAATACCTGGTTGACCTGGATACTTGTTTACAATACTTGTACATAATTGATATGAGATTTGTTGATCGGGCAAGAGTGTACTTTATCGCAGTTGCCCTAACATGATCTATACTTATTTATTGTTGCAATTAACTTGATATACTTGTACTTGAGTTGTAAGTGCGGAGCGGCAGTATGTACCACACTCAATCCGAGTGAGAGGTGCCTCTCATTCCCGTCTCCGTACTTTTATTTTAATTCAGTCGATTGGAGTGTTATCTCATCGACTTTTGGGGACCCAAATCCTACTGGCTAGTTAATTGAGTCGAGCCGGCAAGGGCTTGGTCGATTAGATAACGAACCATAGGTCGTTAGTTATGTCGAGTGGAGTGATATCTCCTCGACTAATCGGTATACTCGAGTATTACCACCCGTGTTTATTAAGGATTTTGGGCCCAGTAGGGGGTGTGAATGGTGGACGGAGAGTAGTGTAAGTGGTGCTCTACTGGATTGGTTACTTACTTGAAGGTTGATGGAGTGTCGACTATTACTTGATCAAGCTCTGGTGATGCAATGGAAACTTGGCTCCTGAGAGCCATCCGTGTGAGAACCCATAATTTTCTTAATTGCTAGGTTTTATTTTCTTTTAATTGCACGCTTTTCCACATTTTATTGATACAAAAATTTTTTAAAATAATTTTTATGAGTAAATATGGTTTTTAAATCATTTTTCTAGAATAGGTTAGTTTATAATATTTTAAGAGTGTATACCGGATATGGGACCCACTAGTGCGGTAAGTTCGATAAAATTCGGCCGATTAGGTTAAGTTTAGTATTCAGGGATTAATTTACTAGGTGTTAAGAGATGATTAGAGGTTATCCAAATGGATGAGAGTTGGGGAGACAAAAGGATAAGCTTTAAGCCAAAAGGTGACAAGTGTCACCATTCAATTCACCCTTGGACTTTGACCATTGTATCACCTTTATTACATAACCAAAAATTGACCAAAAAATCATCTTATTTCTCCCTCTTTTGGCCGAGCTTCTTGGAGGAAAAAGAAGAGAAAACTTCCAACTTCTTTCTTCAATTTCTTGCCTTGATCTCACAAACCAACCGTTAAAACTTTGATTTGCTCCATAAAAATCTTTCCCTTGGTAGGATTAAGGTGAGGGGTGAAGTGGTTTGAGGAGTAAAGGTGCTAAGTTGCTTGTTTTCTTGAGGTTACGAGGTGAGTAGCTAAGGAACCTCTCTTTTGTTCTTGATAATGTTAAATTTGTGGCTTGTATGAGTTAAAGAGATGACTTTTAGTTGAGTTTGGTGAATTTTATATTTATTCTTGATTTTTTCTGTTTTTATATGTTTGATAGTGTGTGGCCATGGATGATAGCTTGGGATAGTCTAGAATGAAGCTATAGTGCATAAATTGTAGCGAATTGTGGAAAATTTCCACTTTGTGCGGAAAATTCCAGATTAGGGTTTCAATTTTTCCCTGTTCTGACCGGTACTATTGGACCTAGTTAGAGGCCGAATTAGCCTTAGGTTAAAACATGAAAGTTGTAGAAAATGATGTTTTATAGTTTTCTACAAAATTTTGGCCCAATCGGACCAATGTAGCCTATGAAAAGACTGAACTACCCCTGCTGCCCTGTTTCTGTCCGAAACTGATAATCAGCTTTGGTAATTGGTTAGTTTGACTGGGAATACTGCTGATTTGGTTGTCGATGTCTTCTTAACATTTATATCCTGGTATCTTAGCTTTCAGATGGCTTTGGAATCACTTGAATTGGAGTCGTATGTACTGAGATATGATTGAATGAATCAGGACTGCTGGTTGCATTTCATAGTAAACTTCGAACTGGAAAATCTGGGGTTGTTTTGGTAAATTTGGCCTAGATACATTGCAAACTGGACTGAGTGGCCTTCTTCAACATTGTAGCCCTTTGTCTTAGCTTCGAAATGGTATAAATTTTACCCCAATCCAATAAGCATAGATTTGGTTGTGTCTGTTCCGCTAAGAGATGTCAAACCTGCTTTTTAGCTTTGTCCTTAAACTTTGATTTCTAGTTGCATTCCTAGACTTGCTTTGTATTTGGATGAATTTGAGCCTAGTTGAAGGGCTATTGTATTGAGAGTTCTTCTGTGTTGAATTGGACTAACTTGAGGAAAATAATGAAGCCCTAAATGGCTGGAAAATAAGTAAATACAGAGGGCATGCTGCCCAAAATTTTAGGGCTACGCGATTCTTGCAAGTTGAGTTGATCTTTGTAAAAATTATGGGTTTTGGGAGTTTTTTGTAACCCTAGGACCAACTGTTATGCTTTTTTACTCAAAAGTCATATTTTTATTCTTTTGTACTAGTACTTAACCTGGAAAGGCGTACGACATGTAGTCGAGCCTCATTTATGCATTCCATTTACTTGGTTTTTGGATGTGCAAACTATAATTGTTTTATCTTAATTATTTTAGGGTTTCTTGGCAATTAAAGCCACTTTGGGTAAAACACTTTTGAAGTATCTATACTGGAACTGGCGAGTGTACCACTTCCCTAATTTGTTACTATCTGGCTATCTGTGACTTCTGTATACTCTGTATGAAACGAGGGTGTACTTTATCGCTCTCGTTTCCCTCATCTGTTTACTTTGTTTCCTGCATACTGTATAAGTCTGTATTTGCTCTGTATCTGTCATCTGTATCTGTTCTCTGTACAAGTCTGTGACCTCTGAATTCAACACCTGTGGCTAGTTACTCGAGTTGAGCCAGCAAGGGCCAGGTCGATTAGATAACGAACCACAATAGTCTGTTCTTGGAATCTTTGGGTATCGAGACTCTTGGTTCCGGTATACTCGAGTATTACCACTTCTGTTTCTGTTGAGGTGTTCGGGCCCGGTAGGGGTATGTTTGGTGGATGGAAATTGGTGTAAAGTGGAGTCTACGGATATGTTGGTTCTATTTGTGTTGACGGAGAGTCAACGGGCTCGGATCAAGTACTACAAATGGAAATCTGGCTCCTGAGAGCCACCTGTATCCTTTCCCTTTGAATCACTGTGTCTAACTGCTTTCCTTTATATCTGGTATATGTATCTGATTGGTTAAATGTGAAAGACCATGATTTTTACCCTATATGTTTGGTACCTCATTGAGCGTAAGCTCACACCTTTCTGTTACCTTTGTTTTCCTTACAGGGGACAAACTTGGAAACCACGGTTTTGGAAGAAAAGGGTCAAGCTAGTATATATGTCATGTTGTTAAGCTCTTTTGAGAATGAAGCCTAATTGTATTTTGTGTAGTATGAATACCTGGATTGCACTGTATATTAAGACTCCAATGTAAATATATGTATAAGTATTTAACCTTGTCTATTAAATGTATTCCATTGAGACTATGATTTTATGGTTTGGTAAGCATGTTCTCACCCTTTGGTTCGCCTTAGGGAGAGGTGGGTTGTTACAATCCATATCCTTATTCTTTGGAATGATTATTGTTTATTGGATTATTGTTTCTTTTGAAAACTTTTATACTCGCTCACTTTGAGATTTGCTACTTGAAGTATTATTGTTCACTTTTATAAACTTTTGATGCTCATTACTTTGCTACGTCATATTCGTACTTTTAAAATGGTCAATTTGTTATTTGGAACCTCACTAGGCTTTTAGCTCATTCCACGCCATTTATTTTCCTTACAAGGGGTACGAGCGAGGCATGAGATATGTACAGACTAGCATAGCCTAGTTGTTTTGAATTTTGAATATGTACTCACGCTAGTACCCGACTAGGGTTGATTGTACTCGATTTGTAAACACTTTGGAGTATTTTGGTGTGTAGAAGCTTTGTATCTGGATTTGAGTATCAATGTATATATTAAGTGGATGTGTTATTCATTTTCTATGGATGTACGTTCTTAGTTTTTTTTTTCTTGAAATACGAGTGAGTGAGTCCTAGCGAGAGCTGGGCAGGCAGTCCGCTAAACCCTGGGGTACGCCCTAGGGGGAGGTGGGGCCGTCACACTTCCAATCACGGAAAAGAGGTGCATCTGGTAGTGTATCTGAGGAATCTAGCGAAAAGGTAGCGTGTGACGCCCCGAAAAAAATGAGTTTGAGAACCCGGAAATTTTCTAATTTTCTAGGGTTTATTTTTTTAACGCCCGCCTTTTCTACATTTTCTTTATTAGAAAAATTTCACAAATAAAGTTTATGAGCAAAGATAGTTTTAAAATGATTTTTCTGGTATCGGTTAGTTTTTAAGAAAAACGGCGCGAACCGGCGGGTCCCGCGCACTACCGGTTGAACGCACTACTTGATCACCACTTTCTTGCCATACAAGTTTATCACTAATGGAGCAAAATATCCCCCCCTCATACTTATCCACATGGCTGAAATTTGTGGCCAAAAAGGTAAGGGAGAGAGAGAAAAATTTGTATGGTTTTGGTGGTGACAAGTGTCACCACCCTATGGCTCTTTGATTAATTTTTTTCCTTGTTCTTTCATCCTTCATTTTAGCTCATTTTTCTTCATTTCTTTCTGTTTTGGTCGAGCTTAAGAGAGAGAGAAAGGGAGAGCAAGAAAAACAACCATTTCATCTTGAGTTTGCACCAACCAAGTGAGGAAATCAAATTCTAAACCGATTAAAGAGTGAGTTGTGATCTTGGGAAGCTAGGGGAACTAAAAATTTCCAAAGGAGGTGAAGTATCACTCTTCCAAGCTTTGTCTTTGAGGTATGAAATCTGATCATGGTCTTTGATCTTGTGAATCTTGTGTAAATTAGCTTAGCAACTCAAATTTGGTGGTGAATCATGGATGCAATCATGTTTTGGGGGTTTTTTCCTTGTGGTATTATGAACTAGGGTTTGCTGATTTCTGCCCAAACTTGCTATATGGTTACTATATGTTGAATATAAGATTATACAAGGGGCTTTGGTAGTGATTGGAACAAGGAATTGAAGAAAGTTCAATTGAAACCAAAAGATTTCAGATTTCTGGAAATTTTCATCCTATTCTGCCCGTTTTTGTTGCACCATGTTAGAGGCCGAATTGGCCTTGGCTTAAAACATGAAAGTTGTAGGTAATGACATTTTAGAGGTGCATACAAAATTTCAGATCAATCGGAGCAGTGTATCTTGTGAAAAGACGGAATTACCCTTGCTGTCCTGGTTTACCCAGAATTGGAGAATTGCGACTGTAATTGGTGAATTTGGTCTGGAATGCTTCCGAATTAGTTGTTTAGGTCTTCTGATGAAATGTAACCCTGTTTCTAATATTTCGGGTGGCTTTGGAATTTCTGGATTTGGACTTGTGTAGGCTGAGTTATGATGTTTCCGCTAGAATGCATTTTGTGAATCTGTTTTTGTGATTCTGGTGTGGTATCTTGCATTTTTGACCTGGTTACACTCGAAACTGGGTTGAGTGACCTTATGAAATATTGTAACCCTATCTCTTAGCTTCGAAACGGTGTATCTTGCACCTTCATCCGACAATCGTAGTGCCTTTGGTACCATTACCGCAAAATGACGTCAAAACCTGTTTTTCTGGTTTTGAGCTTAACTTTCATTTCCGGACTTTTTCCTAGCTTGACTTGTCTTTGTACTACTTGGAGCTTGCTGAATGACTATTGGATGAACTTGTTGTTGTGTGTGTACCTTTGGGACTGGCTGAGGAAATAATGAAGCCATGATGGCTGGAAAAGTAAGCAAATTTAGGGGAAGTGCTGTCCGAACTTTTAAAGGGTTTGATTACTTTGAGTTTGTGATCTAAGACTTGGATTTGAGCAAGGCAATGATACATGATGGATGGTTTCTAAGCCGTGGAGGTGAGTGACCCTAAACTGTTTCCAAAGTTACTTTTGAAATGTTCCTTGCATTGTTTCTTTGGTTTGCATATCATGTGTGCGCGCATACGAGTTCTTGACATGGTTTGGCTTTAATGAGTTCTTGAGGAGTCTTGTGCTGGACACCAACGTCTCCACCACTTTCGTGAGTTTGTGATATGATCTGGAGCACCGGTGCTGCTCCCCTTTAATGTTTATGGTTTCGTGATCTGTTTGAGCGTTGGGTGTTTAGTTTCAATGATTTCACTGGCTCACGAGAGCAAAAATACGTGCATTTGATACTTGAATCATGACATCATGACATCATCGAAATGAATTATTGTGAAAGATATTTGATTACTGGTTTTATTTGGTTACTCGCTGAGCTTCTAGCTCACCCCAAAAATATTTTATTCCCCTCCACAGGGCTCAAGGCGAAGGCAGGACTTGTTGTGCTTATTCATGTGAATGGATGGATTTCCTTTTGTGTAATAGTTATTATTAGGGATTGAAATGAATGTTTGGAATCGATCGGATGTATACATACGTTCCACGCTTGGAATTAGTTTCCGTTTCGTTTTGTTTATATGTAAATATTGGAGATTTACATTGTAATATTTGAGGTTTATTCTTGTAATATATTTGAGGATTGTAGTGAACGACTGAGTCCCGGCGAGAGCTGGGCAGGCGGCCCGCCGAACCCTCTGGTTCGCCTCAGGGGGAGGTGGGGCCGTCACAGTTGGTATAAACTAATTGTTATTATGATATTGTGAGCCTATGGAATGGCTCTTGAAATGAATTGTTGACATATGTGATGTTGGTTTGTGATTGAGAAAAATAATGAAGCCTAAACGGCTGGAAAATTTGGTAAACACAAAGGGCATGCTGCCCGAATTATTACTCGAGGACTAGAAAACTATATTAGCGACTTGAGTGAAGGTTAAGTGATTATCACTTGAACTAGCAAGGACCTTGCTGCTTTGTTATCAAGGGTTATAGGTTAGGACTTGGCCGAACTTGTACCCTTGAGGGAAAGACATAATGACCAATGCAAACTCGTATGTGCCGATTTTGCCGTTTTGCTTGTTTTAGGCATATTAGTAGCCGTTTATGATATTATGTGACACAAGCTTCTATTTCAGACGTTGGTGAGCTAGGTGGAGCCAGTGGGGCCTACTAGCTACTCCTCGCGGCACGAATTTCGTGTTTTGCCCTTTTGTTCGTTGTGTAAGTATTCAGGCCGCTTTTGTATGTTAGTTGCTTATGTGTTTCGATATGTATGAAGAGGGTACTTAGACGAGGGTGTACTTTATCGCACTCGCTCTAAACCCTAATTTGCACACATATTTGTACATGGCTTATGTATATGAGCAATTTTGGAACTAAAACCCTTGAGCTGGTGGCTCAGGGTGACTTTTGGATAATTTTGTGAATTTTGTGAGTTTGAGGTTGAACTCAATACCTAGATGGACTATTCGAGCCGGTTAGGGCTTGGTCGAAGTCAGTCCAACTTGGTTTGAGGTCACCAAGTTTGTAGGTTCATGTTATGAACCAATTTTGTAAATCCGGTTCACCGAGAAGGTGACCAAGTTTGTGACCCGAGCTTGTGACTCAAGCTCAAGTTTGTGATTTCGTTCGCCCGGGCAAGTTTGTGAGGTGACTGGCCAGTGAGGGTGATAAGGTGTCGGTGGGTGTACAAGTGAAGTTCTACGGACTATTATTTGCAGTCGACGGAGTGTCGGCAGGAGATCACGCATGGCACATGAGTTGGCTTTGGAGCCACCTGTATCCTTATTATGTGATGTTATTTTCTGCTTTTGCTTTACTCTTATGTGTAATTGTTAATATGTGAGATTTACGCTTTTGCCCCTGTTTACTTACTAAGCATATAGCTTACCCCTTTAGTTTTGTTTTCCTTAGCAGGGGAAGGCGAGCAAGGACGAGAACTCTGTATGGTCTAGTTTGATCTAGTTCTTTGGTTTTGAAATGGTACACGTGTTAGTACCCGACTAGGGTTAATTGTACTTGGAATGTAAACACTTTGAAGACTTCTAGTGTGTAGAAGCTTCTTATCTTTTACTTGAGCATCTATGTATATATTAAGTTGAAGTGGATGTTATTTATGGTTCATGGATGCGTATGTACGTGATTCGCGTGAGCTTGTGAGTGAGCCCTGGCGAGATTGTGACGCCAGTTAAAAAAAAGAGTGTGAGAACCCGTAAAAACCCTAATATTTTCCTAGGGTTTTAGTTCCTTTAATTGCATAATTTTTGCATTTCTGGCTTAGAAATATTATCTGGGTGGATTTTATGAGCAACTAAAGTTTTTAGATGATTTTTCTAGCGTTAGTGAGTTTTTAAAAAATTAAGAATATATATTGGACGCGGGACCCACTAGTGCGAAAAGTTCGGAAAAATTCGGCCAATTAGGTTAAATTCCGGATAATGTGTAAAATTTATCGGGTGTTAATAGACAAGTAGAGTGTGTGAAATGATTGATGTGAGAGAAGAAAGAAAGGATAGGAATGCATTTAATGAGGTGACAAGTGTCACATTCTCATTGGTTGGACTTTAAGAATTACTATTCACTTTCTTGACTTTTTTGACCAAAGGATTAAATATCAAAAAAAATGCACAAAAATCACCATTTTCTTCTCTTGGTGGCCGGATCTCCCTAGCTCAAGAAGGAAGTGCATTTCTTCAACTTTCAAGCTCCATTTGCTTCAATCTCCCACAAACAAAAGCCTAGATTAGATTCTACTCCATAAAAACCTTTCTTCTAGTGCTAGTAAGTGTTGTAGTGAAGTTTGTTTGAAGGTCTAAGGTGGCCAACATCTCTCTCTCTCTTGTTTCTTGGTAAGTGAAGCTTAAACTTCCACCTACACCTATTGATGCTTAAGATATGATTAGTAGTGATTAGAGTGCTGAAATTTCTGGTTTTTATCTTGGTTTGAAGTGATTTGGTGAAGTTTTCAATTTTATGATGATTTTTCTGGTTTAATTGGATTATGGTGTTGTGGTTGTTTATGATGATTGATAATGAGGGGTTATGACTCTAGTGGATGGAAATGATTGATATTTGCAACCAATTTTGGATTTGGAATAAATTTTGGAAAGTTAGGGTTCATAAACCCCTAATTCTGTCCGGTTTTATATCATAAGGTTAGAGGCCGAATTGGACTTTGCTCAAAACATGAAAGTTGTAGGTATTGATGTGTTTGAGGTTCCTGTAAAATTTCAGGTCATTTGGATTAGTGTAGAGTGAGTTATGCCGAAATTACTGTAGCTGTTCTGCTTTGATCAGAATGCGAAAACTGCGATAGTAATTGGCCATTTTGACTGGAATTGGTTTGGATTTTGGAGTTTGTGTCTTCTGATGAAATGTAGCTGGATGTCTTAGCTAACTTATGCCTTTGGAATTTCGGCATTTGGACTTGTATGGACTGAGATATACCGATTACAGTTTTCTGTGTTTTGCAAACCTGTTTTGGTGATTCTGGTTTAGTGTTTGGCATTTTTGACCTAGTTGGGCTAGGAACTGGATTGAGTGACCTTCTACATTGTTGTAGCCCTGTTTCATAGCTTCGAAACGGTGGGTCTTACACCCCCAACCGATAATTGTAGTGAGAGTTGTGCCATTACCGCATTATGACGTCAAAACTGTTTTTCTGGTTTTGAGCTTAACCTTCATTTCCGGACTTTTCCCTAGCTTGACTTGTCTTTGTACTACTTGGAGCTTGCTGAATGGATATTAGATGAACTTATTTGTGTGACTTTGGGACTGGCTGGAGTAATAATGAAGCCATGATGGCTGGAAAAGTTAGCAAATGTAGGGGAAGTGCTGTCCGAACTTTGAAGGGACTTGTTTGCATTGGGTTTGTGATCGAAGGCTTGGAGTTGAGCAAGGCAATGATACATGATGGATGGTTTCTGAGCCGTGGAGGTGAGTGACCCTAAACTGTTTCCAAAGTTACTTATGAACCGTTTCTTGCACTATTTACTTGATTGCATATCGTGAGTGCTTGCATGTGGCCCATGACATGTTTTGGCTTAAATGAGTACTTGGAATTCGTGTGCTGAACACTAACGTCTCCACCTCTGTGTACTGTTCGTCTGGAGCAAATGGCTCCCCCTCTGATTGTTTACTGTTAAATGTTTGTTTGGAGCGTTGGGTGTTTAAGTACAACGATTTCACTGGCTCAAGAGAGCAATAAACGTACATGTGATTACCGATTCATGACATCATTGAAATGAACGATTGTGAAATATATTTGATTACTGATTTTTACTGGTTACTCGCTGAGCTTTTAGCTCACCCCCAAAATGTTTTATTCCCCTCCACAGGGCTCGTGGCGAAGGAAAGGCTTGTAGTACTTGTTCATGTGACCGGATGAGTTATCTCTTGTACAGTTTAGATTTGGATTTATTTTATGTACGAGTTGGGCTTGTATCAATATTTGGAATTGAAACGGATGTAAGTATACATCCCACGATTGGAATTAGTTTCCGCTGCATATGTAATTATTGGAGAATTTGATGTAATTTTGAGAGTTATATTGTAATATATTTGAGAATTGTAGTGAACGACTGAGTCCCGGCGAGAGCTGGGCAGGCGGCCCGCCGAACCCTCTGGTTCGCCTTAGGGGGAGGTGGGGCCGTCACATATCTCGATATCAAATTAAGTTGAATTGTAGAACCAAGGTATTTGGCTTTCACATACCTGGGGAGCCAACCCTTAGATTGGACGTAAAGGGTAATTTAGCTTTATTTACCCTTATTTCGAGGATTCAAATTAGAAAATTACTGAAAAAGGGGCATAGGGTTATTTAGCTTTTCTAATTAATACCCCAGAGGATAAGGTGAAAATAGAAGATATGCCAATGATAAAAGATTTTCAGGATGTGTTTCCTGAGAAATTAGTATCATTACCTATTGAGAGAGAGGTTGAATTCAAAATTGAACTGATACCCGGGGCAACTCCCATTTCTAAGACCCCTTATAGGATGGCACTTACTGAACTTGAGAAATTAAAGATCTAATTGCAAGATTTGTTGAAGCTAGGGTTTATACATCTGAGTGAGTCATTTTGGGGAGCCCCAATATTATTTGTTAAGAAGAAAGATGAATGTTTGAGATTGTGCATAGACTATTGGGGCTTGAATAATATCACAGTTAAGAATAAATACCTCTTGTCGCACATTGATGAATTGTTTGATCAACTGCAGGGAGTTATAGTGTTTTCTAAAATAGATTTCAGATAAGAATATTATCAACTGAGAATTAGAAAGGATGATGTACCTAAGACTGCCTTTAACTCCATATATGGATATTATGAATTGCAATGATGCCTTTTGACTTAACCAATGCTCCAACAACATTTATGGATTTAATGCACCTTGTTTTTAGACCATATTTGGATCAGTTTGTGGTGATATTTATGGATGATATTTTGGTATATTCTAAAAATCTGGAGGAGCATGAACGACATCTAAGAATAGTACTAAAGGAGCATAAGTTGTATGCCAAATTTCGTAAGTGTGAATTCTGGCTAGAGAAAGTATCCATTTTAGGGCATATAATTTTCAAGGATGGAATTATTATAGATTCGGTTAAAGTAGAAGTTGTTGCTGAATGGAAATGGTTGGAAAATTCGATGGAAGTTCGTAACTTCTTAGGTCTAGGAGGGTATTATTGCAAGTTTATAAAGAATTTTTTCAAAATTACTGGGCCACTGATTGACTTGACTCGAAAGTATGATAAGTTTTTATCGAATACCATGTGTGAAGACAATTTTTGAGAACTTAAGAAGTGCATAACTATGGCCCTAGTTTTTGCATTGTCAAATGAAAAGGATAGTTTCACAGTATATACAGATGCATCACGTGAAGGATTAGGATGTATATTGATACAAGATGGGAAAGTAGTTGCTTATGCCTCCCAAAAGTCAAAACCTTATGAGAAAAATTATCCGACACATGACCTAGAACTAGCTGTTTGTATTTGTATTGAAGAAGTTGAGATATTACCTGTATGGGTGATTTTTGAGATTTATATTGATCATAAGAGTCTTAAATATTTATTTTCTCAAAAGAAGTTGAATTTGAGGCAACGTCGGTGATGAAATTTTTGGAGGATTATCAGTGTACTATTAATTACCATCCCAAAAAGGCTAATATAGTAGCAGATGTCCTTAGCAAGAAGGTTCAAGTGGCGGGATTAATGATTAAAGAATAGTCTTTTAGAGAATGTTTGCGAATGGAATCCTCGACTCGAGTGTTAGAGAGTAATTTTTTAGAATACTATGGTGAAATTCTCATTGTTAGAACATATTAAGGAAGTCTAAGGGCGAGAAATTGGATAATTGTACCAAAAGATAAAGGTGTAAAATGAAAAATTTTAGAGGAAACTCATTGTTCCAAGTATACGGTGCATTCCCGCAGTAATAAGATGTATCAAGATTGAACTGCTAGGATAACATGAAGAAAGAAATTACCCAATTTGTTTAGACCTGCCTCACTTGCAAACAGGTTAAGCCAAGCATAAAAAACCCTCAAGATTGTTACAGCCATTAGAAATACCTAAATGGAAATGAGAGCATGTTACTATGAATTTTGTGTCTAGGTTGTCTTGAACTCGAAGAGGTCATGATACAGTTTGGGTGATAATAGATCGGTTAACCAAGTCCGCACACTTCTTGCCAGTAAACATGAAATATACTCTTGAAAGGTTAGCTAAATTGTATATGGATGAAATTGTCAGATTGCATGGGATACCAGTAAGTATAGTTTCAGATAGAGATCCACAATTTGTATCCTGTTTTTGGCAACAGATGCAGGGTGCACAAGGTACCAAACTGAGCCTTAGTACAACCTATCATTCTCAAACAGATGGGCAGTCAGAAAGAACTATTCAAACCCTTGAGGATATGTTGAGAACATGTATTATGGATTTTGGTAGAAGTTGGGATTAGCATAGACGTTAGTTGAGTTTGCCTATAATAATAGTTACCATTCTTCTATTCAAATGGCTCCTTATGAAGCACTATATGCTAGAAGGTGCAGATTACCCATTTAGTGGGATGAACTAGGGGAAATGAAATTTAGGGTCTAGAAAAAGTTCCATGGGTCGAAGAGACCTATGAGAAAGTCAAGTTAATTCGTCCAAAGATCCAGACAGTTCAAAGTAGACAAAAGAGCTACGCGGAAAATCAGAGAAAAGATTTAGAGTTTAAGGTTGGAGATCAGGTGTTCCTTAGAATAATTCCGTTAAGAAGAAGCCTAAGGTCAACAAAAGAGAAGAAGCTTGAACCTAGATTTGTAGGACCTTTTAAGATTCTCTAAAGAGTAGGAAAAGTAGTTTATCAACCGGAATTACCTGCTAACCTGTCCTAGATACATCCTGTTTTTCATGTTTCAATGTTGAAATAGTACCATCCCGATCCAGTTCATGTCATCCGACTAGGGGATATCGAGATGGATGAATTCTTGACTTATGAGGAGCAATCTATACAACTCGTGAATCAAAAAGTGAAGGAATTGAGAAACAAGCAGATTCCCTTGGTTAAGGTTTTATGGAAGCATCATGGACTGGAAGAAGCAACTTTGGAATTGGAGAACGAAATGCAGAAGTGTCCTGAGCTTTTTGCAACTAAATGTGAGAATTTTGAGATCGAAATT
Organism: Coffea canephora; assembly: GCA_036785865.1. Lineage (NCBI taxonomy): Eukaryota > Viridiplantae > Streptophyta > Magnoliopsida > Gentianales > Rubiaceae > Coffea > Coffea canephora. Next base: position 35,104,729 of record CM071916.1, read on the forward strand.
CTTTTAAGGGGGAGAAAGTGTGAGAGTTCAAAAATTTATCCACATATTTACAATTATTGAAAAGAGTGAATGCATTCATTTACCTTATTATTGAATGATCTATGTGTTTAATGGTTTCTTTATAATTTAAGTGTATAAGAATGTTTTAAATTATTGCATGATTATCTTTATAGAAACTGTACTAATTAGAACAAATTAATGGGGCAATAGTATGACCATTAAAATTAGTTTGGTCATAGTTAAATAAAGTTTTGAATCAACACATGCAATTGACAAATGTCCCAACTTCTTGTCAAGTGTTAAAAAGCATTGCTAAATGACAAATAACAATGGAAAAGATTCTAATTTACCATGCAACCAACCTGCCATTTCTTTTGTCATAAAACCGAGAGAGTGAGGGAACTTAGTTCATTTGTCTTCCTTCACTTTAAGACACAAGAGAGAGAGAGAGAGTCTACATTTTGAAACCGAGAGGGAGAGAGAGAGTTTTAGTCTCAATTTTCTTCTTCACTCCAAGACAAAGACAAATAGAAAGAGAGAGCCGATAAAGAAGAGTGACCTGGCTACATTTTCCAGCTTTGATTTGTGAAGAAAAGAGAGGTAAAAATTGCTATAAAGCACTCATTCTCTCTATGACTATTGAGTACTATAGTTGTGTTAATTTTAAGCCAAAATGTAGGAGGTTTGAGACAGGAAAATTTTCTTATCTAAACTATATGTTGTTGGCATTTCAAATTTGATGCATGTAATGAATAGTTTGGATTTGCAGCTTTGTATTTGGAACTTTGATGGATTTGTTTGCTAAGAACTCATGATGTATGCTTCATCTTATGTTAGACATGATATATGGTGTATTTGTCATGGAAATAAGAGAGAAAATTAGTAGCTTGGATGAAAAATTTTAAAAGAACTTGGACAAAAACCCATTAATCTTAACATGCATGATGGATGTGAGTGAAAAATAAAGAGATTTAGAGGAAAATTCGTTTCTTTAAACTATTCTCTTGCTGGAAAGTTTTCCAACTTTAAACCATGGATAAGGCTTGAATTTTCAACTCTTAGATGCGAAGTTTCCTTGCTGTGTTTTGCTGGAATGCATGATTAATACCTCATCTCATGTTACAAGCTTAGTATTATGTGATTTTTGGTTGAAAGCGAGTAAGAGAGGTGCTGATGCAAGTGAGTGAGTCCTGACGAGAGTTAGGCATAATGTCCGCTAAACCATAGGGTTCGTCCTAGGGTGAGGTGTGGTTGGCAAACTTGCACTCTAATATTTGTGTGAATTATCATCAAGTTTCCCATACAAATTGATAAGTGTTTAGTATATATGGTTATTAGTAGCATTTTGTGCCTATTTTGGTACAAGTTAGGAGTTTTTAAGATGTAACTTACTCTTTAAACTTCGAAATTTTGCAAGTTCTGTTTGAGCAATTTAATGTTCAAACTTGGTCATATTTGTAGGTTTTGAGGAGAGTTATAAACGGTGGATCGAGATGGATTCAATTTGAGTTCATTAGTGCTTGATTCAATGGCAATTTGAAAAGTAGAAGGGCATCAAATGCAGGTATTATTGGTCAAATATATGAGCAAACACTTGGACATCTTGCCTATTGTGACAGCCCCACCTCCCCCTAGGGCGTATCCCAGGGTTTAGTGGACCGCCTGCCCAGCTCTCACCAGGACTCACTCACTCGTATCTCAAGAAAAAAACCAAGAACGTACATCCATCGAAAATGAATAACACATCCACTTAATATATACATTGATACTCAAATCCAGATACAAAGCTTCTACACACCAAAATACTCCAAATTGTTTACAAATCGAGTACAATCAACCCTAGTCAGGTACTAGCGTGAGTACATATTCAAAATTCAAAACAACTAGGCTATGCTAGTCTGTACATGTCTCATGCCTCGCTCGTACCCCCTATAAGGAAAACAAATGGCGTGGAATGAGCTAAAAATCCAGTGAGGTTCCAAATAACAAATTGACCATTTTAAAAGTACGAATATCACGTAGCAAAGTAATGAGCATGAAAAGTTCATAAAAGTGAACAATAATACTTCAAGTAGTAAATCTCAAAGTGAGCGAGTGTAAAAGTTTTTCAGAAGAAACAATAATCCAATAAACAATAATCATTCCAAAGTATAAGGATACGGATGGCTCTCAGGAGCTAAATTCCCATCGCATCACCAGAGCTTGATCAAGTAATAGTTGACACTCCGTCAACCTTCAAGTAAGTAACCAATCCAGTAGAGCACCACTTACACTACTCTCCGTCCACCATTCACACCCCTTACTGGGCCCAAAATCCTCAATAAACACGGGTGGTAATGCTCGAATATACCGATAAGTCGAGGAGATATCACTCCACTCGGCATAACTAACGATCCATGGTTCGTTATCTAATCGACCAAGCCCTCACTGGCTCGACTCGATTAACTAGCCAATGGGGTTTGGGTCCCCAAGAAGTCGATGAGATAAGCTCTCCAATCGACGGAATTAAGATAAAAGTATGGAGACGGGAATGAGAGGCACCTCCCACTCGGATTGAGTGTGGTACATACTGCCGCTCCACACTTACAAATCAAGTACAGGTATATCAAATTAATTGCAACAATAAACAAGTATAGATCATGTTAGGGCAAGTGCGATAAAGTACACTCTTGCCTGATCAACAAATCTCATATCAATTATGTACAAGTATTGTGAACAAGTGTCCAGGTCAACCAGGTATTTGGAAGCACTCACCCAAAATGCGGTGCCTTTACAAGTTACGTTCGGGTATTGCTCCGTGTGCGGAGTCCAAATCTGCGATAAAACATTGTTTAAGAACTTTTAAAAGTAACTAAGGCTCGAAACTTAAACGTTTTGTTCAATAAGAATCAAGAAATTGAAATTCACTTGGAGAATATTCGTAAAACACTCGCTCGCTTTTCAAATTATATAACTTTGTAACATTATACTTGGAAATGTCATTTGAGTCAAAAGTGCAAGGAAAACGTATTCCAAGCAGTCATTATTTTATTTCTCAAGGGTACAAGTTCAGCCAAGTCCTTACTGATATACCTCGATAAAAGAAAATGCAATATCCTAGATGGTTCAAGCAGTAATCACTCTTAACCCTTACTCAAGTTGCAAGTATGTCTACCTAGCCCTTGAACGTAAATTTGGGCAGCACGCCCTTTGTATTTTTCTATTTTTCAACCATTTATGGCTTCATTCTTTTCCTCAATCAAACCCAAAGTTACACACTAAACAATCTCATTCCAATAGCCATTCAATAGGCTCAAGGTAATACAAGTACAAAATCAAACTAACGACATGTGTGAAAATGAGGTTTAGCAAAAGACAGATTTTACATGATTTTACATAACGGACACAACCGAAGCTACGCTTATCAGATTGGGATGTAATATATACTGTTTTGAACCTAAGACAAAGGGCTACAATTTTGATGAAGATCACTTAGTCTAAATTCCAGTGTAACCCAGTCAAATTCCCAATTCACAGAACCAATTTCCAACTAATAAACCAGTTAACCGCACTACATTCAAATGGTCATATCTCAAGCTACCAAAGTCCGTTTAAGACGTTCTTGGAGGTGTTGAAAAGCTAAGACAAATTACTAAAACTTTCATGTTTTGGCTAAAAGCTAGTTCAGTACGTACCAAGGTGAACAAACTCAACTAACTTAGTGTACTGCCAAAACTATCCACTGACTTTACTCCCATGGCAGTCAGGGTATTTTCGTCTTTTCACAAGCTACGTTGATCCGATTAAACTGAAATTTTGTAGGTAATCATAAAATGTCATTCTCTACAACTTTTATGTTTTGTGCCACTTGATTCGGCCTCTAACATGATGAAGTAGAATCGGGCAGAACTGAAGCTAAATTTTCTAGAAATCTGGAATTTTTGTTATTTCAAGCTACAATTCACATTTTCACCTTGAAACTACCACTACTATCACCTTTAAAAGATCATATACCACATATATGCATCATACAACACCTAACCCACAAGAAACCCTAACTCAAAAGTCATCCATCTGATCATCAAAATCACTTGAAACAAGCATCACAAACATAATACCAACATTAATACCCAACTTAATCATGATTAATGGAGAAGGAATGTTGATCAGCCATTATACCTCAAGACAAGACCTTGCTAGGATGATCCTTCACCTCTCCTTGAGATTCTTGGTTCCTTAGGCTTCCCAAGCTTCCAACTAGTGGTTAATCGGTTTAGTTTTTATTGGTTGCACTCAAATAGTTGGATTCAAGGTAGAAGATTAAAAACTCTCCTCATTCTCTTCCCTCTCCTTGCTCTCGGCCAAACCAGAAAAAAATGAGGGAAAATGAAGCAAGATGAGAGATAAAAAGGCAAGACAAATGGTTGGTCAAGACACCATAGGTGGTTGACACTTGTCACCACCAAGACCAACTAAATTTCTTTTTCTTTTCCTTGCATTTTGGCCACAATTTTCAGCCATATGGATGAGGATGAGGGGGGGATATTTTGCAAAAATATCAAGGGTGTGTGGTGGTAAGGAAGTGGAGGTCAACTGGTGGGTTCAATCGGTAATGATCGATACCTGTCGGTTTGAGCTGATTTTTTTCTTAAATCGCGTATACTAGGATTTTTACCTTCTAATCACCAACTTATTATTATCACTTCTAATCATATAACATTTCCTCATCCAAAAGTCACTCTTACCTACCAAATTTGATCCTCACTCCGTACCGAATAATCATACTACGGAAAACGTGGAAACCCTAATTCGTGCTAACTTAAAATCGAAACGTGAAACCCTACTTTCTAGGTTCATTTGCACTTATTGTGGGGTGATTGAGTAGTAAGGCTATTATAAATTAATAATTTCCAGATAAAAGGATATTTTTAAGAAAAACGTGAGGGTTTTATAATTCCATAAATTGAATTTAGGGTTTCGGTTGAAATATGAGAAATTTGAGAAAACGGTCAGTCACAAGTGAAACTAGGGTTTTGATTAGACTTTTAGGGTTTATAGTCTTTTAAAACAAAACAAGGTTTTTAAATCAAACCGAAAGAAATAACTTTAGTTTCTTCTTTAAAACAAAATAATGTTTTTTTAAAATTAAAATAAACTAAAGAAACCGTAAAATCCTCTTTGAAACTAAACAAAAGATGATCCTAAAAGTTGGGGTATCACACCTGTGATTTTAGTGATCAATTGTGATATAAGAGAATTATAAGGAAAATATAGGTGAATCACCAGGTCACTGCTTCCAGCCATCTTTTGGCTACCTCAGGATCCGACCCTCCAAGAAATTTGGAAGGAGAAAACTTTTGAAACCGCTGTAGGGCCCTATCTTCCCCTATTTCAGGGTCCCTAGGCTAATTGACAGGGGCTTGACCCTGCTGCTCTACCAAACGAGCTAAAATATTAGTCATTTGCTAGATGGCCGTTGCTACTTGATCCCCTCCTTCAACCCTAGGTTTAGGTTGCTGCTCAACCGTTGCACCTCTCTCGTCTCTCGGTTCTTATACTTGGTTCTTGTACTCATCTAGCCCCACGTCCATGGTTAGAACCGCATCCTCGACTAGTCCCACATCCTTGATTTCGCCTACCCTCTATACCTCTTTTAAAAAATAGACGATATAGGTATAAGCAAAATAAAGTTGCTACAAAACTCGATAAAAGCAATTTCAAATCATAAAATGAAAACAATAGAACACATTTACAATAAAAACACTCTCTTTATATATATATCATAACAAGTACAACCAGACATGTACACTTGAATAATAAGGGTCCCAAATCTCACTAATATTCCCAAGTCCAGACTATTCGCATTCTCCGTGCCTTGGTTTTCACTATCCAAACTTATCCCAATATTACTCGGGATATCGACTTATCATAAAGGTATCATTCTTTGGTACTCGAGTACAAGAATCCAAAAATATGATAATTCACCACTCGAGGTGGCCAGTCTCAAGAGGAAATCAACCACTTTTGAGATTCCTACACAACATACATATCTAATGTCCCCAACAATAGACATTTTTTCCACACTTAATAAGCCAATCCCCACAGTTCGAGAACCCTTTCCCTACATGAGCTCATTAAGAGCTCTAATACCATCTATGACGACCCCACCTCTCTCTAGGGCGTACCCCAGGGTTTAGCGGACCGCCTGCCCAACTCTCGCCAGTACTCACTCACTAATTTCAAGAAAATAAGTTGAAACTTCAAAAATAAATGAAACAACAGTTCCCAAGTTTAGAAAGTACATTTACATACATTTCAATCTCAATCATTCATAGATATCTGAATATAACAAGAGATTCAAGATCTAGTTGCGTTTCTAGCCCTAATCGAGCACTAGCGCTAGTAGAATTACAAAAGTTAAAAGTCTAGACAAAACTAGCCTTTCTAGCTTCATGCTTATGCTCGTACCCCTTGTAAGGAAAACAAAAGCTAATACAGTGAGCCAAATCTCAGTGAGGTTCCAAAACTTCATGGAAACCCAAATAGCAAGTTGGCCATATGTAAAATTTGAAATCTCAAAACGAGCGAGTGTACAAGTTCATAAAAAGAAACAATAACACTACAAGTAACAAATCGACTAAATATACAACATTTCCAAGTAGAAGGATATAGGTGGCTCTCAAGAGCCAAATTTCCGTTGCGTTACTTGATCCGAACCCATTGACATTCCGTCAACGTTTAAAGAAGCAAAACCATGACCGTAAATCTCCACTTTACACCAATTTTTATCCACCAATCAACCCCCTACCAAGTTCGAAAACCAAAATAAGAGTAATGATAATACTCGAGTATACCGAATCCAATGGACCATATCTAAAGGATTATACAATAAACAATAAACAATACATATGGTTCGCCAATCGCCTCAATCAAGCCCTTACTAGCTCGATTTGACTGACTAACTAATATGGTGAGGATAAAAGTAGTGAGATGGGATGAGAGGCACCTCCCACTCGGATTGAATGTGGTACATGCTACCGCTTAGTACTTACAAGTCAAGTACAAGATCTCAGGTAGTATTCAAGTTATACACATGTATATCAAATCAATAATAGTCAGTAAATAGTAATAAATCACATTAGGGCAAGTGCAATAAAGTACACCCTTGCCTGTCCAAACAAGTCAAGTATTTCTTTCAAATATCAAGTTCAATCATGCACTTGGAAACACTCACCAACAATTTATTTCTTTTCAAAACCACGTCCAGTGTCAACTCCTTGGTTGGAGTCCAAATCCGTGATAAGATATCATTGGACAGTTTGAAAGCAATTAGGGTTCAAAATATAAGAGTTTCGGTTAAAGAAAAGCAAATAAACGAAACCCGTTGAAGTAGTATTCATTTCACTTATCAAACTCTAAAAAATTCACGCTCGCTTGTTTGGTTTTGACAAAGAAGCGATTAACACTTTTAAGTTCGCAACTTAGTCTAAAAGACAAGGAAAACGTATTTATAGTGGTTGCTACTTTCGCCTTTTAAAGTGTATGAGTTTTGGCAAAAATTCAGCTTATATACCTCTACTAAAGGAAACTTGAATACCCTAGACAACCAAAATCCAATTCATCCCCGAATCATCGCTCAAGTTCCAAGTTCACTCACTTATCCCTTGAATGAAAATTTGGGCAGCATACCCTTTGTATTTGTCCAATTTTCTGGCCATTTAAGGCTTCTTGTTTTTCCTCAATCAACCCAATTCAAACACTACCAATAAACATATCAAGATAGCTCTTTATCTAGACTAAAAATATCCAAATATAACTCATTTCTAGCAAATGATCAACCACTACCAAAGCTAGAATTTTCTTATCAAAGCTGGAAATTCATCTTTTAACACTAAAAAATCACAATTATGCCATTAATCACCTTACAAATTTCATATCCAAGCTCAATACCAACATTTGCTAGTTAAACAACATAATCAAAGCTGAAAAATATAAACCCTAGCTGAAATTTTCACTAAACAACCCAAAAGTAGAAAATCATCCATAATATTTGTGACGGCCCCACCTCCCCCTAAGGCGTACCAAAGGGTTCAGCGGGTCGCCTGCCCAGCTCTCGTCGGGACTCACTTACTCACTACAGTCCTCCAATGAAGTATAAAATAAATCTCAAGTATTACATCCAATTCTCCAAGAATTACATATCACGAGTACCAGAAAGTAAAACCTAGAAAAACTGATAACTACAACCACCACGCCAACTATATACATCTTACTCGTCAACTTTTAACAAATACAAATTCAAGTATTCTATAGCTCAAAATCTAACTACCTTCCCGAGCGATCCCCACGTCGGCCCCCTGCTAAGGAAAACAAATGGAACGGGGTAAGATATATGCTTAGTAAGTAAACAGGAGTAAAATCATAAATTTCACATTTAGATAAGCAACTATTTCACAAAAGTGTCAAGTCAAGTGCAAAAGTAACAGTACAAAGGAAGGATACATGTTGGCTCCAAAGCCAAGTAGTTTGCCATTCGTGACCTCCTGCCGACACTCCGTCGATCATAAACAAGGTCCGTAGAACTCCACTTGTACTCCCACCTAACACCTTATCACCCTCACTGGCCAGTCACCTCACAAACTTGCTCGAGTGAACGAAATCACAAACTTGAGCTTGAGTCACAAGCTCGGGTCACAAACTTGGTTCATAACTTGAACCTACAAACTTGGTGACCTCCGACTAGGCTGGACTGATTTCGACCAAGCCCTAGCCGGCTCGAATAGTCCAGCTAGGTCTTGAGATCGACCTCAAACTCACAAACTTCACAAAAGTACCCGAAAGTCACCCCGAGCTACAAGCTCGAGGGTTTTAGTTCCAAAATGGTTCATATACATATGCCATGTACAAATACGTGTGCAAATTAGGGTTTAGGTCGAGTGCGATAAAGTACACCCTCGCCTATCGTACCCTTTTCATACATGTCAAAACACATAAGCAACGAACGCATAAGAATGGCCTGAATACTTACTCAAAATACAAAAGTAGCACAAGAGCAAAAATCACTTCGTGCGTGTTAGCTAGTAGTGGGCCCCACCAGCTCCGCCTAGCTCACCACTGTCTGAAATAGAAGATTGCATCACATAATATCACAAACGGCCACTAACATGCTCAAAACAAGCAAAATGGCAGAATCGGCACATGCAACTGCGGAAACGGCAAAATGGAAACGGCCAGATCTGCCATCTCAAACCGTTTTGATCAAATGTTAGGCTAGAAATCTCGGATCAAGGTGGGTAAGACACCGTTTCGAAGATACGAGGAAGGGCTACAACTTTTATTTAGACATCCCAACCCAGATCTCAATAGGTATTGGCCAAAATGCACAAAATAGTTCCAGCCATTTCATTTCGGGTTACTAAACAGGCCTTGTTTGAAAGACCGTAACTCACAGCTCAGAAATCAAAACCAAGAAATTCCAGAGGCATTAGAAATCTGATACATAAGGCTATAACTTTCATGTTCAGACAAAAAGCTGAATCAATACAGAGCATGGAGGAAAATGGGTCCAAACATTCCTGTCAGAACTGTCCAATTCAAAGGCAGTTCTGACAATCGATCTTGTTTTGGCCATAACGGAAGCTACGGGACTCGGATTTGGATGAATTTTATACTGTTTCGAAGCTTAGACCAAGATCTACATTTCTTATGAAGAGGTCAACACCCAGTTCGTACGTTATCAAAACGTATAAAACATGGTCAGAAGCAAAATTCAAAAACGTACACAATCCAAGGTACAAAACAGGTGCAAGTGTTTTGGCTATAACTTGGGCTACACTGATCCGTTTAAGGTGTTCTTGGTGGCGTTGAAAAGCTAAGACAGAGTACTAAACCTTTCACGTTTTGGTAAATGACTAAATCAGCACGAATCATAGTGAATAAACACAATCAATTGGATGAACTGTCCAAAACGGATCACTGGAAATATCCTAGGGCAGTGAGGGTATTTTAGTCTTTTCATAGGTTATGTTGTTCTGATTGAGCTGAAATTTTGTAGGCCACTATAAAATACCATTATCTACAACTTTCATGTTTTGTTCCAAGCCTAATTCGGCCTCTAACATGGAGCACTAAAACCGGACAGAACAGGGTAGCTTGGTTTCCAAATTCTGAAATTTGCACCTTTACTCTATAAATTCATATCTAACAAGTGCTCTATCATTAAACCCACCAATTACTAGCTCAATAACATCAATTAAGAGGTAGATAACCATAATCAATGCTGAAAATATAAACCCTAGTTAAACATCCCAACATACCATTTAACCCATGAAATTTTCCCCATAAATCCATCAAAACTATAACTTTAAGCTTCAAGTTCACCCATATAAGAAGTAGAGGGAAGTTTCTTACCAAATTCACCTTAATCCCTATATCAAGAAGCTGCCAAGACCTTCCTCTTCCCAAATCACTCCACCAAAACCCTTAAACTTCCTTGGAGATCAACTTCTGTGGAGGAATTTGCAAGATTATCGGTTGAAACTCAAGATTGAGGCTTGAAATTGAGGTGCAAGGTGAAGTTTTTTCCTCTCTTGTTTTTCCTCTCAAAAATTTCGACCAAGACTAAGAAAAGGGGAAGAAATGAGGAAATTTTGGTCAAATTTCTGTTTTATGAAGGTTAAGACAAGTTGGTCAAAGTCCAACTTCCATAGATGCCTTGACACTTGTTTTCTTTCTAGCATTTTCTCTCATTTCTCTTGGTCAAATATTGTGGCTGATAATATGAGATATTTTGAGGGTCAATTATCTAAAATAAAATGAGAAGATTAAGGTAATAAAGTATGGGTCAAATGGTGTGTTTACCCGGTAACAAACGGTACCTGTCGATTCGAGCCGATTTTCCTTAAATCACCCGTACTAGGGTTTTTCTTCCTATTCACTAACTTTTTATTATTGCATCTAATCACATATTATTTCTCACCCAAAAGTCACTCTTAAACACCAAATTTGATTCTTGCTCTGTACCGAAAAATCATCCGGCGAAAAATCGTGAAAACCCTAATTTGCTCCAATCTTGAAAACGAAGAGTGAAACCCTACTTCCTAGGTTCATTTGCACTTATTGAGGAATGATTGAGTAGTAGGATCATGTTAAATGAATAATTTCCAAATAAAAGGAATTTTAAGAAAAGTGTTATGAATTTTACAATTCCATAGAATAAAATTAGGGTTTTGAGTCAAATATGAGGGATTTAAACATAACCTACTAGTCACAAGTAAACTAGGGTTTTAAAGTACAAGTAAGGTTTCTAGTCTTGAAATAAAATGATGTTTTAAGACAAAAATAAAATAAAGAAACCGTAATCCTTTCTTTGAGACTAAACAAAAATGGTATCCCAAAATTTGGGGTATCACAATATTCCAAGATTCAAACCTTCTATAGCATATTTAGCAAGAATAAGAAAGATAAAAGGAAGTTTTAAACTTATACCTTACCAAACCTTCTTGAAAGTGAGGAACCAAGCTATTTCTTCCAAAACTTTCACCACACAAGCTTCCTAATATCCTTGATGCAAGTTTAATCGGTTTAGTTTTTGTGATTCAACTCAAACAAAACAAGATCAAGGTTGTAGTTGGAGGTTTCTTCTCTTTTTTTTTTCCTCCAAGAGTTCGGCCAACATGAAAGAAAAAATGGAAGAAGCTTAGCCAAAAGAAAAGATATGAAGGAAGGAAATATCTTGGTCAAACCTTCTTGGATGGCCGACACTTGTCGCTCAAGATTTGTTTTCTTTTTTTTTCCTTTTCTTTGGTGAATATTTTCGGCTGGTTTAGGGAATAATCTAGGGGTGACTACTGAAATAAAAGCAATGAGATTAGGGAAAGAAAGTGGTGGTCAAGTGGTGTACTCAATCGGTAACAAATGGTGCACGTAGGTTCAAACCTATTTTCCTTAACTCTCTCATACTTGTATTTTAACTTATGATTCACTAACTTATTCTTAACACTTCTAATCACACACTTCCTCTTACTTAATACTCACTCTTATTCACCAAATTTAGTACACACACCTCACCAAGTGATCACGCTACCAAAACGCGCAAAACCCTAATTTGTTCGAACTATAAAAGTAAAATAAAACTCTCGATTCTATTATATATTACAACTATTGAGAGATTAAATTTAGTAGAAAAGGAATTTATAAAAGAGCTTATTGAAAATAAGAGAATTATAAGGACAATATAGGTGAATTTTCAAGTCCTCACAGCTTTGAAGATGTAGAGTGATCGCATTCGACAACTTGAAATTAGTGTGATCGATGAGCAAGAGTGTTCTAATAATTTTGTGGATAGTCCTAGGAGTTCCATAACTACATTGACTAAAGGGAAAGACAGCTAAGAGATAAAATAGAGAGGTTAAAGTTTGATGAAGTGTAATGGTGAAGGTTATGACATGAAGAATCTGAGTGCTAGATCTAAGGTTGAACAAATTGAAGAGATTGGAATTCTGAAGATTGTTGTGGCCAATGTGAGTAAATCCCTGGTTAGGATTTCTCTCGATGGTGGTTCGATTTGAAATTTGATGCTTGTCTTGAATGTGTATTGTACTAGAACTGTAGACTTACTTAATTTTTTATATTTTTGGATTTGTTATATGTTTACTTGTACCTGTTGTGATCATATGCATCAATCTTGTGAAATCTGATAATTGTACTTTGGATTATGATTGATTAGTATTACATCTATGATTATGTGATCCTTGCCCTCTTATACCTATATTGCCTTACACTTGTGTAAGAAGTGGAAACCGGAGAATGGCGTTGAGGATATAGATAGTATAGGAGTACTGTGACAACCCTACCTCTCCCTAGGGCGTACTCAAGGGTTTGGCAGACCGCCTACCCAATTCTCGTCAGGACTCAGTCATGCATCATGAAATTTACAAATGATAACCTCAAAATAAAAGTGATATTAAGAACAACCTTCAATATATACACTCATGGATCTCCAACGTCCACCCGATCTATAATACAACCAAGGAGTCAAACTTGCAAAAATTCAAACCAAACAAGCTGGCTAGACATCTATGAAGTGCTGACATGAGCTACTAACGAACTTCGATGAAATTTAGGCCTTCCTCAATTCAACCTCTCATGCTCTCATCCCTGTAAGGAAAACAAATTTGTATGGAATGAATTAAAAATCCAGTGAGATTCCAAGAAAACAGGCAGGTAATATAACAGGCAAGATCATATGCCGGACATCAAGAAATAAGTCAAACTCAAATAGATCATGACCTAGTATATAGTTAAGCAAGTAGCTAAATAAATCATGCAAAAGTGTACAATAAAGAACACATTCATGGCAAAGGATATAGGTTGCTCTCAACAGCAAGTTCCACTGCAATTTGAACAAGGTCCGTTGACTCTCCGTCAACCACGTAAGTATAACATCCGTAAATCACCACTTTACACCAATTTTCGTCCACCAAACATACCCCTTACTGAGCCCATACACCAAAGAAGTACCCAAGATTTGTCGATCTCCTCGACCAAGCCCTTGCCGACTTGATTCGACCAACTAGCCTTGGATTGGACTTATAGTCCTAGATATTCAGTAATTCAGGATTTGGCTTATAGCCCCAAGTATTCAGTAGTGGAGTCGTTAGCTGATATCCAACGCTCACGCAGTAATAATTAGAGACATTAGTTGACATTTACCTCTCCATATTCAGTAATATAAGTGTTTAAGTGACGACTTCCAGTCAAGAGTAAACAGGTTAGAAACTTGTCCTTTTTCCAAGATTTCTCAACTTACCCGACCACTCTGAGGCTGGTCTAAAACAAGAGGTCATCAAGGGTTCAGTTCAGCCGTTAACGACTTACATTCACGCCTGCGCATGAGTAACTCTAAATTTCACTTACCCGATGTCTCGAATAAAGTCCGAGGCCCAGGTCAACCACTACAAGAGAAATGTAGCTAGTATACAATTCAACCACTACAAGAAAAATGTAGCCAGTTTACTATTCAACCATCACAAGAGAAATGCAACCCATCTACAGTTCAACCGCGGCAAGAAGAATGCAACCGATCTATAATCACACACACACACACACACATATATATATATACAAGTCCACATGCAGGATCAATTAACTCAAGTTCATAGATGTCGAGTGCGAATAAAGACGCACTCGCCTAACCATAATCAAGCCACAAGTATTACCCAACAAATCACATTTCAAGCATCCAAGTGTTTCAAGTCAATATACGATCACATGCAAATCAAGTTACTTGTTCATGCATAACTGAGATATCAATTGTTTTGTCAAGTTAGGTCAATTGAGTGTACATAAGAGCACACTCGCCTAAACAGGGCTCAAGTCACAATACTTAGCATATCACGTTTCAAGCATTTCAAATATTTCAAATCCAAATAGTTGAAGTGACAACTGGAAAATTTCCTTACATTTTTCTTAAAATTCCCTTTTATTTGGAATTTATTATCTTACAATAGCTTTACTACTCATTTACCCCCTTAAGAATTACAATTCACCCTAGAATCAAGGGTTTTTACGTAAATTCAAGTTTTTACGTATTTTGATAGTGTAATTAATCGGTATAGACTGTGTATAAATTTAGTGATTAAAGAGTGAGTTTTAGATGATATTAAGTGTGTGATTAGAAGTGATATTAATAAGTTAGTGAATTATAAGTTAAAACCCTATTATACACGAATTAAGGAAAAATGATATGAACCGAAGTGTACCGTTTGTTACCGAGTGAGTACACCACTTGAACACTGCTTTATTACCTTAATCACCTTGATTTTATTTCAGCTAATCACCCCGAAAATATCCTATAAAACAGCTACCATTTTTACCAAAATAAAATGAAGAAAGAAAAAAAAACAAGAGGACCAATGGTGGCTTGACAAGTGTTGGCCAACCAAGTTTGACCAACAAATTTCCTATCTTCTTAACTTTGTTTTGGACCAAAATTCCTGCACTTTTTCCTTCATTTGGCCATGAGTTTGGAAAGGGAAAAGAGAGGAGAGAAAACTCCATTTCCACCATAACAACTTTGCTTGATTCTTGAGAAAATTAACGTGAAACGTGATTCTACTCCGATCAATCTTTGGAAAAGCTTGGAGTTGAGTTTGGTGGAACTTTTGGGAGGAAGAAAGTTTTTGTATTACAACTTATTTTGGGGGTTTTGAGGTATTATGGCTGCTTTTCCATTTTTCTTTCCCTTAAACTTGTTTAAGTTTGTATAGCAACTTAAATTCTTGGCTAATGATAGTTATCTAAATAGTTTTGATGATTTTTGGTGGATTAGGGAGTTAGGGTTTTGAATTGTTCAGTGATATTTCTTCTTGTTTAGATAGAATATGATGTCTATAATCTTGTATAGCGAGTTGAAGTAGTGGTTTAAGCTAGAAATGTGAAGGTTAGATCTTGAATGCACTAAATTCCAGATTTAAGGAGTGAAACTGCCCTGTTCTGACCAGCTTTATTCGTGTATGTTATAGGTCGAATTAGGCTTAGGTTAAAACATGAAACTTGTAGGAAATGGTATTTTATAGCTTCCTGTAAACTTTCAGCTCAATCCAAGCACTTTACCATGTGAAATGACTGAAAGACTATCAAAAGCCTCATTTTGCGGACAGATTTGAGATTTCACATGTTTGGCTTCATTTTTCACTTTGATCTGTATCAAATCAGCATTTGGCCAAAACAAGAAAGTTTTAACCCTAGGTTTCAACATTCCAATGCATCTGAAAACACCTCAAACGGAATTGTGTAGCCTGAGTTATTGTCATTTGAATTCAGTATTGACAATCATACTGACAAGCACATCTTGGTTCTGTCATCTATAATTTCGACCTGGATCACTTGTGAACTGGGTTGAGTTGTGTTCATAAACATTGTAACTCTTTGTCTTAGCTTCAAAATGGTAAAAATTGTACCCCAATCTGATAAGTATAGCTTCGGTTGTGACCAAAACGCTAAGGGACGTCAAATCTGCTATTTAGTTTTGCCTTCAAAACTTGATTTCTGATTGGATTATTCTACTTGTGTTGTACTTGGATGATTGTGAAGCCTAATTGAAGGGATATGTTGGTGACATTGTTTGTGTGTATTTTGGGGGTTGAAATGAGAAAAATAATGAAACCATAAATGGCTAGAAAATAGCTAAACACAAAGGGCGTCCTTGTGACGCCCCGAAAGAATGAGTGTGAGAACCCGAAAATTTTCTAATTTTCTAGGGTTTTTTTTTTTTTAAAATCGCCCGCATTTTCTACATTTTCTTGATTAGAAAAAATTCCCCAGATAAAGTTTATGAGCAAAGATAGTTTTAAAATGATTTTTCTAGTATCAATTAGTTTTTGAGAAATTAAGAGCTTATACCGGACGTGGGACCCGCTAGTGTGATATAATTTTGGTGACTAAGTGAATTGTGTGCTAAGTGTTATTATTTTACAAGGTGCTAGGAAATGATTAGAGGGTGGTTATATGATGTAACCATTGGAAGCCAAAGGATTAAAGAAAATACTAGAAGGGCCAAGTGTCACAAACCCATTGCAAGTTGGACCTTTGACTAAGACCATGATTTCTTCTTCTTATCTTGACCAAACCTTTTGTTTTCATCATTTCTTCTTCTTGTAAGCATGATGGATGAAATTTTGAGAGAAAGAGAGAGAATATCCAGCATCTTGCACCTCAATTTCTTCCTCCAATCTTGAGTTCTAACCGATTAAATTGCAAATCACTCCATAAAACTTGCTAGCTAAGGAAGATTGAAGCTATTGGTGGAGTTGTTTTGGAAGAAAAATCCCTAAGCCATCACCTTTCTTGATATTTCAAGGTATCATGTCTAACCATCCTTTCTTTGATCTTGATTTTGTTAAATTAATGACTTGTGATGGCTAATGAGATGTTTTAGTGGAAGATTAGCACTTGAATGCAAAAATTTCCAGATTAGGGTTTTCAATTTCCCCAATTCTGCCTGACACTGTTCATCATAGTTAGAGGCCGAATTGTGTGACGCCCCCACTTCTCCCTAAGGCGAACCAAAGGGTATCCGCGGGACGCCTGCCCAGCTCTCGCCAGGACTCACTACAATCCATCATTCAAAAGCTCGAAATACTTTAAATAACTTCAATACATAATTAAAGTACTTCAAATATCTCGCACTTACAATTATGCAGCTTTCAATCTTAAATACAACCCAACGGAAAAGGACACAATAGCCATCCGTTATAATATAACTTAAAGTCTTCAAAAGAAAACAATCTAGTATTACTCATGAGCACCCTTGGTCTCGAACCCTGTAAAAGAAATCCACAACGTGGTATGAGCTACACAGCCCAGTGAGGTTCTAAGACACTCTAACAGTTCAAATAAATCAAGTAAGTTAGGCATATCATATGCATGGTTCAAGGTTACACAATGGCGTGTTATCATGAGGTGATTGGAGCTTATTACAGATGCGAGTAATTAAGCATGTTACAGGTATGGAACATTAACATGAAACATGTATCATGATATGAGTACATTTGACAGGTAACAGGTAGGGAGCATATCACAGGCATGACTCAGGATTTCATGTTGACATTTTAGCATGAAACAATTATCATGATACAAGGTAAACATATACTGTAGGATACGGTGTTCCAGTGGAACTCTGTCGGTCATCTGCACCTTATGACTTCCGGATCCCCTCGGTTTGACTGGCCATCACCTTATCCCTCCAGTGGTAATACTCGAGTATACCGAAACGGTGGCCCAGGGTTCCAACCTACCCGACCGAGCCCAGTCCTGGCTCGAGTAGGTCAGTAACCAAGGGCAGGGCCCAAGTTCAGCTTAGAGCTTACAACATGCACAGGTAACCAAGTAATTCGACAAGAGGTAAAATTCATCATTTGAGTAGGTCGAGTGAGGTAAAGTACACACTCACCTAACAATGATGGACAGCTTCATATAACATGTGATTCATGATAATCAAGTAATCAAGTGGATACTTAGCACGTAAGCAATACAAGTTGATTTCATGGGAGCATGTAATTCACGGATAACGAGTAGTCATGTAGATAGGAAATCATGTGAGCAATTAGTCAAGTAATCAGGTAGTCATGTGGGTTGGTAAACGGTTCACGGTTAACGGTTAACGGTTAACGGTTGACGGTTGACGGTTGACGGTTGAGTAGTGACGGTTAATTGACAGGCATTTGTCATATTAATAGGCCATCATTGGCCGTTATCCCATTTTTACCGTGTGAGAGTCGAGGAGATTCACTCCAATGACGTATGCAACCATAGCATACCAAATCATATTATTCGAGTATTTCCAAGCATGAGTTATTCATCTCAAAAGAGAACGAGTGCGATAAAGTACACACTCGACTCCATTTTTCGAAATCGAGTAGGCTAAGCTAGCAATCTAGAAAGTTAAGCATGTATCGAGTTTATATGGTCATTTGATATGGTTAATCATTTAACCAATTCATGTAGATATACAATGCAAGTATACATTCCTTAAATAGGCATGAGTATGGTAAATACTTAACACATAGTACTTAACACTTAATAATCATGAAATAAGCATGTCCTAGACTTATTCAATTACGTATTCCTATATGAAACACTCACCTAATTCAAAGCAAGCGAGTAGTTCTCAAACAAGCGTTTTAGATGTACGCTTCGAGATCCTCTTGAAGATTCCCTCGAGTGCCTGAGCAAACAATAATTAACTACCACTCAATATCACTACAAATCTCTAATTATCGAGGAAGATTGTACGCTAGAGCAATCTAAGGAAATCTTATGAAAATGAACCTCAATTACTCGTAAATCGAGATTCAGGAGGAGTTTCTTAAAGTACATGAGCAATCGAGTTTTCATTTTGGAAATCAAGTATAAAATGTTCAAGTAATATCGAGGGAATAAGGAGTATTTGAAAACTCCCTTCCCTTGGAATTCGGAAAATTTTCAGGTTTGATACGATACTTTGAAAAATCGTATCTCACATTCTACATGTCAAAAATTGGAAAACTTGGTACCATTGGAAACCTCTTTGAAAGTACTAAAAGTTCTTAGAAGACACTTTTCCACGAATGTAAGTGAAAGGCACTCAAATTTTGGATCAAAGTTGGTAACTTGAATTACCAAGACAGATTTAAGTTGGGTTTTGGCCAACTTTGGAAATTCGGCAAAATTCACTTGGTTTGAACTAACCTTTGAAATTTGGAAATCAATTAGTGTTTCAATCCAAGAGTATAACAAAACAAGCGGAACGAGAAACGGAGTTTCGAGCACCAAGATATAGTAGCTCCAAGTTGCTGAAAAAGTTAAGACTGTTGGGCTATTTTCCAGGTTTGAAGACTAGATTCGAAGTATCATTTGGTCATCGAGTTGGTATTGGAAATACATAAAACTTGGTACACTAAATCTTCCATGTGTGAACAACATTTTTACCAAGTTTCATACAAAAACTCTCATGGCAAGGCAGTCATTAAAACAACCAAAGTTTATGAAGAGTTTCAAGGCTAAACTACCTTCTCACTTTTCTTTTGTTTACAAACTTTTTGTACCATGAAATCAGTTCCAAATCTCTCCATTATTGAAATCAAGAGTTCATAAACATCCACTGAGCAATTTAAAGACCATTGACATCCAAATTTTCGAAATAAAACTCTCCAAATCAGATTTGACCATTTGGCTAAGAGAAAACGAAAAGTTTTCCAGATTCGATGAGCGAATTTTGTGACATCATTTGCATATAAAAATGGCCTTAAAATATTACCAAATTTTGCACAATTAGACCTTCATATGAGGATTACTCTTCTATCAAATTTTTATTTGAAAATTCACACGGGAGGGTAGTCAACTAAACCATCAAAGTTCAAGAAATTTTCCAAGGTAAAACTGTCTTCTAGCTCTTCTTTCCTTTTTAAACATTTTGTCCAAAGCAACCAACCCAAATCTGGTTTATTTGTGAAACAAAGCCCAAGGAACATCTAATATAAAGTTTGGTAGATGTTGGACATCAAAGTTTCCAAAACAACAAGTCCCGAATCAAGCTAGGCTATTTAACTAGTCAAAAGAGGATTTTTAGTCTCTGCATCAGTTTCGAAATATAGCCACAACTCATTCAATTCAACTTGGAATTGAGCATGGTTGGTGGTGTTGGAAATCTCTCTCATAAAGCTGAATTTTATCAGAAGAAACCATTTTCAAATTCTATCCACAAACAGCTCGTTTTTGAGCATCAAGATACAAGTCCTGTCCTGTCTCCTGGAGAGAAACGGAACAGGACAGTGATTTTCAATCAAATGGTGTGACTCACTCAAGTGGAACCAGAACATAAACTTGGTACCAATGGAAAGCTGGGAATGTCTAGTTTCCAATGCCGCAAACAGTACTTGATTTTGACATCGGAGAAAAGAGTTATGGCCGATACAAAATGACTGCCTGGGCAATACGGGATTCATTTTCCAGTTTTGCTAACTTTGGAAATCAACTCATTTGACCAACCAAATCATGTTATTTTTCAATGAAATTTTGTACACACACAAAATAACATGTAAACAACATAATCAAATCATTAGAACCTCAAAATTTGACACAAAAATGGTCGGACAAGGCAGGGGTAAAACGGTCACTTTTGCTCCAAGCACTCCTTTTGATTTTCTACCAACAATACAACATTAATCCACTAATTTAAGCACTAAACAACTATTAATTTCATCATCAATCATCAAATCAGTCCTTTCACCAAAAGTGGGAGTTCATAGAGCGCACACAACAAAATTCAACATAAATAAAGCTACCCACACGAAATTACAAACTTATAAGTGCTGGATAACTTCCATAAACAAAGGTTTAAGAGGTTGATCGTTCATTACCTCTCTTGATGACTAGATCAGAATTTTTGGTCACTTTGAAGCTCAAGAAAACCGTGGAAATGAAGCCCCTTTTCTAGCCGAAGATGATCACCAAGTGTTTAGCAAAGTGTAGTTAAAATTTGAGGTGATTTGGAGTAAGATTTGTGGTAGAAATTGAAGAAGCTTTGGTTGTTCTTCCTCTTGGTGTTGCACGGCTGGAATGGAAGCAAAAGAGGCAGCAATTGAGGTAAGTATGTGGAGGGTCTTAATCTAGTGTGATGCTCCCATGTGAAACTAAAATGTGTGGCTCTCATTGATTCAAAGGTCAACTCTTTTACCTGCGCGCACATGCGCGTTTCGTGCTCGATTCCTCTCGAGTTTGTTTCACTTGTGCACTAAATCTCCAATGCACTTGTATTCATACTATTATTATTCACTCTTAATGGTCTAAAATAAATGTCTTAAGTCTCAATTAAATCACGCGCGTAAATACGCGTATTTCCAATTTAAACGCGATAAAGTGAAATCTCCAAGAAATTCTTGTAACGATGGTTTTAATAATTATCACTTAAATACTTA
Organism: Coffea canephora; assembly: GCA_036785865.1. Taxonomy (NCBI): domain Eukaryota; kingdom Viridiplantae; phylum Streptophyta; class Magnoliopsida; order Gentianales; family Rubiaceae; genus Coffea; species Coffea canephora. The sequence continues at coordinate 35,126,166 of CM071916.1, forward strand.
AGCATAAAAATACCTATTTTAAGACCATTGTATAAGTCTCCAATTGTTCAAACTCACTGTATCCCCAAATCAATCACTGTCTCGAAAACGCGTATTCACTATTTTCACTAAACGAGCTTCCAAAAATTAATTTCCATAACAAGTCATTTTAAAAATACATGTAAGTCATAGTTCCATGTAATTGGGTCTAAAACGTTACAAAATAATATTCGGAGTAAACGGGCATTTAAATATTTAAATAAGCTAGTAACACGAGTTTAAAATAAATAAATTTTACGAGTCCTCACGACTTTTCTTAATCTACTATTGATCATTCTTATTTTTTCAAAATTAATACACTCTCAATTTAAATATAGTCTTGAAAAACGTGTACTCATTGTTCCGAACTAAACAAGTTTTCGAAAAGTAACTTTTCTTTCAAAACATTTTAAAAACATAAAAGAGGCGTTTTTTTCCATATAATTGGATTTTAAATAGTCGAACTAAATAATTAATTAAACCAGCAAAATAAAATAAAATAGGGAAATTTTTGGGTCCTCACAAATTGGCCTTAGCACAAAACATGAAAGTTGTAGAGAATGAGGTTTTATAGTTGCCTGCAAAATTTCAGCTCAATCCAAGTTCGGTAGCCTGTGAAAAGACCAAAATACCCCTGCTGCCCTGTTTCTGTCCGAACCTGGAAATCAGCTTTGGTAATTGATTAGTTTGACTGGGAATACTACTGATTTGGTTGTTGATGTCTTCTTACGAATTCTAGCCTTGTATCTTAGCTTTTAAATGGCTTTGGAATTACCTGATTTGGAGTTGTGTGTGCTGAGTTATGACTGAATGAATCAGGACTGCCACAGTGAGCTTCGAACTAGAAAATCTGGGGTTGTTTTGGTAAATATGACCTAGTTAGGGTGAGAACTAGACTGAGTGGTCTTCATGAAAGTTGTATGGAATGATATTGTAGAGGTGCCTGCAAAATTTCAGGTCAATCGAAGTTGCGTAACTTGAGAAAAGATGGAATTACCCTTGCTGCCCTGGTTTTACCCGAATTTGGGAATTGCTTCTGTAATGGGTTATTTTGGTTGGCAATGCTTTGGAATTGGTTGTTGAGGTCTTCTGATGTATTGTAGCCCTGTTTCTTAGCTTTCATCTGGTTTTGGAATTTCTGGATTTGGACTTGGATAGCCTGATTTATGATGTTTCCGCTAGAATGCGTTCTATGAATATGTTTTTGTCATTCTGGTATAGTTTCTTGCATTTTTGACCTTGTTACACTCGAAACTGGGTTGAGTGATCTTCTGTAATATTGTAGCCCTATCTCTTAGTTTCAAAACACTGTATCTTGCACCTTCATCCGACAATCGTAGCGCCTTTGGTACCATTACCGCAAAATGACGTCAAAACTGTTTTTCTGGTTTTGAGCTTAACTTTCATTTCCGGACTTTTCCCTAGCTTGACTTGTACTAGTACTACTTGGAGCTTGCTGAATGGCTATTGGAGGAACTTGTTGTTGTGTGTGTACCTTTGGGACTGGCTGAAGAAATAATGAAGCCATGACGGTTGGAAAAGTAAGCAAATTTAGGGGAAGTGTTCTCCGAACTTTTAAAGGACTTGTTTACATTGAGTTTGTGATCTAAGACTTGGATTTGAGCAAGGCAATGTTACATGATGGATGATTTCTGAGCCATGGAGGTGAGTGACCTCAAATTATTTCTAAAATTATTTATGAACCGTTTCCTGCATTATTTACTTTTGAACTGTTTCCAAAGTTACTTTTGTACCGTTTTCTTGCATTATTTACCTTTAAACTGTTTCCAAAATTACTTTTGAACTGTTTTCTTTCATATCATGCGTGCTTGCATGTGAGTGTTCCTTATTTGCTATATTTTCTTGACTTCTTGACTTGTATTATTGATTGATAACGTGTTAAGTGCTTTGAATGATTTCCAAAACGAGCTTTCTAGGCGAGTGTGTACTTTATCGCACTCGACCTAAATAACTGTGCAATTTTCAAGGATTTAATTATTGAAATGCTAGTTGCGCATGATGTAAGCCTTTTGGGCTGAACTGGCCATTGTCCCTTGTTACCGGTCGTCTCGAGCCAGAAACGGTCTCGGTCGGGCGATTAGGGACTTGGGTGAACGTTTGGTATACTCGAGTATTACCTTTGTAGGTTGGTGGAGGTTGGTGGAGTTTGGTGAATGAAATGAATGACCAAATGAGCGAGGGGTTTATTTATAAAAGAAAAGAAAATGCAATTTTCAAAAGTTTGAAGGAAGGAGGAAATGTCAGGAGAACGAACATATCTTTTCATGAATGTTACTATCGCTTTCCATTGTAAATGTTTCTTGAATTATTGATACTCCATTTTAATGTATTGTAAATGTTGTAATTGTTTCTGGACTTATCATTTGATTCTTGTCATCATTGATTTATGACATCATTGAAATGAACTATTGTGAAACCGATTTGATTACTGATTTTAATGGTTACTCGCTGAGCTTCTAGCTCACCCCAAAAATATTTTATTCCCCTCCACAGGGCTCGTGGCGAAGGAAGGACTTGTAGTACTTGTTCACGTGACTGGATGGCATATATCTTGTACAGTTTGGATTTGGAATCATTTTATGTATAGTTGGAAATTGTTTTCGCTTCGCTTATGACATGTAATTATTGGAGACTTGGATGTGTAATTGTGGGAACATTTGATGTAATATTTGAGATTTATATTGTAATTCATTTGAGGATTGTAATGAATGACTGAATCCCGGCGAGAGCTGGGCAGGCGACCCGCTGAACCCTGGGGTACGCCCTAGGGGGAGGTGGGGCCGTCACAGTCCTGCTCAAATTTTCACTCGAAAGTTAGGTAGATATGGTGATACCCCAACTTTTAGGATCATCTTTTGTTTAGTCTCAAAGAGAATATTACGGTTTCTTTAGTTTATTTTAATTTAAAACATTATTTTCTGTTAAAGAAGATATTAAAGTTATTTCTTTGGGTTTGATTTAAAACCTTGTTTTGTTTTAAAAGACTAGAAACCCTAAAAGTCTAATCAAAACCCTAGTTTCACTTGTGACTGACCGTTTTCTCAAATTTCTTATATTTTAACCGAAACCCTAAATTCAATTTATGGAATTGTAAAACCCTCATGTTTTTCTTAAAATACCCTTTTATTCGGAAATTATTAATTTATAATAGCCTTACTACTCAATCACCCCACAATAAGTGCAAATGAACCTAGAAATTAGGGTTTCACTTTTCGATTTCAAGTTAAAGCGAATTAGGGTTTTCACGTTTTTCCGTAGTATGATTATTCGGTACCGAGTGAGGATCAAATTTGGTAGGTAAGAGTGACTTTTGGATGAGGAAATATTATGTGATTAGAAGTGATAATAATAAGATAGTGATTAGAAGGTAAAAACCCTAGTTTACGCGATTTAAGAGAAATCGGCTCACACCAACGGGTATCGATCACTACCGATTGAACCCACCACTTGACCATCACTTCCTTACCACCACATACCCTTGATACTTTTACAAAATATCCCCCCCTCATACTCATCCACATGGCTGAAATTTGTGGCCAAAAATACAAGGGAAAGAGAGAAAGATTTGTATGGCTTTGGTGGTGACAAGTGTCACCACCCTATGGCTCTTTGATTAATTTTTTTTCTTGCCTTTTATCCTTCATTTCAGCTTAATTTCCTTCATTTCTTTCTGGTTTTTGGCTCATCAAGGGAGAGAGAGAGAGAGCAAGAGAAACAACCTTCTTTCATCTTGATTTGCACCATTTGAGTGAAAGAAACAAGATTCTAAACTGATTAACTTGAGAGTTGTGAACTTGGGAAGCTAAGGGAACCAAAAATTTCAAGAGAAGGTGAAGTGTTACTCTTGCAAGCCCTTTTGTTGAGGTATAAGGTCTGACCCATGGCTTTGGTTCTTTTATTTTTGTTTAAGATGTTATATAGCTCATGTTTTGGGTAGATTAGTAGCCACACAAGTTGTTGTGATGATTTTGGGGTGATGTATGTAAGCTAGGGTTTGACTGATTTCCTTCTTATACTTGTTGTAGGAGTGGTATATGATGTATATAGGCTTGTATAAGAGGTTTTAGTAGTGATTGAATCAAGAAAACGAAGAGATTGCCCTTGAAATCCCAAAATTTCATATTTCTGGAATTGTATGCTTCAGTTCTGTCCGGTTTCAGTGCCCTATGTTAGAGAACGAATTAGGCTTAGCATAAAACATCAAAGTTGTAGATAATGATATTTTATAGTTTTCTACAAAATTTCAGGCCAATCGGAGCAACGTATCCTATGAAAAGACCAAAATACCCTCACTCCCCTAGGATGCATCCAGTGATCCGTTTTAGACAGTTCATCTAATTAACCGTGTTTATTCACTATGATCCATGTTGATCTAGCCATTTTCCAAAATATAAAAGTTTTATTATTCTGTCTTAGCTTTTCAACGCCTCTAAGAACGTCTTAAACGGACTTTGGTAGCCTGAGATATGACCATTTGAATGTAGTACAGTTAATTAGCCGACTAGTGGGAATTTGGTTCTGTGAACTGGGAATTTGACTAGGTTACACTAGAAATTTGACTAAGTGATCTTCATGAGAATTGTAGCCCTGTGTCTTAGCTTCGAAATGGCATAAATTGTATCTCAATCCGATAAGCGTACCCTTGGATGTGTCTATTCCGTAAAAACCCGCCAAATCTGTCTTTTGTTAAGTTTCATTTCCGCACTTGTTATTAGTTTGATTTTTGTCCTTGTATTATCTTGAACCTATTGAATGGCTATTGAAATGAGATTGTTGTGTGTGTAACTTTGGGTTTGTTTGAGGAAAATATTGAAGCCCTGAGTGGCTGGAAATAGGAAAATACAAAGGGCATGCTGCCCAAATTTACGCTCGAGGACTAGAAAACTATACTTGCGACTTGAGTAAAGTTGGTAAATGAATATCACTTGAACCATCTAGGATATTTGCATCTTCTTTTATCGAGGTATATAAGTAAGGACTTGGTCAAACTTATACCCTTGAGAAATAAAATAATGACTGCTCGGAGTACGTTTTCTTTGTCACTACGACTTAAATGGAGATTTTCAAAGTTTTACGAGCAAGCATAAGTTTTACAATTATTTTACTCGTAGCCTTTGGTTTAAATGTACTTTTTCACTTCCAAAACTATACTTATACTTTGTACTAGTAGTTATTTGGATTTTCTTTGGTTCACTTAAGCTTTGGAGGAGTTTAACTGTAATATTTTCTCTTGGCTATTATTAGGGTTTCTTGGCGATTGAGAGTGTTATCCGGGATTATACTTTGGACATTATTTTGCTTAAATAGGTGAGTGTTCTGTATACGTTTTGTTTCTATGACTATGTGGATTGTTGTGACTATGTGATTATTTGTGAATATTTGATTAAATGTTAATTGTTTTCTATGATTTCTAAAATGAACTTTTGCTAGGTGAGTGTGTACTTTATCGCACTCGACCTAAATAAATATGAAATTTTTGGTGATTAAATGTTGAAATACTAGTTGCGCATGAATGTAAGCTTTTTGGCTGAACTGGGCCCTTTCCCTTGTTACCGATCGACTCGAGCCAGAAGCGGACTCGGTCGGGCGATTGGTAACCTGGGTGAACGTTTGGTATACTCGAGTATTACCTTGTTGTCAGGTGGAGTCCGGCCAACGTCCGGATAGGGGTGAAATGCCTAGCCAACGTCCAGGAGGAGGTGAATGAAAATGAACAAACGAACATAAAAAACGAGGGGTTTTACTTACAAAGATGCATTTTTGCAAATAATTGGAGGAATAAGGGAATGAATGGGGAACGAACAGATGAATTGCTCCTTGTGAGCCTGTATCCTTTTAATGAATGTATTATCATTGCTTTATATTGGACATGTTTTCTGGATTATTTGTTATTACATGATAAATGCCCTTGTTTAATTACTTGTTTCTGTGTATAAAACCTCACTGGGCTTTTAGCTCATTCCACACCATTTGTTTTCCTTACAGGGGGTACGAGCGAGGCGTGAGACGTGTACAGACTAGCGTAGTCTAGCTGTTTTGAATTTTGTAATTGTACTCGCACTAGTCGGTCGATTAGGGTTGAATCTACTGAGACCTTAAATCTTTTGATGTATTTGGAACTATATGGATGGTTGAAATAAAAATGAATGTATTTGTATGTTCCAAACTTGGGAACCGTTATTTCGTTTATTATTGAGGTTGCACCTTATTTTAATGGATGTGAGTGAGTGAGTCCTGGCGAGAGCTAGGCAGGCGGTCTGCTAAACCCTAGGGTACGCCCAAGGGGAGGTGGGGTCGTCACAGATATACTCACGACTTGAGTAAGGGTTTGAGGATGAATCGAACTTGAATCGTCGAGGGTATTCAAGTCTTGCTTCATAGAGGTCTATAAGTTAGCATTCGCCCGAAACTTGTACCCTTGGAAAATGAAAGTAACGACTAATAGAAATATATTTTCTTGTCACTTCGACTCAAGATTTCAAAGGTTAATCACTTTAAAGTTTCACTGTTTTAAGAGCGAGCATGAGTTTACAAACATTCTCCAAATAAGTTTCAATTATGTGATTTTCGTTAAATGAAACATTTAAGTTTCAAACCTTAGTTACTTTCAAAAGCTCTTAAACAATGTTTTATCACAGATTTGAACTCCACACACGGAGTAATACCCGAACGTAACCCGTAAAGGCATCACATCTTTTGGTGAGTGCTTCCAAATACCTGATTGAACTGGACACTTGTTTTTAATACTTGACCAATGTGATTTAATGATATGTAATTTGTTTGATCGGGCAAGAGTGTACTTTATCGCAGTTGCCCTAATATGATATATACTTATTTATTGTTGCAATTGACTTGATATACTTGTACTTGACTTGTAAGTGCTGAGCGGCAGCATGTACCACACTCAATGTGAGTGGGAGGTGCCTCTCATTCCCATCTCCGTACTTTTATTTTGATTAAGTCGATTGGAGATGATATCTCATCGACTTCTTGGGGACCCAAACCCCACTGGCTAGTTAATCGAGTCGAGCCAGCAAGGGTTTGGTCGATTGGATAACGAACCATGGGTATCTAATGTTGTCGAGTGGAGTGTTATCTCCTCAACTAATCGGTATATTCGAGTATTACCACCAGTGCTTATCTTGGAGTTTGGGCCCGGTAAGGGTTTGGATGGTGGATGGAGAGTAGTTTAAGTGGTGCTCTACTGGATTGGTTACTTACTTGAAAGTTGATGGAGTGTCAACTATTACTTGATCAAGCTCTAGTGATGCAATGGGAATTTGGCTATTGAGAGCCATCCGTATCCTTATACTTTGGAATGGTTAGTTCTTATCATGTTATTATTTCATTTTAAAAGAAAATCTTTACACTCGCTCACTTTGAGATTTGCTACTTGAAGTGTTATTGCTCACTTTTATGAACTTTTCATGCTCATTACTTTGCTACGTGATACTTGCATTTTTAAATAATGGTCAACTTGCTATTTGGAACCTCATTGGACTTTTAGCTCATTTCACGCCATTTGTTTTCCTTACAGAGGGTACAAGCGAGGCGTGAGACTGATATAGAGTAGTCTAGTTTTGAAGTTTTGAAATGGTACTCACGCTAGCACTCAACTAGGGTTGATTGTACTCCAATTGTAAACACTGAAGTATTTTGGTGAGTAGAAGCTTTGTATCTGGATTTGAGCATCAATCTATATATTAAGTTGAAGTGGATGTGTTATTTATTTTCTATGGATGTACGTTATTTTTCTTGAGCTATGAGTGAGTTAGTCCTGGCGAGAGTTAGGCAGGCGTGTGACGGCCCCACCTCCCCCTGAGGCGAACCAGAGGGTTCGGCGGGCCGCCTGCCCAGCTCTCGCCGGGACTCAGTCGTTCACTACAATCCTCAAATATATTACAAGAATAAACCTCAAATATTACAATGTAAATCTCCAATATTTACATATAAACAAAACGAAGCGGAAACTAATTCCAAGCGTAGAACGTATGTATACATCCGATCGATTCCAAACATTCATTACAATCCCTAATAATAACTATTACACAAAAGGAAATCCATCCATTCACATGAATAAGCACAACAAGTCCTGCCTTCGCCTTGAGCCCTGTGGAGGGGAATAAAATATTTTTGGGGTGAGCTAGAAGCTCAGCGAGTAACCAAATAAAACCAGTAATCAAATATCTTTCACAATAATTCATTTCGATGATGTCATGATGTCATGATTCAAGTATCAAATGCACGTATTTTTGCTCTCATGAGCCAGTGAAATCATTGAAACTAAACACCCAACGCTCAAACAGATCACGAAACCGTAAACATTAAAGGGGAGCAGCATCGGTGCTCCAGATCATATCACAAACTCACGAAAGTGGTGGAGACGTTGGTGTCCAGCACAAGACTCCTCAAGAACTCATTAAAGCCAAACCATGTCAAGAACTCGTATGCGCGCACACATGATATGCAAACCAAAGAAACAATGCAAGGAACATTTCAAAAGTAACTTTGGAAACAGTTTAGGGTCACTCACCTCAATGGCTCAGAAATCATCCATCATGTATCATTGCCTTGCTCAAACCCAAGTCTTAGATCACAAACTCAATGCAAACAAATCCTTTAAAAGTTCGGACAGCACTTCCCCTACATTTGCTAACTTTTCCAGCCATCATGGCTTCATTATTTCCTCAGCCAGTCCCAAAGGTACACACACAACAACAAGTTCATCCATAGTCATTCAGCAAGCTCCAAGTAGTACTAGTGCAAGTCAAGCTAGGGGGAAAAAAATCCGGAAATGAAACTTAAGCTCAAAACCAGAAAAATAGTTTTGACGTCATTTTGCGGTAATGGTACCAAAGGCGTTATGATTGTCGGAAGAAGGTGCAAGACCCACCGTTTCGAAGATAAGAGATAGGTCTACAACAATGTAGAAGGCCACTCAGTCCAAATCCTAGCACAACTAGGTCAAATGTGCCAAATACTCAACCGGAAACACCAAAAACAGGTTTACAAATCACATAATGCTGTAATTACTATAACTCAGTCTATACAGGTCCAAATGCCGAAATTCCAAAGGCATATGGTAGCTAAGACATCCAGCTACATTTCATCAGAAGACACCAACACCTAAATCCAAAGCAATTCCAGTCAAAATGGCCAATTACAAGTGCAGTTTTCGCATTCTGATCAACCCAGAACAGCAACAGTAAAATCGGCATATCTCACTCTACACTAATCCAAATGACCTGAAATTTTTCAGGCACTTCAAACTCATCAATACCTACAACTTTCATGTTTTGAGAAAAGTCCAATTCGGCCTCTAACATGGTACAATAAATTCGGGCAGAATAGGATGAAAATTTCCAGAAATCTGAAATCTTTTGGTTTCAATTGAACTTTCTTCAATTCCTTGTTCCAATCACTACCAAAGCCCCTTGTATAATCTTATATTCAACATATAGTAACCATATAGCAAGTTTGGGCAGAAATCAGCAAACCCTAGTTCATAATACCACAAGGAAAAAAACCCCCAAAACATGATTGCATCCATGATTCACCACCAAATTTGAGTTGCCAAGCTAATTTACACAAGATTCACAAGATCAAAGACCATGATCAGATTTCATACCTCAAAGACAAAGCTTGGAAGAGTGATACTTCACCTCCTTTGGAAATTTTTAGTTCCCCTAACTTCCCAAGATCACAACTCACTCTTTAATCGGTTTAGAATTTGATTTCCTCACTTGGTTGGTGCAAACTCAAGATGAAATGGTTGTTTTTCTTGCTCTCCCTTTCTCTCTCTCTTGAGCTCGACCAAAACAGAAAGAAATGAAGAAAAATGAGCTAAAATGAAGGATAAAAGAACAAGGAAAAAAACTAATCAAAGAGCCATAGGGTGGTGACACTTGTCACCACCAAAACCATACAAATTTTTCTCTCTCTCCCTTACATTTTTGGCCACAAATTTCAGCCATGTGGATAAGTATGAGGGGGGGATATTTTGCTCCATTAGTGATAAACTTGTATGGCAAGAAAGTGGTGATCAAGTAGTGCGTTCAACCGGTAGTGCGCGGGACCCGCCGGTTCGCGCCGTTTTTCTTAAAAACTAACCGATACCAGAAAAATCATTTTAAAACTATCTTTGCTCATAAACTTTATTTGTGAACATTTTCTAATAAAGAAAATGTAGAAAAGGCGGGCGTTAAAAAAATAAACCCTAGAAAATTAGAAAATTTTCGGGTTCTCAAACTCATTTTTTTCGGGGCGTCACAATCTCCCCTCCTTAAAAGAATGTCGTCCTCGACATTCCCTCTTGTACTAATCATGTCAAGTCATCCTGCACAAATCTCTCAAGAGTCAAATCAAACCCACAGTCCGGCATCCTAAACTTCAAGCCTAGGATACACTACAGAGATCTGAACCCTAAGCTCTGATACAAACTGTGACGGCCCCACCTCCCCCTGAGGCGAACCAGAGGGTTCGGCGGGCCGCCTGCCCAACTCTCGCCGGGACTCAGTCGTTCACTACAATCCTCAAATATATTACAAGAATAAACCTCAAATATTACAATGTAAATCTCCAATATTTACATATAAACAAAACGAAGCGGAAACTAATTCCAAGCGTGGAACGTATGTATACATCCGATCGATTCCAAACATTCATTACAATCCCTAATAATAACTATTACACAAAAGGAAATCCATCCATTCACATGAATAAGCACAACAAGTCCTGCCTTCGCCTTGAGCCCTGTGAAGGGGAATAAAATATTTTTGGGGTGAGCTAGAAGCTCAGCGAGTAACCAAATAAAACCAGTAATCAAATATCTTTCACAATAATTCATTTCGATGATGTCATGATGTCATGATTCAAGTATCAAATGCACGTATTTTTGCTCTCGTGAGCCAGTGAAATCATTGAAACTAAACACCCAACGCTCAAACAGATCACGAAACCATAAACATTAAAGGGGAGCAGCATCGGTGCTCCAGATCATATCACAAACTCACAAAAGTGGTGGAGACGTTGGTGTCCAGCACAAGACTCCTCAAGAACTCATTAAAGCCAAACCATGTCAAGAACTCGTATGCGCGCACACATGATATGCAAACCAAAGAAACAATGCAAGGAACATTTCAAAAGTAACTTTGGAAACAATTTAGGGTCACTCACCTCAATGGCTCAGAAATCATCCATCATGTATCATTGCCTTGCTCAAACCCAAGTCTTAGATCACAAACTCAATGCAAACAAATCCTTTAAAAGTTCGGACAGCACTTCCCCTACATTTGCTAACTTTTCCAGCCATCATGGCTTCATTATTTCCTCAGCCAGTCCCAAAGGTACACACACAACAACAAGTTCATCCATAGTCATTCAGCAAGCTCCAAGTAGTACTAGTGCAAGTCAAGCTAGGGGGAAAAAAATCCGGAAATGAAACTTAAGCTCAAAACCAGAAAAACAGTTTTGACGTCATTTTGCGGTAATGGTACCAAAGGCGTTATGATTGTCGGAAGAAGGTGCAAGACCCACCGTTTCGAAGATAAGAGATAGGTCTACAACAATGTAGAAGGCCACTCAGTCCAAATCCTAGCACAACTAGGTCAAATGTGCCAAATACTCAACCGGAAACACCAAAAACAGGTTTACAAATCACATAATGCTGTAATTACTATAACTCAGTCTATACAGGTCCAAATGCCGAAATTCCAAAGGCATATGGTAGCTAAGACATCCAGCTACATTTCATCAGAAGACACCAACACCTAAATCCAAAGCAATTCCAGTCAAAATGGCCAATTACAAGTGCAGTTTTCGCATTCTGATCAACCCAGAACAGCAACAGTAAAATCGGCATATCTCACTCTACACTAATCCAAATGACCTGAAATTTTTCAGGCACTTCAAACTCATCAATACCTACAACTTTCATGTTTTGAGCAAAGTCCAATTCGGCCTCTAACATGGTACAATAAATTCGGGCAGAATAGGATGAAAATTTCCAGAAATCTGAAATCTTTTGGTTTCAATTGAACTTTCTTCAATTCCTTGTTCCAATCACTACCAAAGCCCCTTGTATAATCTTATATTCAACATATAGTAACCATATAGCAAGTTTGGGCAGAAATCAGCAAACCCTAGTTCATAATACCACAAGGAAAAAACCCCCAAAACATGATTGCATCCATGATTCACCACCAAATTTGAGTTGCCAAGCTAATTTACACAAGATTCACAAGATCAAAGACCATGATCAGATTTCATACCTCAAAGACAAAGCTTGGAAGAGTGATACTTCACCTCCTTTGGAAATTTTTAGTTCCCCTAGCTTCCCAAGATCACAACTCACTCTTTAATCGGTTTAGAATTTGATTTCCTCACTTGGTTGGTGCAAACTCAAGATGAAATGGTTGTTTTTCTTGCTCTCCCTTTCTCTCTCTCTTGAGCTCGACCAAAACAGAAAGAAATGAAGAAAAATGAGCTAAAATGAAGGATAAAAGAACAAGGAAAAAAACTAATCAAAGAGCCATAGGGTGGTGACACTTGTCACCACCAAAACCATACAAATTTTTCTCTCTCTCCCTTACATTTTTGGCCACAAATTTCAGCCATATGGATAAGTATGAGGGGGGGATATTTTGCTCCATTAGTGATAAACTTGTATGGCAAGAAAGTGGTGATCAAGTAGTGCGTTCAACCGGTAGTGCGCGGGACCCGCCGGTTCGCGCCGTTTTTCTTAAAAACTAACCGATACCAGAAAAATCATTTTAAAACTATCTTTGCTCATAAACTTTATTTGTGAACATTTTCTAATAAAGAAAATGTAGAAAAGGCGGGCGTTAAAAAAATAAACCCTAGAAAATTAGAAAATTTTCAGGTTCTCAAACTCATTTTTTTCGGGGCGTCACAAGGCGACTCGTCGAACCCTAGGGTACGCCCTAGGAAGAGGTGGGGCCGTCACAATTGAAACCCGGGTAGGTGCGAAAACCTGATCAAACAAAAAAATTGGAGGCAAAATGCAGAAATCAAAAAATTTGACAGCAAATCCGGCCACAAATATGGTCAAATATTGGCCGGATTCAAGGCCGGATTGTCAGGGAAGGCATACAAATTTGTTTGACTCTCACTGCCTCGAATCTGCTAGAAATCTGGCCAAAAAGTGGTCTGATTCTGGCCACATTTCAGTTATGACAAAACGGCCAGTACATATTTTAATAGAATATCAAAAGTTTAGCCGAGTTAGGTCAAGTGCAATAAAGTACACACTTGCCTATGCGACGATAAATCAAGTATCTAGCAATTTCTAGCAACAGTGAGCATGTAACACGCACCTCAAGCACACAAGAAAGTTGGTGGGATAACTACCCGAGTGACCAACAAGTCAAGTGCAATCAAAACAATTCATTTCATATCAATATCAAGAAGTGAACTACAAAGGATCGAGTATGATAAAGTACATTCTCGTCCTAAAGGTCATCAATTTAAGAGCAATTACTTTAACCAAGCAAACATGTCATTCAAACAAGGAGACATTCCACGTAAATATTTTCATGCACTTAGAACACTTACCAATCAATTGCAACCCTTCACCTTAACTCTAGTTCCTCTTAAATTCTCTCGAGTCCTGTGGTCACATACTATATTAAAAGACAAGCAATACAAAACCAAAATACATGAAAAAATTAGGGTTCCAAAACTTCACTTCCTTTTATTTATACCTCAATTCCACCCATAACCCAAACTCAAAATAGTTTACCAACTCCAATCTTAAAGTTGGAAATGAAAGTAAGAACAGTTCTAGGAAAATAGAATTTTTTCTAGTTTTGCGCGGCGCTATTTAAAAAATCATAACTCAAGCTTCCTAAGTCCAAAATTTATAAACTTTATACCGTTGGAAAATAGACTCAAAGAATTACAATTTCCCAAAAGGCCATTGTAAGATTCTATCCACAAGTTAGTCAAATCCCAACCTCAAACGACTACTTTATCCAGTAGAAAGACAGAACAGGAATGGAAATTCAGTCAACTTTGGAAAATCACAAATATTCATAGATATTGAGAAAAATTCTGAAATTTTCATGATACAAAGTAATCTGAATCTAGTTTCAAACGCAATAAATAGAACTCAATTCTGACTTTTATACACAAAGATATAACAGATTTCTCAAAACTGCTCAAAACTCCCTGTGGAAAATTTTCACATACAAGCTGGAATTTTCCTTAAACAAGCCAAACAAACATATAAAAGCTAGATATTTCACATGGCAAAGCAATCCAATCATGGCTAAGCTCAAGCATCAACTAAGGGCAGAAATTTCACCATAAAAGCTGGATGTTTCCATATCATTACTTCAAATCATGAAATTTCTCATAAAACTACCAAAATTGCAACCTTAAACCACTAGTTTGCAAATATTTGAAGTAGAGAAAAGTTTCTTGTCAAAGTTACCTTGTACCTCCAAGAAAGATGGAAGTTTAGTGCTTTTTCCTCCAAAGTCTCTCCACTCAAGCCCTTAATCTTCCTTAGTTAGCACTTTCTATGGAGTAGTTTGCAAGACGGTTGGTTAAAACTCAAGATTCAAGTAAGAAATTGAGGTTGAAGATGAAATTTTCTCTCCCCTTTTCCCTCTCAATGATTCAGCCAAGCATGGTAAAGAAATGAGAAAATTTTGGTCAAATTTTGGTTTTAGTAAAGGTGAAGAAAGGTTGGATCAAAGTTCAACTTTCAAGGATTTCGCGACACGTGGCTCTCTAGGGTTTATTCTCATCTCTTTGTCTTCCAAAAGTTAATCTATCTAACCAATTCCTAATTACCCCTTAGCACCTTATAAACTAATATCCCTTAATGCAAAACTCCTACTAATCTTCAAAAATTTATCGTACTTACCGCATTAGCGGGTCCCACGTTCATAATGCGATACGAACTTAACATGAACCAACTTACACAAGAAAAATGATTTAAAAATTTGATTCACTTATAAAAATATCTAGTAAATTAAGGCAATAAAGTAAAGTAAAGAAAATGTGCTCAAAGAAATAAGATAAAATAAAGATAATTTTCGGGTCCTCACAAGTACGATTTAAAGATATATGTTGAATACATTGGTGTTGAATCATGATGTGAGTTAGTCATTGTTTGGGTTGCGAAGTAACTTGATGATTCACTTTAGTCCATGGGATGAATGAATGTTAGCAATGATGACTTAGTACTCTATTTACGCTTGAACATAATGGTATGTGTATGAAGATAATCCAAGTTGAAGAGTTGTAAACTTTCACTTATGTATTGGTGAAAGACTTTTGTCCTATGATTAATAGTTAAAGTTCAATGATCCATGAGTAAAGGGAATGTAAATTGGTTCTTCAAATCTTAGATATAAACTAGATAGTTTATGGGATGAAATTTAATCTATCTTTTGACAATGGAGCCTGTTATACCTGACTTTTAAAAAAAAACGATGATGAATTCAAAAAAATTTCAATTCGATAATATGTTTCTCTGTCATTCTACACCTTTTAGATACTGATATTTAAATTTGCTATAAATGTGCTCGTAAAAATAATTTAAAATTTTTGATCTTGTTTTTCCTGTTTAAGTTATTTGGGTAATTTTCTTGTACGATATTTTCATGAAATTTGAGTTATTAAGATCATATCTTTAATATAAAAAAAAGTTTTAACCAATTATTTTATGTCCTTCCCATCTTACCTTTCCACTTTAGAGTTAAGTAAGAGAGTCTCTTTGCAAACAATCAAGAATTTAAGAATTTATTCTTACGAGCGTTATTCTAAAAATTTTATATCTTTCTCTTAAAAACTTCAAACATTTTGATTTTTGTTATAAAGCTATATTTTCTCTTTGTGGAGAGGAATAAACCCAAGAGCCTTATTATATCTGATGTAAGGTTTGAATTTATCGGAGTAAGTGACTAGGGGACTATGACAAGATATTATTGAGTTTAAGGTTTATCCTTTAGTGTTTTGATATTTGTATACATTTGTATGGAACTGGATGTGATTTTTTTAAGTTATTGATTATTTGAGATTTCTTTCTAACCATTTTGAAAGATTAATAGGGTTAAGATCCAATAGGACAAAATTACTGCATTGTTAAGATCTTATAGAATTTGATATACGAGACATTAAAGTTCATTGAGAGTACTTAGGAAAACCATTGGGATATTGAGGTAAGGATTACATGATTTATTCTTGGATTGGAATATGTAGATTGATAAATTTCTTAAGGTGATTTTTATTACTTATGATTGGCTTATTAACGAGGTAATTGAATTTGTGAAAACACGTGAAAAGATTATCATCTTGCTCCTCGTGAAAAGATTAAGGATACACGACTTACGTAATATCTAGTGTGGAATAGATTTTACAATTCTTAAGATCAGGATGCAGAAGAGATATCTGGAGTTTTCGAGCTAAGGCATGAATTTCGAGGACGAAATTCTTTTAAAGGGTAGAGAATGTGATAACCCAAAAAATTAGTTTTTTCTTACCTCCCAACTATTTGCATTTTTTATTTAAATTACATTTTTATAAAGTTTGCATTCATTTAGTAATTTACTTGTTAATTGTTAAATTAGTTTCTTTTACTTTCCTATTTTAACTTTCGGGTGATTAATTTCTTATATTATGTGATTTTGCCAAATTTTTGGTATTCTTATTTATTAAAATGTCATTTTGTATCTTAGTTGAATTTTTATTATTAATTGTCCGGTTATCGTTTGGCTAGTGTTAAGTGTGAAATTTTGGAGTGGTGACATGGGATTTAGTCTTAAGATGAAATCTAGAGCATGTAGAGATTTTAAAAAAATAGAAAACTGATAGGATAATGTTGGTTGAGGGAAATCTAGTTATGGAAAAAATGTCGCATGAGGATGCGACACATAAGCGAGTAGGTGAGTTGGTCCCCTATCACACTTTAAAAGAAGAAACTAGACTTGAGAGTTCATTCTCACTCTTCCCCTTGAGCCAACCGAAATTTTGAGTGAGAGAGGGAGACTTGAAAACTCTCCATTTTCTCCTCCATCTTGCTCTTGAAGATCACTTGAAAACCCATGAACCACCACAAATTTTTCTTCTTCTCTTTCTTCTTTTCTTGTCGAGAGAGAGAGAGAGAGCAACCAAGAGAGAAGGGACACTATCCATCTTTCTCCTTGTGGATTTGTGGAAGAAATCACCAAACAACCTAGAAGATTTAACCTTTCTTGAGAAAACTTGAAGGGGTGAATCTTGGAAGGAAGTTTGGAGGTTGAATCACACTATATCTAGTTAGATCTTGAGGTAAAAGCCAAAAAGCACCCTTAATCTTTAATTTCTAGCTATGAAAATGTTAGATTCACTTGATTTAAGTAAGATCTATGGTAGATCTAGTAAATTTCTTGAAGTTATACCACTACATGTTCTAGTGGTTAAAATACTAATATACCTCATAATTTGTTGGTTGGATTCACTTGGAAATTTTCCATTGATAACCAAGGGTTAATGATTGATGAAACCCTTGAGGATTTGAGTTATATTTCTAGTGATTTGTTAGTGAAAATGGAAGAAATCTTTATGTCCACCAAGTGTTTGATCTTTTGTTGAGGTTTGTTTATGTGCAAATTTTCATGATTTTTCTTGCTAAGAATTTCGGCTATATATTGTTTGATATGTTCAACAATTTGTTAAGGGAAAATTGGGAAGATTTGATGGAGAAATATTTGAAAAATTCTTGTGGGAAAAAATTCTGCCTTTGCTGTCCAAAACAAGGGAAGATAGTCCAACCTTGATTTCCACTTTTTCTTAATAATTTTGGGCAAGTTCTTGTTCAAGAAACTTGTTAAAATATCACTCTTTACTGTATGTTGAATTTGAACCAAAACTATGAATTTCTCCCTTGTTTTCTTGTTGAAAAGTTTGCAAAATGGACTGAAACTCATAGAGCATTTTCAATCAATTTTTAAGATTTTCTGGTATTAATTGAAAATGAATTAGAGTCTAAATTTTATACTGTTGGAAAGCTCTTTGAGTCTAGTTTCAAACGCAACCAACGGCATTCGATTTCGATTTTTCTACATTGAGTTATAGCCGTTTTCCTGAGATTACTCAAATGCCCTGATATGACGTGACAGCTTTCTTGTGCCTCGGTGATTGCCATTTTTTACCACGAAAATGCATAGAATGAATTTCAATGTCTTCATAAGAAATGTCGATCTATGTCTTAACTTCGAAACACCAGAAAATTCATCTCAATCCGATAAGTATACCTCCAGTTATGATCAAAATGCCGAGAGGTGTCAAAGCTGTCACTTTGATTCTTCTCCTTTGCACTCTTTCCTTCACTTTTCTTGGTTCAATTTAACATTTTTCACTCCATATTATACCTGAACCATTGACCTAACATGTACATGGATTTTCCCTTTGAATTGAGCTTGAAAAGTATTCTAGATACATATTATTTTCATAACTCGAGCTTACGTGTCGAGTTCAAGTGAATTTGGTTTAGTTTCGTGAATTGTTGAGGCGAAACTTATTATCTTTCTTTACGTGTTTATAGGAGTGATTGAAGACTATGTTACCGATCCTAATTTGGATTCGAAGCTTTGATATATTAGTGATTTTCCATGCATGTTATCTGACATGAATTTGCAAATGTGACATAGATGTGAGCTTGATATTGTAACTGAGATGTCTAGTGTTTTGAATTGTTGAAGTGTTGTGATGTCGCTTAGGTTGTTATCCCATTGATGATCAGTGATTGAGTGTGCATGTTAATTCTTGGGAATTCTTGAGTCCTATAGGTAAGTCTGTCGATTCGAGCTAATCATGGAATTTGGTCGAGGAGATTTAATGAGTCATAAGAGAGTGTTATATATTCACTGGGCATGGCGTATGGACTTGTCCCTTGTGAAGTGAAAACTATGGTATGTTCGAACAATAACCATTTTAAGTGTTTTGGAATGCGGGCCCCGTATGGGAAGTCGTTGAAAGGAGAATGAAGTAAGTGGAGTTCTACATGGTGATAATACTTGAAAGTCGACGGAGTGTCAACTACGTGAAATAAGATCAAGATTCGTGGACATTAGCTCCTGAGAGCCACCTGTATCCTACCCCTTGATATTGTTCATCGCTTTATTTACTTGCTTGAATTGTGAACTTGAAGTGTAATTTGAATTGCTCTATGTGACTGTATGCCTTTTTGGAACTCACTGGGCGTTAGCTCATTCTTTCCAATTTATTTTCCTTAACAGGAATTGAGAACCTGAGTGAAGCCGCTATCAGTTAGGGTGCGACCCTATTTCTTTTGTATTGTTAAGTTTTGTATTCGATATTTTGGAAGTTTGTAAGATGAACTTTAATTGTATCTTAAGTACGTTGGATCATATTTCATTAGTTGGGTTGTAAGCTGAACTTAATTATGTTATAAGCTGTGGAATTGATATTTAAGTACTTTGGAAGTATTTTATTCGATTGTATGAGTGAGTCTTGGCGCGAGTTGGGCAGGCAGCCCGCCGAACCCTTTGGTTCGCCCTAGGGGAAGGTAGGGCTATCACAAGTCTTATTTTCACATTTTTTAATAGTGATTTGTTTTTGGATCTAGCTGCTTAGTCTTGGTTTTATCTAGTCATTTGTGTGTTTTTCCTCTTGTTTTTCTCTTTTGGACAGGTAACTAGTCTTGTGATTCATTTTGTCTATGACTAGTTAAGGAATACTCGATTATTGATTTAAAATGGCTGAGGGGTTGGAAGAAGTAATGAGGAAGTTTGCTCTGATTGATAAAGAAGTTGATGGTGTCCAATTGGATGGAACATATGCATTTCAAGAAGTAGCTGAATGTCAAATGAGTAGTATTGGGAAGGTGGTGAGAGAGAAGACTGCAAACATCTTACGGTCCAATTGGATTAGCTATTTTTTGGGTGTTTTTAAAAAAAAAATTATTGTAGCATTTTTTCAAATACAGAAAGGTATTAAAAATTTTACTAGTAACATGTGGTCATTTGAACAAAATCAAAAAGTAGTTGAGATTGGAGTTAATAAGTTCCAATTTATCTTCAATAATAATGATGATATGGAGAGGGTGCTAAATAGGAGCCCATGGATATATGATAATCAGCCACTTGTGGTATTGCCATGGAAGGAGGGGATACAACAAGATGACGAGGCTTTTCCTAGAACTTGGATTTGGGTCCAATTGTGGAATTTACCTATTCATTGGGTTACCAAGGGAATTGGTAGGAAAATTGGGAGGGTTTTCGATTCGGTTAAGTTATAATCCCAAATAGAGGGGGAAAAGAAGGAAAACATCTGAAAATTTTAGTAGAAATGGTGTTAAATAAACCTTTGATGAGGTGAACTACAGTGAAATTGAATGGTAGTACTAGGTGGATTGAGTTTAGATATGAAAAGTGCCGGGATTTTTGATATTGTTGTGGGACTATAGGACAAATGAGAAGAATTGCAAGGTGAATGGGGCTAATATGAATAAGGAAACTCAGTATGAGGCTTAGTTAATGGCTAGTAATGTGAGGAGTCCAACTAAAAGATAGAATACATTCAAAAATATGGAAAGCAATGGACGTGAAGGATCTCAGACTAATGGAAATTTGGGAGAAAAGGAATTGGGACAGATTTTGTTGCCTTGATGCCTAATGAGAGTATTGTTGATATTTCAGTCAAGGGAACAGGTATAAGGAAAACTAAGGATGGGAGTCAACATGAGTTGCTAGAAGTTGCTAAGGGGAAGAGAACTCATAAATCTGGTCAAAAAGGGAAGGG
The DNA here is from genome assembly GCA_036785865.1 of Coffea canephora. NCBI lineage: Eukaryota > Viridiplantae > Streptophyta > Magnoliopsida > Gentianales > Rubiaceae > Coffea > Coffea canephora. The sequence goes on from CM071916.1 coordinate 35,146,977, forward strand.
GGTGAACTGAATGACAATGGCAAATTCAATAAGTAACAAAGCTCAAAGTTAGATCAAAATACCTCTAAGACAGAGGTGGCAACACAGCAGAGCAACCTCAGTGCTGTTGATAGCTTGAATGATAAAGAAAAATTTGATTCCATGTGGATAGATGGGTATGATACAAGAAAGAAGGAGACTAAGAGGGTTGGAAGTAAGGTTATAGTTTCTAACAACAAAAAAAATGGATCACATTAATAGCACAAGTCTAAAATCTAGGAAGTATAAGGGGAGTAAAGGGTGGAAAAAGTTGAATCAAGAAGTGGGTAGAAGAGTGCCTCTCGGTGAAAAGAATGAAGTTATGGAAGTAGATAATAAGGTGGGAAAGAGCAAATAGAGGGAGAGGTCAAATAAGGAGAATGAATGGGATCTGTTTGGAAATCAGAAAAGAAGTAAGAAAGTGAGTTGTGAAGCTGTTTTAGGTCAAACATCTAAGATGGTGAGCCCGACCTAAATAGGGCTCCCAATCCTCAATAAGAGCTCTAGTGTGGAACTGTTGAGGTGTTAGGAGCCCCTTGACAGTTCTCCAATTAGAGGAGATTGTCAAACTCCATTCCCCTAAGCTGATTTTCTTATTTGCAACAAAAAATAGAAAGGATGTTATGAATAAGGTGAGATTAAAGCTTAGGTATGATAAGCTGTTTGTGATTTATCCAATTGGAAAATCTGGTGGATTGGCAGGGTTTTCTAGAGGAAAGAATTGCAGGTATGTAAAGTTTAATTTACAGATTTTACTATTGAAATGTTGCCGGAACGGTATGTTTCTAAAACCAAATGGTGGCTGATATGTTTATATGCAACTAGTAAAATGTAGATTAGGGAGAAGCAATCGAAGATTATAGAGGATAGGATGTGTATTTGGGTACAGAATTGGGTTTTGGCTGGTGACATGAATGACATTTTGTCAAATGAGGAGAAATGGAGAGGAAGGAGAAGACCAGAAAGAAGTTTCAGAACCTTTAGGAATTTTGTGAACAATAACCAACTTATTGACATTGGGTTTGAAGGTATTCCGTGGACCTAGTCAAATAATTGGGCAGAGAGAGAGGAAATCAAGGAAAGATTGGATGGAATGTTATGCAGTAGACATTGGAAGAGAGAAAATGTGAAAGCAAAATGTCCGCATAACCAAAATGAAGCTTCTGACCATATAATGTTGATGTTGGACACTAATCTGAGGGATAGGAAGTGAAAGAAGAGATTTTATTTTGACAGGAATTGGTTGAAGCATAAAGAAGTGAGAGATATTATTAGCAAGGTATGGGAAAAGCAATAGGATAGGTCAAGATTTTTCAAATTGCATCAAAAGATAAAGGACTGTAGAGTAGCTCTATTGAATTGGAACAGACAGAAGAATACCAATGCAAGAAAAGAGATTAAGGAACTGAAACAAAAAATTGTTGAGTTATAGAATGGATGGCAAGACAATAAAATTGGAAAGGTACGAGAGTTGAAAAGGAAACTTGAAGAGGTGTATAAGAAAGAGGAGGTGTTTTGAGGGCAGATAGCTAGAATTAAATGGTTAAGGGAAGGTGACAAGAATACAAAATATTTTCAGGCAAGTGTTGCAGAAAAAAGGAGAAAAAATAATATTTCAAGTCTTCAAAAAGGAGTTGGAACTTGGTGGAACTCTAAATAAGAAATTGAGGATGAAATTAATATTTACTTTCAGAAGCTATTCACTTTTAGTAACCCTCAGCAGTTTGATTCAATACTTAGTGGATTCCCTTGGTGATCACAGACCAAATGAATGCAATGCTCGTTAGACCTATATCAGAAATGGAAGTCAGAAAAATTATTTTTTCCTTGCATCGAAACAAAGCCTCGGGACCAGATGGTATGACTCCTAATTTCTTTCAACAATTCTTGTGTGTGATAAAAGATGATCTGATAAATGCCATATCCAGTTTCTTTCGTTCTGGTCATTTATTGAGTGCTATCAATGGAACCATCATTACTCTTATCCCTAAAATGGAATCCCCAATGCTAGTGTCTCAGTTTAGACTCATTAGTTTATGTAATGTAGTCCATAGGATCATTTCAAAAATTCTTGTCAACAGAGTCTTTGCTCAAGAATTGTAGTAGTCAAAATCAATCTGCATTCATTCCAGGAAAACAAATCATTGATAATGTTGTTATTGCTCATGAATTCATACAGTGTTTAAACAACAGGAGAAGTGGATCTAATGTTTTTATGGCCCTGAAACTTGACATGTCCAAAACCTATAATAGGGTTGAATGGCTTTTTGTGCTAAAAATTATGGAAAAATAGGTTTCTGTCAAATGTGGAGAGGTTGGATTTTTAAGTGTTGTCGTCTATAGTTTACTCTTTTAATTTGAATCGGGGAAAAAAGAGGTTTTGGCAAACCTACAAGAGGAATGAGGCAAGGGCATCCATTATCCCCTTACCTATTTTTACTAGTTTCTGAGGGATTATCCAGTCTGCTAAAAAGAGTTATGTCAAATTAGTTTATTTCTAGACTAAAAATTGCACAACATAGTCCAGCTCTATCTCACCTCTTGTTTACAGATGATACTTTGATTTTCTACAGAGCTAATGAAGAGAAGGCTGCTCAGGTGATGAAGATTTTGAAGGTATATGAAGAAGCTTCCGGACAGGTTATAAACGTTGACAAATCCATTGTGTTTTTTAGTAAGAATACAGAGAAAGAAAGGAAGGGAGGAATATTAAATATCCTAAGAGGCATGAAGGCAGTTAGTCAAAGCAAATATTTAGGGAGACCAAAAAACAAGTGTTCAATTATATCAGGAAAAGAATCATCAACAGAATGAATGGATGCAAAGAGAGGCTATTGAGCAATGTTGGTAAGGAGGTTCTCATAAAATCAATGATATTAGCTTTACCAGCCTATGCAATGAGCTGCTGCAAATTGCCAAAAGGTTTATGCATGGATATATGTAAAGAAATGGCAAAGTTTTGGTGGGAAGATAATGTGAAAAATAGAAAGATTCATTGGGTTGAGTGAGGGAAATTAATTGAGGTAAAAGGAAAGGGAAGTTTTGGTTTTAGAGACCTATAGCAATTCAACACTGCTATGCTTGCTAAGCAGCTCTGGAGGATCTTAACAAATCCAAATCTTTTAGTTAGCAAGATTGTGAGGGGAAGGCATTTCAGAGGAGCATCCATTTGGAAATGAGGATTAATGTTGGGGACTCCTGGGTATGGAAAAGCATTCTAAGCTCAAGGGAACTATTGGAGGAGGGAGTGAGGAAAAGAGTAGGTGATGGACAAAAGATTGATATATAGGAAGATAAGTGGCTTCTAGATAAGGAAATGGTAGAATAAGATCAAGAAAAACTCAAAATTGTCAGGCACAAAAAGTCCATGAGTTGATTTCAAAAGGAAAATGGAATGAGGGGTTACTGAGAGGAATTTTTTATGACGAGGATTGCAAAAGGATAATAGATATTCCAGTGAGTATATGTGGTGGTAAAGATAGACTGACATGGATGTATTCTAATTTAGGGCAATATACTATTAAAACTGGCTATGTGGTGGCTAAAGGGATGCAGAAAAGAGAAAGGAGAGAGAAACAGCAAAATGGGAGTAGTAGCAAGAATGAAGCTAACTTAGGAGTATGGAAATTTTTATGGAGCCTGAATGTAGCATAAGCTGAAACATTTTATATGAAAATGTCTACAAAGAGTCTTGCTAGTAATTGAAACAATTAGGAGTAGAATTGGTATGGGGAATGATAGATGTTGTTATTGTGGAGAAATGACAGAAACTCTTGAACACATGTTTTTTCTGTAAGCATGCAGAGTTAATATGGAAGGCGGCCCCAATCAGTTGGGATGGTTTGAAGGAATATAGAAATAACTTTTGGCATTAGTGGAGCAATCTGATTGAAGCAAAGGAAAGAAGAGAAAGTAGGGAACATGTTAAACCAACTATGAATGTTTTATGGTAGATTTGGAAATCTAGAAACCAAATGCAATTTAATAGAGAAGGGAGATGCTCGGGTATGACGGTTTACAAGACAGTACAAGAATGGTTAGAATACCAGGAGTTAAATACAGAAAAAAGGGATTCTGAAGAAGTGCAAAGGGTATAGGAAAGTGTAACTGTAAAATGGAAGCCACCACCACAAAATTTCATGTCTTAATTTTGATGCAGTGTTGAGACAAAGTGATGCAAAAATAGGCTGGGAGATCATGGCTAGGTGTAAGGAAGGGAAGATAAGAGGAGCTTGGGATGGTTGTGAAAGCAGAAATGGTGTTCCAACTGTTGAAGAGGCCAAGGCAATCTATAAAGCTTTTATGTTGGCTAAACAGAATGGATGGAGGAATATTATTATTCAATCAGATTGAAAAAGGATCGTTGATCAAATCAGGAAGGAAAATACAGATGATCCTTTAGCTGCTGCAGTGCTATTTGATATTCTAAAACTCAGCAAGGATTTTAGCTCTTGTGTTTTCTCGTTTATTAAAGGGGAAGGAAACAATGTGTCTCACCATTTGGCAAAGTTTGCTTTGAACTTAGTTTCTGAGATAGCTTGGAAGGATTCTTTTCCAAGTTGGCTAAGTAGTTTGGCCAGAGATGCTGTAGAAGCCTTTGCTCCAATTTTGTAAAACTCTTTGTTTTTAGTAGTAATGAATTTTTCCATTGTTTGGAAGAAAAAAACTCTTGGAGTGAAGCACAATTCCTATGCCTTCTTCTACTTTTTTTTTTTTTGTTTAAATGGAAAGGAATTGGGAGTTTGTGATGCCTCGCAAGAATGAGGGTTCCATTTTACATATATGAGTGTGTGTTGTGTATATTAAGTGTAATTGTGTGAGGATGTAGGTCGCTTTGTTGGGAAAACGGACGAGCGTGTCGTTTGAATTTGGAAAAAAAAAAAAGAAAATTTCTTGGAGGCAAAATTTTGTACCAAATCCAGCCGTATATCCGGCCAAGAATTGTTGGTCGGATTGTGGTTGGATTTTGAAAAAAGAAAATGGTTGGCCACTGCCTTGAATCCGGCTTGGAATCCGGTTGGAAATCCGACCAGATTCCAGCCGGATTGTGACGTGGCAGTCCGGCAACCAACTTTGACCGGCTATTTTCTTTCATTCTTATCTTGTTTTTTGGCTAAAATACCTTCATTTCTTCACCTTGCTTGCCCGACTTCATGAGAGAGAGAAAGAGAGCTTCATCTTTCACTTCAATTCCATGTTTCAATCTTGAGTTTCAACTATTAGTTTTGTAAATTAGTCCATAAAAGTGGATCTTTGATGAAGCTTGAGGGGTTTTGTGGAGTTGTTTTGAAAAGAGAAGTACTAAGCTATCACTCTTCTTGGGGTTTTAAGGTATTTTACCAAGAACTTCCTCTTTACTCTAATTAATTGTTAAGTGGTGGTTTAGAGTTGTGAGTTGTGTAGTTTTATGGAAAATTTTCATGAAGGAAGTGGTGTTATGGGAAATTTCAGATTTTTTGTGATTTTTCTGCCCATATTTGATGTTTAAGTATTTACCATTGGGCCCATATTTGATGTTTAAGGAAGTGATGTTGTGTGTAATATTTTTCTGCCCTGTTCTGACCGGATTTATTCGAGCATGTTAGAGGTTGGATCAGGCTTAGGTTAAAACATGAAAGTTGTAGAAAATGGTGTTAAATAGCTACCTACAAAATTTCAACTCGATCTGAGTACTGTAGCATGTGAAATGACTGAAATACCCTTAACTGCCCATGAACCCTGTTCCGCACCCAGATTTCTGTTTTCGTGGAAATTTCCATTTTTGATCATGAAAATGCATGATTTGGCCTTGGAGGTCTTCATAAGGAATGTAGGTATATGTCTTGGCTTCGAAACGCCATAAGATTCGTTTTAATCTGATAAGAGTAGCTTCAGTTATGGATATTGTACCGAAAGGTGTTAAACGGAACTTTTATACGTTAACTGCGATCGTTGCGGAAAATTTATGCTTGAGGGAATGAATTCCGGTTTCTAGGGTTTAATTGGGGGTTTTTCTAATGGTGGCTCTTAAGCTTCTAATTAGTTTTGATTGAGAGATATTGTGTGTGACGCCCCGAAAAGAATGAGAGTGAGAACCCGGAAATTTTCTAATTTTCTAGGGTTTATTTTTTTAATCGCCCGTCTTTTCTACATTTTCTTGATTAGAAAAATTCTCCAGATAAAGTTTATGAGCAAAGATAGTTTTAAAATTATTTTTCTAGTATCGGTTAGTTTTTGAGAAATTAAGAGCGTATTTTGGACGTGGGACCCGCTAGTGCGGTAAATGCATTATATTATTGACAACTTGTTGGAATTTTGTATTAAGTGATATTATTTTACAAAGTGTTAAGATATTTGTATTGGAGAGACAAAAAGATAAGTTTTAAACCAAAAAGGTGACATGTGTCACCTTCTTATTCAAAGTTGGACTTTGACTAATTTGCATCACCTTTACTAAACCTCAAAAATTGACCAATTTCTCTCCATTTAATGCTTGTCTTGGCCGAACCTCTTGGAGCAAAAATACAAGAAGAAAGCCTTCAACTCCAACTCCATTTCTTGCTCAATCTTGTGACTCAACCGTTAAACTTTCAAACTCCTCCACAAAAGTCACTTGTTTAGGAAGATTGAAGATAGTGGTGGTGTGATTAGAGAAGGCAAAGGACTAAGCCATCAACTTTCTTGATATTTCAAGGTTCATGTCTAGCAATCCTTTCTTTGTTCTTGATTATGCTAAATTAGTGACTTGTGATGGCTAAAGAGATGGTTTGATGGATTATATCTTGAGTTGTGGTTGACTTGATGAAGTTTTATAATTTTTGGGGATTTTTCTGTTTTAATATGAACATGGTTGTGTGGTTATATATGATGATTGGAAATGATGTTTAAGAACTCTATGAGGTGGCAAAAGTGGTCAATTGCAATCAATTTCTGTTTTGGAAGAAATTTCAGAAAACTAGGTTTTGTGAAGGAACATTCTGCCCGAATTTTTAGCTCATAGTTAGAGGCCGAATTGGCCTTGGCTTAAAACATGAAAGTTGTAGGGAATGACATTTTAGAGGTGCCTACAAAATTGCAGGTCAATCGGAGTACCGTAGCTTGAGAAAAGTCGAAATTACCCTTGCTGTCCTGGTTTTACCTGAATTTGGGAATTGCTTCTGTAATTGGTTGTTTTGGTCAGAAATGCTTCCGAATTGGTTGTTTAGGTCTTCTGATGAATTGAAGCCGTGTTTCTTAGCTTTCAGCTGGTTTTGGAATTTCTGGATTTGGATTTGTAGAGCCTGAGTTATGATGTTTCCGCTAGAATACGTTTTGGTGAATCTGTTTTACGTTTTTGATGTGGTATCTTGCAGTTTTTACCTGTTTTCACTCAAAAATGGGTTGAGTGACCTTCTGTGATATTGTAGCCCTATCTCTTAGTTTCGAAACGGTGTATCTTGCACCATCATCCGACAATCGTAGTGCCTTTGGTGCCATTACCGCAAAAGGATGTCAAAAGCTATTTTTCTGGTTTTGAGCTTAACTTTCATTTCCGGACTTTTCCCTAGCTTGACTTGTACTAGTACTACTTAGAGCTTGCTGAATGACTATTGGATGAACTTGTTGTTGTGTGTGTACCTTTGGGACTGGCTGAGGAAATAATGAAGCCATGATGGCTGGAAAAGTTAGCAAATTCAGGGGAAGTGCTGTCCGAACTTTGAAGGGACTTGTTTGCATTGAGTTTGTGATCTAAGACTTGGATTTGAGCAAGGCAATGTTATATGATGGATGATTTCTGAGCCATGGAGGTGAGTAACCCCAAACTATTGTTAAAGCTTCTTATGAAATGTTTCTTGCATTATTTACTCGATTGCATCTCATGCGTGCTTGCATGTGAATTCATGATATGATTTTGGCTTCAATGAGTTCTTGGGGAGTCTTGTGCTGGACACCAACGTCTCCACCTCTGTTTACTTGGAGCAAATGGCTCCGGAGCTCAAAAAGGGGCTCCCTCTTAATGTTAATGTTAATGTTAAATGATCGATTTGAGCGTTGGGTGTTCAAGTACTATGATTTCACTGGCTCACGAGAGCAATAAACGGACATTTGTTCTTTGAATCATGACATCATCGAAAGGATCGAAATGCAATATGGTGAAATATATTTGATTACTGATTTTTCTGGTTACTCGCTGAGCTTCTAGCTCACCCCAAAAATATTTTATTCCCCTCCACAGGGCTCATGGCGAAGGAAGGCTTGTTGTGATTTTATTGTTGTGGAATTCCTCTTGTATAAGAATTGGGATCATGGATCAGAGTGGCGTAGTGGAAGCGTGGACGCTTCGCTTTTGATATGTAAATGTTGGAACATTTGATGTAATATTTGAGATTTATATTGTAATCTGTTTGAGGAATGTAGTGAACGACTGAGTCCCGGCGAGAGGTGGGCAGGCAGCCCGCCGAACCCTGGGGTACGCCCTAGGGGGAGGTGGGGCCGTCACATTGTGGCCTAATTGGATATATTTTATTGCTTATTAACCGTATGTGTGATTGGTAATATATTGTAGGTTGGAAATGAAGCATTTATGGGGAAATGCTGTCCGAACTTTTAGAATGTATGATTGCTTTGAGTTTGTGATTTAGGGCTTGGACTCGGGTAAGGTAATGATATATGATGGACGGTTTCTGAGCTGTGGAGATGAGTGACCCTAAACTGTTTCCAAAGTACTTTTGAAATGCTTCTTGCATTATTTACTCGACTGCACATCATGTGTGCGCGCATGTGAGTTCACGACATGATTTCGCTTAAATGAGTTCTTGGGGAGTATTGTGATGAACACCAACGTCTCCACTCCTATTTATTGTTCATGACATGATCTGGAGCACCAACATTGCTCCCCCTTATTGTTTAACGTTAAGTAATCTATTTGAGCGTTGGGTGTTTAAGTACAATGATTTCACTGGCTCATGAGAGCAATAAACGTACATTTGATTACTGATTCATGACATCATTGAAATGAACGATTGTGAAATATATTTGATTACTGATTTTATTGATTACTCACTGAGCTTTTTGCTCACCCCAAAACTATTTTATTCCCCTCCACAGGGCTCGAGGCAAAGGAAGGGCTTGTAGTACTTATTCACATGACTGGATGGCATATATCTTGTACAGTTTAGATTTGGATTCATTTTGTGTAATAGTTGGACTAGTGTGACTGTATGGAATTGAAGTGGATGTATGTGTACGTTCCACGCTCAGAATTAGTTTTTGCTTCACTTATGATATGTAATTCTTGGGGAATTTGATATAATATTTGAGATTTATATTGTACTTTATTTGAGAACTGTAGTGAACGACTGAGTCCCGGCGAGAGTTGGGCAGGCGGTCCGTCGAACCCTTTGGTTCCCCTTAGGGGAAGGTGGGGTCGTCACAATTGGTATTGAGGTTTAAATGCATAAGTAAAGAAAAACAAAAGGAGGTGCTGTCAAAATTTTCGTAGGAACTTCTGTGCAGTCTCGGGAAATCTGGTATAATTTGATGTAGAAATGTCAGAATTGAGTTCTGTTTTTGTGTTTGAAACTAGATTCATAGAACTATAAACCTTGAAAATTTCAAACCGTGGTTCTGTCTGTGTGAGTTATGGTGATTTTCCAAAGTTGACTGAAATTACCTATCCATTCTGTCATTTACTGGATAAAATAGCAACTTGAGACTCGAATTTGACTGAATTGTGTTCTGAATCTTATAACGGTGTCTTCTGGAAAGTTGTAGATATATGAGTTAACTATCTACCTACAAAATTTCAGATCGATTGGATTATTGTAGCATGTGAAATGATCAAAATACCATTGACTGCCCATAAGCCCTGTTTCACGGGCAGTTTTTATTTTTCTCTGAGATTTCGATATTTGTTCATGAAAATGTATGATTTGGCTTTGGAGGTCTTCATAAGAAATGTTGGTATATGTCTTAGCTTCATAGCGCCGTAAGATTCGTTTCAATCCGATAAGTGTAGCTTCAGTTGTGATTAAAGTGCCAAAAGGTGAGAGGAACTTGATAATGTTAGAATTCCTTTGCTTGACCTGATATTTGTAATCTAGGGTTTCGACTTGAGCAAGGCAATGATGTATGATGGATAAGATTCGTGGGCCGTGGTTGGTGAGTGATCCCTAAACTATTTGCAAAATTACTTTTCGAATTCATTCTTGCATTGGTTACTCGATTGCATATCATTTGTGATTGTGTGTGTGCCATGACATGATTTGGCTCCATTGAGTTCTGGGAAAATCTTGTGCTTGGAACCAACGACTCTCCACTGTTTATTTGGAGCACCAATGGCTCCCTTGTATTATTTGTCTTACTGGATCTGTTTGAGCGTTGGAATTCTAAGTACAATGACTTCACTGGCTCACGAGTGTAAAATACATACATTTTATCACTGATTCATGACATCATTTACATGCATTATTGTGAAGCTTATTTGATTTCTGATTTTACTGGTCACCCACTAAGCTTCTAGCTCACCTCAAAAATATTTTATTTCCCCTCCACAGGGCTCGAGGTAAAGGAAGGGTTTGTAGTACTTATTCATGTGACTAGATGGATTACCTTATGTATAGTTTGAATTCAAACTCCTTGAATTTGGAATTCATTGTGTGTAATAGTTAGGATTATATGATTGTTTGGAATTGAACGAATGTATGTGTACGTTCCACGCTTGGAAACTAGTATTCGCTTCGCTTGTGATATGTATATTCATGGAGGAAGTAATGTATATTTGAGATTTACGTTGTACCATAATCGATGACTGTAATGAGTGAGTGAGTCCTGGCGAGAGCTGGACAGGCGGTCCGCCGAACCCTTTGGTTCGCCTTAGGGGGAGGTGGGGGTGTGACAGTTGGTATCAGAGCTTAGGATTCAGATCTCTTTAGTGTATCCTAGGCTAAAGTTTAGAATACCGGACTGTGGGATTGGTTTGAAAGTGGTAAGCGTAAGATATGACTTGGTTGATTTACACTTGGGTACGTACGGCCTGAGTTGTACAGTTTTTTAGTTTTGGATTCTTGTACTTGCGTACTCGGTACTTTTATTGAGAAAATCCTTGTGCATTTGGAAGGAACATATTTAGTATATGATTATGTGAATAGAAATGATAAGTGCATTTGAGATAAGTTGTAATGGTACAGGTTAGAGTACAGAGCATTTCGTATTGTACTCGAGACTTAACTGAATGAGGACATTGAAATGATGAATGCTCTCTTGGATTTGTCCAATAAGATTTTGACTAGGGTGTTGATAGATTGTGGTGGTGGCCAGAATTGTTGAGAAAAGTGTTGGTTTTGTATCATTCTTCTAGTTTTCTTTTTTATTAAGGTTTGCACCACCTGATTTGTCAGTGTTGAGATTTGAAGAACTTGAACTACCTGAAACCGATTAGGCTGAGCTTACTTGAGATTTGAACCTGTTTAGGCAAGTGTGCTCTTACGTACACTTGATGGACCTGACTAGACTGAATGTAGGGTATCTCTTTTACGCATGAGCAAGTAGTTTGATTCGTATATGACTTATATGTGGACTTGAATTCTGTGACTACTTGAAAATGTGAATTGTTGGGCATAGGTTAGGTAAGTGAGTTCTTATTCGTACTCGTGCGCCATGAACCTGAAGTAATTGGTTCTGCTTTTGAACTTATTTGTTTGAATCCTGCTTTGACCCTGCTTTTGAACTTATTCGTATTCGTGTGGTTGTAGACCGGCTACTACTCTTCTGTAGCGGTTGAACTAAATCTCTCTGGTGAGGCATAGCCTGTTGTGTTTTCAAGCACCGCCATTCTTCTGGTGAGACATGCCTATTGTGTTCTCAAGCACCGCTAGGGATGAACTTTTTGAACTAAACCTCTCTGGTAAGGCATTGCCTGTTGTGTTTTCAAGCACCGTCATTCTTCTGGCGAGGCATGCCTATTGTGTTCTCAAGCACTGCCAGGGATGACAATTTTGAACTAAAGCTCTCTGGTGAAGTTTAGCCGTTGTGCTAACTTGTTGTGTTTTCAAACACCACCAAGGACAAATTCCTGCACTGAGGCTTTTGGTGAAGTATAGCCGTTGTGCTAGTTTATTATGTTGTCCAGCACCACCAGGGCCAACTTCTTAAACTGAGACTCTTTAGTGAAGTTTAGCCATTGTGCTAGCTTGTTGTGTTGTCCAGAACCACCAGGGGTAAAATTTCCGATTTGAAGCTAAGCCATGTCCTAAATTTTCTGAATATCTGGGACTTGATTTTCAACTCAGGGCTAGTTGTTTGAACCGAGCCCTTTTGCTTGTTCTCTTTGGTTATTTGTTTAGCTATCTGTTGGCCGTTATAAAGTGATAAGTAGGACTGGAGTGATTCTTAGTACTTGACTGACTTTCAATGACTATTTTTGTGAGGACACGAAATTTTCTTTATTTTATTTTATTTTGCTGGCTTAATTAATTATTTAATTCGACTATTTAAAATCCATTTATATGGAAAAACGCCTTTCTTATATTTTTAAAGCATTTTGTTAGAAATGGTACTTTTCAAAAACTCGTTTAGTTTAGAACAACGAGTACACATTTTTCAAAACTATATTTGAATTGAGAGTGTATTAATTTTGAAAAAAATAAGAATGATCAATAGTTGATTAAGAAAAGTCGTGAGGACACGCAAAATTTATTTATTTTAAACTCCTGTTACGAGTTTATTTAAATATTTAATTGCTTGTTTGCCCCGAATATTATTTTCTAACCCTTTTAGATCCAATTACATGAAATTATGACTTACATGTATTTCTAAAATGACTTGTTATGAAAATTAATTTTTGCAAGCTCGTTTAGTGAAAACAAGCGAATACGCGTTTCGAGATAGTGATTGATTTGGGGATACAATGAGTTTGGAAAATTGGAGACTTATACATCAGTCTTAAAAATAGGTATTTTATGTTTAAGTATTCAAGTGTGAGTTAGTAGTACTATCGTTATAAGAATTTCTTAGAGATTACACTTTATCGCGCACAAGTCGGAAGTTCGCGTTTTTACGCGCGCGATCAATTAAGGGACTTAAGACCTTTATTTTTATACTATTAAAATTGAATAATAATAGTATGAATACAAGTGCATTGGAGGTTTAGTGCACTAGTGAAACAAATCCTGAGAGGAAACGAGTACGAAACGCGCGCTTACGCGCACTAGTCTTGGTTGACTTTTGGGGTATTCTTAGCCACACATTCTTAAGCTTCCTCAAGAAGCTTTTGCAGCTACAACAACTTTGGAGATTCACTTAAGCTAGAAAGAAAGCTTCATTTCCACGGTTTTCTTGGGGTTCAAAGTGACAAAAAATTTCTGATCTTGATCATCTAAGGAGGTAATGACGATCAATCCTTCAAATCTTGTTTTATAGAAATAGTAGTGCACATATAAGCTCATCCATGCATGTGGGTAGTTTGTTTATACTGGAAAAATTATTGTATGGGCTCTATGAACTCCCACTTTGGTTGGATGGGCTGATTTGATGAATGATGATGCTATTAATGTTGGTTTAGTGTTTAAATTAGTGGAATAACGTTGTATTGTTGGTAGAAATTCAAAGGGGAGTGAAGGTGAAAGTTTTTCAATTCTGCCCCTATGTTGTCCGTGACCCTTAGGGTGATTTTTCATGGTTCTAATAGCTTATTTATGATTTATATATATTGTGTGGGTTGTACAAAAAGTTTCATCAAAAAATAATGTGATTTGGTTGGCCAAACGTTGTGATTTCGGAAGTTCGGCAAATCTAGAAATTTTCCCGTCACTGACCTAACAGTGTTTTTCAAATGGCCATAACTTTTTACTCCGATGTTGAAATCGAGTGCCGTTTGTGGCAGGAGAAACTAGATATTCCCAGATTTCCAACGGTATAAGATGTAAATTCTGATTTCACCTGAGTAGTCCAAACCAATTGTTTAAACATGGCTGTCCTGTTTCACGTCTACACTGGGAGCCCTGTTTCGAGCAGTGAATTTACGCCAACTTTGAGCTACTATATCTTGGTGCTCAAAACTCTGATTCTTGTTTGGCTTTTTGTGTTTTAAACTTGGATTACAACTCTAATAGAGTTCCAAATTTCAGAGACTAGTTTACAATGTGTGAATTTTGCCAAATTTCCAAACTTTGCCAAAAACCCAACCCAAATCTGTCTTGATAACTCAAGTCATTAATTTTGAGCCAAATTTTGAATGTCATCTATTTAGAATCATGGAAACGTGTCTTCTAGAAACTTTTAATATATTGGATGTAATTTCCAACGGTATCAAGTTTTCCAATTTTGGATCTACGGAGAGTGAGATATGATTTTTCAAAAATCACACCTCAAATCTGAAATTTTCAAACTTGACGGGAATTGAGCTTTAGAGACTCTTCCCAATCCTTCACTACGAATTGACCATTTCGGACTTGTCTTCATGAAGGAAATCAGATTTTCCTTGTGTTGTTAAACACCACTTTTGAATCTTGAATTTTAAGCGAGTACAGCTCCATTTCACGGTATTTCCTTAGACTGTACAAGTGTACAATTTTCCTTGATACTCAGGGATTTTTAAGTGATAGTGTGTGATAGTTAGTTGTTATTTGCTCAGGCGCTCAAGGGGACCTTCAAGAGGAACTCGGAGCGGATGCCTAAACACTTGTTTGAGCACTTACTCACTTTTTTGACTAGATAAGTGTTCCACATAGGAGTACGTAATTTGAATAAGTCTATGACATACTTATTCTATGATCATTAAGTGTTAAGGACTACATGTTAAGTATTTACCACACTGATACTTATTTAAGTAATGTATATTTGAAGTACTCGACATGAAATACTTGAATTGCATATTTATGTGATGTGTTTAAATGATTAATTCTACTATGGCTGCATAAGTCGGTTGGAGTGAATCTCCTCGACTCTTAAGCAGTAAAAGTGGGAAACGGCCAATGGCGGCCTATTAAAATGACGAATGTCTACCAATTAACTGTAATTACTTACCGTTAATCGTTCACCGTTAACCATTAACCGAAATTACTTACCATTTACCAACCTACTTGATTACCTGCTTACTCGACTACCAATCTACTTGATTGCCTGCTTATTTGATTACTTGACTACTTGATTACTTGATTACCGTAAATTACATGTTTATAGGAAATTATCCACCATTTTAAGGCGAGCGTGTACTTTATCTCACTTGACCTACTCAAATGATAAAATCCTACCGTTCATCGATTTACTTGATTATTTATGCATGTTGTAAGTTCTAAACTGAACTTGGGCCCTGCCCTTGGTTACCGATCTACTCGAGCCAGGACTAGGCTCGGTAGGGTAGGTTGGAATCTTGGGCCAGCGTTTCAGTATACTCGAGTACTACCACTGGAGGGATAAGGTGATGGCCAGACAAACTGTAACAGCCCCACCTTCCCCTAAGGCAAACCAAAGGGGTTAGCGGACTGCCTGCCCAGCTCTCGCCAGGACTAACGGATCAGTTTACGTCGATCTAATACGGTCCAGAACATACCCACGCACGCAACCAAGTCCAAAGCACAAAATAAATAAAAATGAAAAACGCGCCGATGATGAACAATGCCGGACACATCAGAATCCGGAGTTCAACCATACATCAATCCAACATATACATACATTGAAATTCAATATTTACAACCAAATTGGCATGCCAAAACTAGTCATCATGGTTATACAATGTTCGGTTTGCCAATCAAAAGATGAACCCAATACACATTAGGGTTTCATGCAAAGAGCTATTCAAAATAGACATATACATGGCTCAATTTAGCAACCAACAAGTATGATCTTCCAAAATAATCATTTTCCTGTAAGGAAAACAAATGGAACGGAGTGAGCTAAAGCTCAGTGAGCAACTATCACATAATTAACAAGATCACTTAAGCATAACCGTTCATTTCAAGTATACAAATAAGAAGCAAAACCAATCGGTAAAAGGATACGGACGGCTCTCAAGAGCCCATTTCCACGCTTACATTCTTGATCCAAACCCATTGACCCTCCGTCAATGTTAAAAGTACCAAACCGTAGACCTCACTTCACTTCCATTCCTTCCACCCTACATACCCCAACCGGGCCCGCACTCCAAGCAGTAACTTTAGGTAATACTCGAGTACACCGGAACCAAGGGTCTCATTACCACAAGATTCCCATTTCAGTCCCCGTGGCTAGTCAATTTTCACGACCAATCCCTCGCTGGCTCGATTCAAGTGACTACCAACGAGGTTGAGCTCAGTAATACAGTAAGGCCGTTGGATATTCGTCCAAACGACACCAAATCAGTTTTTCATGGAAGGAATTCAATGTCTCATATATCAATTGCAGTAATTTCAGTAAACGGTAAACAGTCATGAATGTTATCACAAGGGGTGAGGGCGGTCAAGTACACCCTCACCCTAATCATTTCGAATAGCCAAACAAGCCTTCAAGGCATCAAATTCACATATAACAAAGCCACATTGTAACAATTAAGTGAGTAGTATACTCACCACTCAAGAAAGTGATGTTTCATGCACCGTCGTTAAACGAACGTCGTGCACCACCGTTACCTCCTAGAACAAGCAAACAAATACAATGAGACTCGATAACGAGTCATAAAGCAATGCCAATCGCAACCCCAATAGGGTTTCATATGCATAGACAAGTAGCATAGATAACCAGAAATTTCAGCAATGCACTAACTTGACCTTAACAAAAAAAACAGTTTTCGTCCTCCTTTTGCGGTAATGGCACAAAATGCGTTACGCTTATAGGATGAGGGTGTAAAACCCACCATCTCGAACCTAAAAGACAGGGCTACAACAATGTAGAAGGCCACTCAGTCCAAATCCTAGCACAACTAGGTAAAAAATGCAGAATACCAAACCAGAACCGTAATTGTAGGTTTACAAATCACACTATGCTGTAATTAGTCCAACTCAGTCTATACAGGTCCAAATGCATTGATTCCAAAGGCATGCGGTAGCTAAGACATCCAGCTACATTTCATCAGAAGACACCAACATCCAAATCCAAAGCAATTCCAGTCAAAACAGACGAGTACAAGAGCAGTTCGCACATTCTGATCAACCCAGAACAGCAACAGTAAAATTGACATATCTCACTCTACACTACTCCAAATGACCTGAAATTTTACAGGCACCTCAAACACATCAATAACTACAACTTTAATGTTTTAAGCAAAGGCCAATTCGACCTCTAACCATATGATCCAAAACCAGACAGAAAAAGGGGGTTATGAAACCCTAACTTTTCACATTTCAATCCAAACCCAAAATTGGTTGCAATTATCAATAATTCACACTTACTAGAGTCATTACCCCTCATTACCAACCATCATAAATAACCACAACATCATGATCACATTAAACCAGAAAAATCTCCAATAAATTGAAAACTTCACCAATTCATCTCAAACCAAGAAATAAACCACAAATATCATCACTTTAGCCACCACTAGGCACAAATTAAACATCATTAAGTATAGGAGGATAGTCAATCACCACTTACCAAGTAAACAAGAGAGAGGAAGTTGTAGAACACCTTAGCTTCTCCAAAAACCTTCACCAAAACACTCACTAGCACCAAATGGAGGGATTTTATGGAGTAGAAACTAGTTTAGGCAATTGTTTTTGGAAGATTGAGCCAAATGGAAGCTAAAATGGTGAAGAATTTCTTTCTTCTTTGCTCAAGGGAGAACCGGCCATGGAGGAGAAGAAAAGAGTGAATTTTATTGATTTTTTTGAGATATTTAATTTAATGGGAAAAAGTCAAAAAGGTGAATAGTGTTCCATAAAGTCCACCCAATGATATAGTGACACTTGGCACCTCTTTAAATGCAATCCTATCCTTCTTTCCCCCTCTCACATCAATCACTTCACATTCTCTACTTATCTCTTAACACCCGATAAATTTTACACAGTATCCGAAACTTAACCTTATTGGCCGAATTTTTCCGAACTTTTCGCACTAGTGGGTCCCACGTCCATAATCTCTCTGTAATTTTTCAAAAACTACCCAATGCTAGGAAAATCATCTAAAAACTATAATTACTCGTAAAATCCACCAAGAAAATATTCCTAAACCAGAAAATACAGAAAACATGCAATTAAGGGGAAAAACCCTAGGAAAAAAAATATTAGGGAAATACGGGTTCTCACACAAACCGAGGGGATCCGGAAGTTATAAGGTGCAGATGACCGACATGGTTCCACTGAAACACCGTATCTTTCAATGTGTGTTTATTTTGCATAGAGATAACTATTTCATGCAAATGTACCAACGTGCAAATCTTGTGCCATACCTGTGACATGCTCAAATTACTCGTTCCATGATAATTGTCTCATGTTAACGTGTCATACTTGTGATATTCTCAAAGTACTCGTATAATGATAATTGTCTCATGTTCACGAGCCAACGTGCAACCCCGAACCATACATGTGGTATGCTCAATTACTTGATTTATTAGAACTGCTAGAGTGTCTTGGAACCTCACTGGATTGTGTAGCTCATCCCACGTTTTTGTTTTCTTTAACAGGGTTCGAGACCAAGAATACTCGTGAATAGTACTAGATAGCTTTCTTTTGAAAATTTAAAGTTGTATTATAGTGGATGGTTATAGTACATATTCCTTTGGATTGTACTTAAGCTTTAAAGCTAAATAATTGTAAGTGTGAAATATTTTGGAGTACTTTAATTATGTATTGTAGTTATTTGAAATATTCCAAACTTTTGAATTATGGATTGTAGTGAGTCCTAGCGAGAGATGGGCAGGCGTCCTGCGGATGCCCTTTGGTTCGCCTAAGGAAAAAGTGGGGGCATCACATTCGGTATCAGAGCTTAGGTTTCAGATCTTTGTAGTGTATCCTAAACTTAAAAGTTTAGGATGTCGGACTGTGGGACTGGTTTGAAAGTTAAGTGACCGCTTGTGAAAATAAAAATCAGAGCCGCTTCGCGTAGTCTGTGCGCAGGGTGAGTGTGATGCCCCGAATGTTAGGAGGTTCTTTGTAAAGAAGATATTAAAGTGTATTTCTTTGGGTTTGATTTAAAACCTTATTTGTTTTGAAAGATTAGAAACCCTAATATTGTAATAAAAAAACCTAGTTTACTTGTGACTAACTGGTTTTCTTAAATGTCTCATATTTTAATAGAAACCCTAATTTTAATCACTGGAATTGTAAAATCCCTCACGTTTTCTTAAAGATTTCCTCTTATTTGGAATTTATGATTTTATAATAGCCCTACCACCCAATCACATCACAATAAGTGCAAATGAACCTAGAAAGTAGGGTTTCACCTTTGGTTTCAAGATTGGAGCAAAATTAGGGTTTTCGCCGGATGAATTTTCGGTACGGAGCGAGGGTTAAATTTGGTGATTAAAAGTGACTTTTAAGTGAGAAATAATATGTGATTAGGGGCAATGATATAAGATTAGTGAATAGGAAGAAAAACCCTAGTACGTGTGTTTTTAAGAAAAATGGCGCGAATCGGCGGGTCCCGCGCACTACCGTTTGAACGCACCACTTTCTTACCATACAAGCTCATTAATACTTGAGCAAAATATCTTCTCATTTTCCAGCTAGTTTGACCGAAATTTAGGGCTCAAAATAGCAAGGAAAAGGAAGAGAAAAATGAAAGGTGGTGGTGGCGACAAAAGGAAGAGAAAAATGAAAGGTGGTGGTGGCGACACTTGTCGCCACCTAAGAGTTTCTTGACCAAGAGAGTAACCATCCTTCTTATCCCAATTTTTGCACCTTTCCTCTTCATTATTTCAGCAGCTTGGCCGACCAAAGAGAGAGAGAAAAGAGAGAACAAGAACAACTTTCTTCTTCTTGATCTTAGCTATCCAAGTGAGAAATCAAACTTCCAAACCGATTAAAGTGCTAGTTGTGGGCTTAAGAAGCTAGGGCAAACAAAAATTTCTAAAGGAGGTAGAGTATCACTCTTCCAAGCTTGTCTTTGAGGTATAAGATCTGATTATGGTTTTTGGTCTTTTAAATTTTGGTTTAAGATGTCATCTAGTTCATGTTTTGGCTTGATTACAAGATATGCAAGTGGATGTGATGATTTTTGGGATGATATATGCAAGTTAGGGCTAATAAATTTCTGCCTAAACTTGTTGTATAGTTAGTATATGTTGTATATAAGGTTATATAAGGGGTTTTGGTAGCAAGTGAAGCAAGAAATCATGAAAGGTTTCATTGAAATCAACAAATTCCAGATTTCTGGAAAATTTCCACTCTTTCTGTCCGGTTTTGTTCGCTCATGATAGAGGCAGAATTGGCCTTAGATTAAAACATGAAAGTTGTAGATAATGGTATTTTATAGTTGCCTACAAAATTTCAGCTCAATCGGAGCAATGTAGCTTGTGAAAAGATGAAAACACCCTCGCTGATCTAGGTTATATTCCAGTGTTCCGCGTGGACAGTTTAGTCTATTTGATTGCGTTTATTCACTATGATCCGTTTGGATTTAGCCATTCAACAAAACATAAAAGTTTTAGTACTCTATCTTAGCTTTTCAACGCCTCCAAGAACGCCTTAAATGGACTTTGGTAGCCTGAGATATGACCATTTCAATGTAGTACGGTTGATTAGCCGACTAGTTGGATTTTGGTTCTGTAAAGTGGGAATTTACCTAGGTTACACAGGAAATTTTGTAACGCCCCGAGGCAGAAGAAAAGGGAAAAATTACTGGTGAATAGTGTTTTGTGAGGAATCCGGCCAGAAGCCGTGCAAATTCCTTATATTTTTCTTAAAATTCCCTTTTCTTTGATAAATACCACTTTATAATGGCCCTACTACTCAATCACCCCACAGTAAGTGCCAATGAACCTAGAAAGTAGGGTTTCACACTTCGATTTCAAGATTGGAACAAATTAGGGTTTTCGCGATTTTTTCGCCGGATGAATTTTCGGTACAGAGTAAGGATTAAATTTGGGCATTAAAAGTGACTTTTAAGTGAGAAATAATATGTGATTAGTAGCAATGATATAAGGTCAGTAAATGGGAAGTGAAAACCCTAGTACGTGTGTTTTTAAGAAAAACGGCGCGAACCGGCGGGTCCCGCGCACTACTGATTGAACGCACCACTTGACCACCATTTTTCTTACCAAACAAGTTTATTGACTTTTGCACAAAATATCTTCTTAAATTGCAGCAGCTTTGACCGAAATTGAGGCTAGAAAATGAAAGAAAGAAAGAGGAAAAAAGAAAGGTGGTGGTGGCGACACTTGTCGCCACCTTAAGGCTTCTTGACCAAGAATTGGTCTTTCCATTTAAACACCAAAATTCAGCATTTTCCTCTTCATTTGCTGCTGCTGGCCGAGAGGAGCAAGAAAGAAAAACACCAAGGGAAAACACTCCATTTCCTTCTTGATTTGCTTCAACCCAAGTAACAAATCCAATTCTAAACCGATTAAAGTACTAAGTGTGAGTTGGGAAGCTTGAGGAACCAAGAAATACCAAAGGGGGTGAAGGATCACTCTACCAAGCCTTGCTTTTGAGGTACCAACATCTGAACATGATCTTGGTTGCTTTGAATTTTGCTTTAAGATGTGTTTTTAGCTTAAGTTTTGGCTTGATTTCATGATTATGCAAGTGGGTGTGATGAATTTGGAAGTTTTGCCCTTTTATATGATGAACTAGGGCTTGAGGAATTTCTGACCAATTTGTTGTATGATGCTTGTATGTTGCAATTAAGGTTGTATAAGGTGTTTTGGTAGTGATTAGAACAAGAAAATTGAGAAAGTTCCATTGATTACAAAAAATTCCAGAATCTGGAAAATTTTCCCCAACATTCTGTCCGAATTTGTAACCCTATGATAGAGGCCGAATTGGCCTTAGGTCAAAGAATGAAAGTTATATAGAATGGTATTTTATAGGTGTCTACAAAATTTCAGCTCAATCGGAGCAACGTAGGTTATGAAAAGTCCAAAATACCCTTACTGTTTTAAATATTTCCCCAGCAGTCCGTTTCATCAGTTAAGTCCAGTTTATTACGTTTTTTGACTAGGAGCCGTACTGATTTAGCTTTTTGCCAAAACATGAAAGTTGTATTATTCTGACTTAGCTTTCAAATGCCTCTAAGAACACCAGAATTGGACTTTTGTAGCCTGAGATATGTCCATTACAGTGTAATGCGGTTAAACAGCCGACAAAGTGGATTTTGGTTCTGTAATTTGAGGATTTGACTAAGTTACATTAGAAACTGGACTAAGTGACCTTCATGAACATTGTAGCCCTGAGTCTTAGCTTCGAAACGGCATAGGTTCCACCTCAATCCGATAAGCGTAGCTTTGGATATGTTATTTCCACATCCATACGTCAAATCTGTCTTTTGCTAAATTGAATTTCTGCACTCGCTATTATTGTGAATCTTGATCTTATGATATTGTGAGCCTATGGAACGGCTCTTGACATGAATTGCTGATATATGTGATGTTGGGTTTTGGTTGAGGAAAAATAATGAAGCCTAAATGGCTGGAAAATTAGGTAAACACAAAGGGCATGCTGCCCGAATTTTTACTCAAGAACTAGAAAACTATACTTGCAACTTGAGTGAAGGTTAAGTGATTACCACTTGAACTAGCGAGAACTTTTGCTACTTTGTTATCGATGGTTATACGTTAAAAACCTAAACGAACTTGTACTCTTGAGGAAAAGATATAATGGCCAATGTAAACTTGTATTTCCTTATACTTTCAACTCAAGTGTTGTTTTCCAAGTATATATGCTACAAAAACCTTACGATTTGAAAAGCGAGCAAGTGTTTCACGAATGCCTTTCAAATGAATTTCAATTGGTTGATTCTTAATGAACGGAACGTTTAAGTTTCGAATCTTACTCGTGTTTCAAAGTTCTCAAATTGGATTTTTATCGCAGATCTGGACTCCAAGCCTGGAGTATAATTGAACGTGAATATTTGAAGCACTATATTTTGAGTGAGTGATCCCTCGACTGTTCCCAAAGTTACTTTCGAACTAATTCTTGCATTTATTACTCCATTGCATATCATTTGGGTTCGGGTGTGTGCCATGACATAATTTGGCTCCAATGAGTTCCTGGAAAGTCTTGTGCTTAGAACCAATGTCTCCACTATTGTTTACATATTCTTTGGAGCCCGATGGCTCCTTGCTTTTGTTTCACGGTTATCTGATCTAAACGAGCATTGGATATTTAAGTACAAGAATTTCACTGGCTCACATGAGCAATAAAATGAACATTTGATTACTGCATCATGACATCATACCAATGCTTTATTGTGAAAAATACTTGGCTGTTGATTTTACTGGTCACTCGCTGAGCTTCTAGCTCACCCCCTACTATCTTCTTCTCCCCACAGGGATCGAAGTAAAGGAAGAACTTGTTTTTGGATCTTTGTGTGGCTGGATGGCGTACATCTTGTATAGTTTAGTTTTGGTTTTGGTTTATGTACTTTTGGGCTTGTATAAATATTTGGAATTGAATCGGATGTAAATATACATTTTACGCTTAGAACTAGTTTCCGCTGCGCTTATGATATGTAATTTTGGAGAATTGGATGTATTATTTGAGTTGTACCTTGTAATTTACTTGAGGAATGTAGTAAGTGAGTGAGTCCCGGCGAGAGCTGGGCAGGCGATCCGCCGAACCCTTTGGTACGCCTTAGGGGGAGGTAGGGTCGTCACAAATTGGACTAAGTGATCTTCATGAACATTGTGGGCCTTTGTCTTAGCTTCGAAACGGTATAAGTTTCACTTCGATCCGATAAGCGTAGTATCGGTTGTGTCATTTCCGCAAAAACCCGTCAAATCTATCTTTTACTAAAGCTTATTTTTGCACTTGTTATTAACTTGAATTTTTGTCCTTGTATTGTCTTGAGCCTATTGGATGGCTATTGAAGTTAGATTGTTGTGTGTGTGCCTTTGGGTTTGAATGAGAAAAATAATGAAGCCAAATGGCTGGAAAATTAGGTAAACACAAAGGGCATGCTGCCCAAATTTACGCTCGAGAACTAGAGAAATATACTTGCGACTTGAGTAAAGTTGGGAAATGAATATCACTTGAACCATCTGGGACATTGGCTACTTTGTTATCGAGGGTTATACGTTAGAACCTAGCCAGACTTGTACCCTTGAAAAATAAAATAACGACTGCTCGAAGTATGTTTTCCTTGTACTTTTGACTCAAATGATATTTCCAAGTATAATGTTACAAAGTTATATAGTTTGAAAAGCGAGCGAGTGTTTCACGAATATTCTCCAAGTGAATTTTCAATTCTTGCTTCTTATTGAACAAAACGTCTAAGTTTCGAACCTTAGTCGATTTTTAAAGTTCTTAAACAAAGTTTTATCGCAGGTTTGGACTCCGAACCCGGAGTACAACCCAGACACGATCACTAGAGGCACTACTTTTGGTGAGTGCTTTCAAATACCGAATTGAACTTGATACTTGTATTTGATACGTGACCAACGCGATTACATGTTATATACGTGAATTGTTAGGGCGAGAGTGTACTTTATCGCACTTGCCCTCACGTGAGATATACTTGTCTATTATTGCACTTGATTTGATATACTTGTTTATGATGTGCGCACTTCCTGGAATTCCAGAAACCCTACGGCAAGTTACTCGAGTCGAGCCGGCAAGGGCTTGGTCGATTGGGTAACGAACCCTGGGTCTCTTGTTTTGTCGAGTGGAGTGATATCTCCTCGACTGATCGGTATACTCGAGTATTACCACCCGTGTTTATTAAGGATTTTGGGCCCAGTAGGGGGTTTGAATGGTGGACGGAGAGTAGTGTAAGTGGTGCTCTACCGGATTGGTTCCTTTAGTTGAAAGTTGACGGAGTGTCAACTATTACGTGATCATGCTCCTGATGATGAAATGGGAAGTTGGCTCCTGAGAGCCATCCGTATCCTTATGTTTTGGAATGATTATTGTTTAGAGGATTATTGTTTCTTCTGAAAACTTTTATACTCGCTCATTTTCAGATTTCTACTTGAAGTGTTATTGCTCATAAAATGAGATTACTACTTGACGTGTTATGGCTCATTTTTATGAACTCTTCATGCTCGTTACTTTGCTATATCGAAAACTTGTACTTTTAAACTGGTCAATTTGTTATTTGGAACCTCACTGGACTTTTAACTCATTCCACGCTATTTGTTTTCCTTACAGGGGGTACGAGCGAGGCGTGAGATGTGTAAAGACTAGCGTAGCCTAGTGTTTTTGACTTTTGACTTGTACTCGCGCTATCACTCGAGTAGAATGATTTGTACTTGGATTGTACACACTTTAAACCAATTTGGGTATATTGAGGCTTTGTATCTTGGTTGTTCATCAATGTAAATTATAAGTTTGAATTGCGATGTTATTTATGGTCCACGGATGTATGCACGTGATACGAGTGAGTGAGTCCTGGCGAGAGTTGGGCAGGCGGTCCGCCGAACCCTTTGGTACGCCTTAGGGTAAGGTGGGGTCGTCACAGATGGTATCAGAGCTCCTATCGAGCTCATGCCGGGAGAAGGTTCTTGGACTGTGGGGATTGACTTGTTAAGTGTGGAACAATTGTCTATTGTTGGGGACCTTAGACATGTATGTTGGGTAGGAATCTCTAATACGGGTGATTTGCTCTTGAGCCTGGCCAGCTTGAGTGGTGAATTATCATATTTTCGGATTCTTGTCCCCGAGTTCCAAAGAGTGATACCTTTACGATAAGTTGAGATCTCGCGTAATATTAGGATAAGTTTGGATTGCGAAAGCAAAGGCAAGGGGAATGCGAATAGTCTGGACTTGAAATATATTGAAGATATTCATGGGATTTGGGATCCTTCTTATCCACGTGTTTCGAACCTTGATTAAGTGTAGTGCCTGAGCGATACATAGGGTTAATGCTCTATAAGTTATGTGACTTGTTTTGATTGAATGTATTGTATTGCCTTGTTTTATGATTTAGAGGGGTTTATGATTTGCATTATTCTGTCTTGTACTGTTCATATTTATATAGTTACTTAGTGGCTATATTCTATTATTGATTAGTTGGTTATATTGTTATAGTTGATTAGCTGCGAAACATAGAGGGTAGAAGAAGTCAAGTTAGGGGAACTAACCGAGGACGCGGTCCTAGCCGTGGCCGCGGGGTAGACAGGCACAAGAACGGGTGCAAGAACCGAGAGAGGAGAGAGAGGTAATGATTGAGCCACAACCTAAACCCCAAGCTGCCCAGGGGAGATCAAGTGGCCACCGCAATCCAGCAAATGACCAATATTCCTGGACCGTTTAGTGGAACAACAGGGTCAAGTCCCTGTAAATCAACCTAGAGACCCCGATAATAGGCAAGATAGGGCCTTGGAGAGATTCCAGAAGTTCTCTCCACCTAAGTTCCTGGGAGGACAGACCCAGAGGGAGTCGAGAAATGGTTGGAGGCCATGATCAACATCTTTGCCGCGTTAAACTATGCAGAGGATAGGCAAGTGCAATTTGCCGTTTTTTCAGTTCGAAGGCCCAGCCAGAGCTTGGTGGAATGTAGTTAGGGCTAAATGGGAAGAGAGGGGACTGCATGGACTTGGGTGAGCTTTGCACGGGAGTTTAACGAGAAATATCTCCCACCTATCGTCCAGGAGAAAAGAGAAAATGATTTTATTAAGCTTCGACAAGGAACTTTAAGTGTATCTGAATATGAAACCCATTTTACGAAAACTATCCAAATTTGCTCCCGAACTGATAACTACGGAACAAAGAAAGATAAGGAGGTTTGTGCAAGGGCTCAATGTGGAGTTACAAGAAGCCTTGGCGGCAGCTCAAATTAACACGTTTATGGAAGTTTTAGAGAAGGCTCAAAGAATAGAAATTGTTAGGGCACAAGTGAGAGCTTTTCATGCAAAAAGGAGAGGTGCGCCTGGTGGAAATCAATGGCAAAGGCAAGGTGATTTAGATATGCCACCCTCTAAGATAGGTCGAGGAGATGGTGGTGAGAAAACGTCAGGGACGTCTAAGGAAAGTACTCCAAGAGGAGCTTCGCGTGGCTGGGGCCAAGCAAGAGGCGCCTCACAAGGAGGTCAGACCTCAGCCCTCAAGTATCTTGTGGGTACTGTGGGAAGGCCAATCATGTGGAGAATGATTGTTGGCGAAAGGCAGGAAAATGTTTATGGTGTGGTAGTACCGAGCACCAACTTGCAACCTGTCCCCGTAGATCACACCTAAACCCTGAACAAGCGAATGTAGAGGGAACCACTCAAGAGTGCCAGCTAGAGTGTACGCCTTGGAACAACAAGCATTACCTGAACCATCGGAGATAGTAGAAGGTACGATTCGTGATTTCTATTGTTTTAACTAAGTTTTGGCTATAGTGAGACCTGAGAGCTAGAAACGAATATATAAGGAAAATACCCTACATTATTCGAAGTGCATGTATGAATTTTGAGGACGAAATTCTTTAAGGAGGGGAGATTGTGATACCCCGAATGTTAGGAGGTTGTTTTGTAAAGAAGATATTAAAGTGTATTTCTTTGGGTTTGATTTAAAACCTTATTTGTTTTAAAAAGATTAAAAACCCTAATATTGTATTAAAAAATCCTAGTTTACTTGTGACTAACCGGTTTTCTTAAATGTCTCATATTTTTAATAGAAACCCTAATTTTAATCACTGGAATTGTAAAATCCCTCACGTTTTCTTAAAAATTTCCTTTTATTTGGGACTTATGATTTTATAATAGCCCTACCACTCAATCACATCACAATAAGTGCAAATGAACCTAGAAAGTAGGGTTTCACCTTTGGTTTCAATATTGGAGCAAAATTAGGGTTTTCGCGATTTTTTCGCCGGATGAATTTTCGGTACGGAGCAAGGGTCAAATTTGGTGATTAAAAGTGACTTTAAGTGAGAAATAATATGTGATTAGGGGCAATGATATAAGGTCAGTGAATAGGAAGAAATACCCTAGTATGTGTGTTTTTAAGAAAAACGGCGCGAACTGACGGGTCCCGCGCACTACCGTTTGAACGCACCACTTGACCACCACTTTCTTACCATACAAGCTCATTAATACTTGAGCAAAATATCTTCTCATTTTCCAGCTAGTTTGACCGAAATTTAGGCTCAAAATAGCAAGGAAAAGAAAGAGAAAAATGAAAGGTGGTGGTGGCGACCAAAGAGAGTAACCATCCTTCTTATCCCAATTTTTGCACCTTTCCTCTTCATTATTTCAGCAGCTTGGCCGACCAAAGAGAGAGAGAAAAGAGAGAACAGGAACAACTTTCTTCTTCTTGATCTTAGCTATCCAAGTGAGAAATCAAACTTCCTAACCGATTAAAGTGCTAGTTGTGGGCTTAAGAAGTTAGGGCAAACAAAATTTCAAAAGGAGGAGGAGTATCACTCTTCCAAGCTTGTCTTTGAGGTATAAGATCTGATTATGGTTTTTGGTCTTTTAAATTTTGGTTTAAGATGTCATCTAGTTCATGTTTTGGCTTGATTACAAGATATGCAAGTGGATGTGATGATTTTTGGGATGATATATGCAAGTTAGGGTTAATAAATTTCTGCCTAAACTTGTTGTATAGTTAGTATATGTTGTATATAAGGTTATATAAGGGGGTTTGGTAGCAAGTGAAGCAAGAAATCATGAAAGGTTGCATTGAAATCAACAAATTCCAGATTTCTGGAAAATTTCCCCTCTTTCTGTCCGGTTTTGTTGCCTCATGATAGAGGTAGAATTGGCCTTAGGTTAAAACATGAAAGTTGTATATAATGGTTTTTATAGTTTCCTACAAAATTTTCAGCTCAATCAGAGCAATGTAGCTTGTAAAAGATGAAAATACCCTCGCTGATCTAGGTTATATTCCAGTGTTCCGCGTGGACAGTTTAGTCTATTTGATTGCATTCATTCATATGATCCGTTTGGATTTAGCCATTGAACAAAACATAAAAGTTTTAGTAATCTATCTTAGCTTTTTAACACCTCCAAGAACGCCTTAAATGGACTTTGGTAGCCTGAGATATGACCATTTCAATGTAGTACGGTTGATTAGCCGACTAGTTGGATTTTGGTTTGTAAAGTGGGAATTACCTAGGTCACACAGGAAAATTGGACTAAGTGATCTTCATGAACATTGTGGACCTTTGTCTTAGCTTCGAAACGGTATAAGTTTCATTTCGATCTGATAAGCGTAGTGTCGGTTGTGTCATTTCCGCAAAAACCCATCAAATCTGTCTTTTACTAAAGCTTATTTTTGCACTTGTTATTAACTTGAATTTTTGTCCTTGTACTGTCTTGAGCCTATTGGATGGCTATTGAAGTTAGATTGTTGTGTGTGTGCCTTTGGGTTGAATGATAAAATAATGAAGCCAAAATGGCTGGAAAATTAGGTAAACCAAAGGGCATGCTGCCAAATTTACGCTCGAGTACGCTCGAGGACTAGAGAAATATTACTTGCGATTGAGTAAAGTTGGAAATGATTCACTTGAACCATCTGGGACATTGGCTACTTTTATTACGAGGGTTATACGTTAGAACCTAGCCGGACTTGTACCCTTGAAAAATAAAAATAATGACTGCTCGAAGTATTTTTCCTTGTACTTTTGACTCAAATGATATTTCCAAGTACTAAATGTTACAAAGTTAATATAGTTTTGAAAAGCGAGTGAGTGTTTCACGAATATTCTCCAAGTAAATTTCCAATTCTTGCTTTTTATTTGAACAAGACGTCTAAGTTTCGAACCTTAGTCGATTTTTAAAGTTCTTAAACAAAGTTTTATCGCAGGTTTGGACTCCGAACCCGGAGTACAACCCAGACACGATCACTAGAGGCACTACTTTTGGTGAGTGCTTTCAAATACCTAATTGAACTTGATACTTGTATTTGATACGTGATCAACGTGATTACATGTTATATACGTGAATTGTTAGGGCGAGAGTGTACTTTATCGCACTTGCCCTCACGTGAGATATACTTGTCTATTATTGCACTTGATTTGATATACTTGTTTATGATGTGCGCACTTCCTGGAATTCCAGAAACCCTACGGCAAGTTACTCGAGTCGAGCCGGCAAGGGCTTGGTCGATTGGGTAACGAACCCTTGGTCTCTTGTTTTGTCGAGTGGAGTGATATCTCCTCGACTGATCGGTATATCGAGTATTACCACCCGTGTTTATTAAGGATTTTGGGCCCAGTAGGGGGTTTGAATGGTGGACGGAGAGTAGTGTAAGTGGTGCTCTACCGGATTGGTTCCTTTAGTTGAAAGTTGACGGAGTGTCAACTATTACGTGATCATGCTCCTGATGATGAAATGGAAGTTGGCTCCTGAGAGCCATCCGTATCCTTATGTTTTGGAATGATTATTGTTTAGAGGATTATTGTTTCTTCTGAAAACTTTTATACTCGCTCATTTTCAGATTTCTACTTGAAGTGTTATTGCTCATAAAATGAGATTACTACTTGACGTGTTATGGCTCACTTTTATGAACTCTTCATGCTCGTTACTTTGCTATATCGAAAACTTGTACTTTTAAACTGGTCAATTTGTTATTTGGAACCTGACTGGGCTTTTAGCTCATTCCACGCTATTTGTTTTCCTTACAGGGGTACGAGCAAGGCGTGAGATGTGTAAAGACTAGCGTAGCCTAGTGTTTTTGACTTTTGACTTGTACTCGCGCTATCACTCAAGTAGAATGATTTGTACTTGGATTGTACACACTTTAAATCAGTTTGGGTATATTGAGGCTTTGTATCTTGGTTGTTCATCAATGTAAATTATATGTTTGAATTGTGATGTTATTTATGGTCCACGGATGTATGCACGTGATACGAGTGAGTGAGTCCTGGCGAGAGTTGGGCAGGCGGTCCGCCGAACCCTTTGGTACGCCTTAGGTTAAGGTGGGGTCGTCACAGTGAGGTTGGGCCAAGTGGTGTTATGATCCTTATTATGTGAATGAGTAAAGACTTAAGTACTCCTCTAGAGTATAAGTTATGAATCATGAATGTGATTGTGACCAACGTCTGAAATAGAAGATTGTGTCACAATATATCACAAACGGCTACTAACATGCTTAAAACAAGTAAAATGGCAAAATCGGCACACGCAAGTGCGGAAACGGCAAAAAGGGGCAAGAGCGCGCGGCGGACGGCGAACGGGACGGCCAAATCTGCCATCTCAAACCGTTTTGGTCAAAGGTTATGCTAGGAGTGTCGGATCAAGGTGGGTGAGACACCGTTTCGAAGCTAAGAGGAAGAGCTACAACTTTAATTTAGACATCTCAACCCAGATCTCAATCAGTATAGGTCAAAAATGCATGAAATAGTGCCAGCTGTTTCATTACGGGTTACCCAACAGGCCCTGTTTGCAAGGCCGTAACTCACGGCTCAGAAATCGAAATCAAGAAATTCCAGAGGCGTTAGAAATCTGATACATAAGGCTAAAACTTTGATGTTTTGGCCAAGATCTGAATCCACTCAAAACAGAACGAAAATCGAGTGCCAAAGTACCCGTCAGAACTGTCCAGATACAAGGCAGTTCTGACGATCGCTTTTATTTCGGTCATAACAGGAGCTACGGAACTTGGATTTTGACGTACTTTATACCGTTTCGAAGCTGAGACCAAAGATCTAAATTTCATATGAAGGGATCAGCACCCAGTTCATACATGATCAACACGGAAAAACCCACGATCAGAAACTAAAATTCAAAACGTACACAAACTAATGTCTAAAACAGGCCTGAGGGTTTGATCCATAACTCAGGATACTCTAATCCGTTTGACCTGAATTTTACAGGTAGATTCAGGACTTAAAGAAGCTACAATGTTGAAGAAGGCCACTCAACCCAATTTCGAGTGTAACTACGTCAAAAATGTAACAATATATACCAGAATCTCATAAACAGGTTCACAAACCGTATTCTAGTGAAAACATCATAAAACAGCCTATATAAGTCAAATCTAGAAATTCCAAAGCCACATGAAAGCTTAGAAACTTATTGAGGTCTTCTTTGATGAAATGTAGCCCT